>NW_003797177.1:4973455-5051890 GCF_000220905.1 Megachile rotundata | reverse complement strand
GTAATTCTACGCGTAGAAATCTAACGCGTGGAAATCTAACGCGTAGTTAACCAACGCGTAGTAATGTAACGCGTGGTAATTCTACGCGTACTAATGCAACGTGTGGTAATCCAATGCGTAGTAATCCAGCGGGTAGTAACCCAGCGTGTGAATATCCAACG
This sequence comes from Megachile rotundata, assembly GCF_000220905.1. Taxonomy (NCBI): domain Eukaryota; kingdom Metazoa; phylum Arthropoda; class Insecta; order Hymenoptera; family Megachilidae; genus Megachile; species Megachile rotundata. Next base: position 5,051,729 of record NW_003797177.1, on the reverse strand, counting down.
CGTCGTAATCCAGCGCGTGGATATTATATCCAACGCGTAGTAATCCAGCGCGTGGATATTCAACGCGTAGTAATACAACGCGTGGTAATTCTACGCGTAGGAATTTAACGCGTGGAAATCTAACGCGTAGTTAACCAACGCGTAGTAATGCAACGCGTGGTAATTCTACGCGTACCAATGCAACGTGTGGTAATCCAATGCGTAGTAATCCAGCGCGTAGTAATCCAACGCGTAGTAACCCAGCGTGTGAATATCCAACGCGTAGTAATCCAGCGCGTGGATATTCAACGCGTAGTAATACAACGCGTGGTAATTCTACGCGTAGGAATTTAACGCGTGGAAATCTAACGCGTAGTTAACCAACGCGTAGTAATGCAACGCGTGGTAATTCTACGCGTACCAATGCAACGTGTGGTAATCTAACGCATAGCAATCAGAACGCGAGAATTGCGCGCGCAGCCACTAGTCTCGAAGCTGCGCTCTCGCGTCTGCGCATGCGTACTCGCGCTCTGATTGGTCCGTGTTTTTCCTTAATAATTCAAAAACGAAGCTTCCTACCCCATTTTTGCAAAGGGAAATCTTATTCAGAATCACGTCAGCTACCCCCCATTGGACCTACACTAATTGTGAGACACCCTATATTCCACATTTCAAATTGTAACATGTAAAATAGTTTACCCATCCAAACTTTACACATGGAAAGTCGTCCCTGTCCACAACTTCTGGGTGTAGAAATGATCGAATGATTTGCATTTATTACAAGCCTGTCCACTCGTGCTAAAATTTCACCGTCTGTTACGTTTGCTTGGTCGAAAACCTCGGTTAATTCCCCTCCGTGCACCGGCACGCACCGGAATACTTGAAAATATCAGCAAAAGTTTTTCTGGGTCATGATTGATCGACTGCACGCGTGGCATTTGCTCCAAATATTCTCAGCGTCGAAACGACTTGCTTTTATACCTGATCATTAACCGGTAATAAGTTTTAATGCCGTCGAGTTCTTTTACGATGGAAGACAGTGACGAGATTAATCCGAGCCAGATATTTATTCCTGCGATTGATGATGTTAAGAAGTGTCCATTATCGATCGATCGAAATAAATGTCAGTCAAATTGATTGACAGGTATCGATCTTCGGTGCCATCGGTCCTTCGATTACCCTTAAATTCGTCGGAGTGTTATGAGTAGCGTTACGTAAAATGGTGGACGTCACTAAAGAAAATGGCGACTTACATGAAAGACTGCGATCCAATTTTTAACTGTTTAATTTTTAAATTAAAAATCATTTAAAGTATGATATTTTTACAGTTCATGTAGAATATTTTGACATCGACAAATTCACGAATTTTTATGTTTAAAAATATCCTTTTTTCTGACCAATATATCACAAAATAAACAAGGTCCGGCTGAACATATCAGTTTTCCAGATCCTCAAAAGCTACATCAAAAAATAAAAAAAGTCAAAAGTTATACCAAAAGTCAAACTCGCCAGACTCGACCCTTAAGCGAAACTAACTGCACCTAACTGCACATTGCAGAACGAAGCAGCGATTCCGGTAGAAAACGACAGCAACGAGACAATTCCGTAGCGTCCACCGTTCTAAATATCCGTTGCCAAATGCCCGTATGGTTGAGTCGTCGCGACGCCGGCCGTTCGCAAAATAACGTCTCGCGGACCGCGGCGGAATAAAAGGGAAGATTGATCGTATTCTTTGAAGCCGCTCGCGAGCATTACTGGCAAACGGCTGATCCAGGTTGCGGCAATGCCAAGCGTTGCGTGTAACGCTTCCAGAATGTCCTATTGTTCTGAAGACGTAGTGCGGAGTTTATTGCGCGATGGCCGGGACTGAAAATTTTATTGCTTAAACTGTGCATCAGTTTCAGGATCTCCCTTCGAAACTGTACTCGTTTATTTGCCCCGATTTTTCACTGCTGCTACTTGCTTCGATTAGTTTCTTACTTATTGATCAGGACTTTGGGTCCTTTGCACTCCTCAGACATATTAGCCATCTTTCGGTACTCTTTATAACTTTTCTGGGAGTTTTGGGGTATTTTGAGAAAGTTTGTTCCTTAGACAAAATGTTGTATCTCGCACGGTTTGGCTGATACGAGTGTAGGCATGAGTGGTAGGGACGAAGTCTTACAGTATTTCGATTTGCTGTCGCTGGAGGGTTCTCCGCCCTTATTAGCCACTTTTAACAATTTTTCTGAGGGTTTTGGCACATTTTAAGAAAGTTTGATTCCTTGACAAAATGTCGTATCTGCCACGGTTTGGCCTGTATGCATATAGGCATCAGTGGTCGCATGGTGTGCTTTAGAGCCTTGACTCGCCTTTGCTTGTTTAGAGATTCCCCACTTCCATTAGCTACTTTTGACAATTTTTCTAGGGGTTTTGGCACATTCTAAACAAGTTTGATCTCTTGACAAAATTTCGTATCTCTCACGGTTTGGCCTGTACGTACATAGGCATGTTGTTCGATGGGTTGTCATAGTACTTAGACTCGCCCTCGCTCGCAGTGGACTTCTCCACCCTCATACGCTATCTTTAACAATTTTTCTGGGTGTTTTGACCCATTCTAAGTAAGTTTGAATCCCTGACAAAATGTCGTATCTCGCACGGTTTGGCCTGTACGTGTATAGGCAGGGTAGCCAGGATGGTGTGCTTCAGTGTTTTAACTCGCTTTCGCTTGCTGAGACGATCTCCGCTCCCATTAGCTACTTTTGGCAATTTTTCTAAAGGTTTTGGCACATTTTAAGAAAGTTTGATCCCCTGACAAAATGCTGTATCTCTCACGGTTTGGCCTGTACGCACATAGGCATGAATGGTCCCTATGGTGCTTTATACTACTCTGTCACATAACATCCTACAATTAATTTTCAAATTGTCAGATCACAAATTTTTGAATTAGCTGTAAGTATGCTTCAATTACTATCTTCTTTCTCACGGTAGAAAGTAAATTATAGTTAATCATGCAGAAATCGTATAGGAAGGATAGGGTTAGTTAACCATCTCCCGAGGGATCCGGCAGGGTTCATCCTGTCACAAACAAGCTAGCTAACCACTGTCGTCCTTGCCGGACTTTGGTAATTATTCTGGATAATTCTACCACGGTGACCCATACTGTTTTCCTGCAGGAGAAATGCGCCGATCCCACGGTATCGAATACTTACATCATTTATACGGGATTTGGCGAGCTCCGTGGAACAACAGACGGAAAATCAATATTCCTACAAAAATAAATCATAATTACATGTTTTATTCACTGAAATTTTACAAATGATGGCTACTGTCAATCTATAGTTTTAATATTTGTATAATTCCTTCTATATAGTTTGACAATTTTCAAATTTTCCTGCACTCAGGTCCCGCATGAAAGATGACCGATATGATGGCACAAAATGGTTGCAGCAATTTATATTTGTCAAACGAATCTTGACACTTTTTAATCGCAAAATCACGAAAATCGATGTTTGATCATCGACGGTTCGCATGGTCCCGGGACTTTTGTTTATGCCGAGAATACCGCGACGGCATAAATATTTCAACAGGGCCAGCTCCGCCTGTTCCCTGTACACAAATATGCCGAATTTCTCTGTCGATTATTCGGCAGAGTCGGACACGGCATGGCCTCGTCCGTCTGCTGTTCGATAATCGATATTCTTTCGCTGCTTTGTGCCGGTTCGCCGGCTACGCTCGTTCCGTGGCGAAGCGTAACGCTTCCATTCCCGCGGGCCTCGCGAGAAATTTCTGGGTCAGCGAATATGAAAACCGGCCCGATTAATAACTGCTCATTAATGCCGAAGCGTCGTTTCGTCGAGCACGCTCGTTTACGCGCCGTTTGGGGAAAGTAAGCGTCGATATTCCATTCGGGAAACTGGTTGAAAGTTTCAGACGGCTTTTGGTACTTTATGAGAAATGGCGGGAAAACGCTGAAATTGCGCTCCGCGCTTGTTTATTAGTTATGGATCATTTCGGGTATCACGTACACCCTTTATTACGAACTTCATTTTGAGGTTCAAAACCTGAAACCAATTAATTAAACTAGCTTATATTTAATTTACAATTTCATACCTGTGTGAAAGTAAAGGTTTCTGTGAAAAGAAGTCATAGAGAATCATTAGGTTCCCGTCAGTTCGCACCCTTTCCATTAAAAGTACGCTTTCAGGCGGCAAAAAGAACAAAAGAGATGAAATAAAAAATGATTTTACCGCAGTAAATAGCGTGACCCACGCGACACGAAACACGTTAGAGAACTCGCTGGCCGGACCACAAAATTCATCCCTCACCCCCCGCTGGAACGGTCGAAAACCGTGCAAAGCCGGGATATAAATTACCCATATCGCAGCTCGTACTCCAGTAGCCACTAAACTGCCAGGTCCCCGACTATTCCCCTCCGGTTCCTGTGTGCGCATCAACCGTCAACCCAGGGGTTGTTCCACCCCTTTGGCGTCACGAGCCGGCTTAGGTGGGCGGTGCCGTAACCCGGACCGCGAAAACAAACGAATTTTTAATTGATCACCTGCTAATGAGCTGACTGACGGGAGAAAGACCGGTTTCGAAACGTGCCTCGAAACGGAACCGAAGAGCGACGAGGATGGACGTATATCGTTTAAGGGTGTGTTCGCATTCGGTACGAAACTATATCGCTTTTAATTTTATTTTCTTAGTTTTGGAAATTTCATGACTGATTTCATGTGTGTAGGAGAATGAATGCATTTTTTTAATCATTGTCTTTCTGAAATTGGTTTCTAAAATAGGTGGGACGTTGGAGGGTAGATGTGGGAAGTTTTGAGAGAAATGATGTGAAAGTAGTAATAAGCGAGTTGTATTTTGAATAATAATTTTTAGCTTCATTTGTGGGAAAGATGAAAAGTATCTTATAAATATTTACTTTGAAATTACAGAAATTAAGGTGCGTTCAAATGTGTGCTAACTTTGGAATAATTATTTTTGGCCAAACTCTAATCAAAGTCAAACCTTAATTCCCTAGATTCCCAAATTTCCATGTTCTCAAATTTCCAAACTCTCAAATTTCTATATTCTCAAATTTCCAAATTCTTAAATTTCCAAACTCTCAAATTTCCAAGCTTTGAAATTTCCAAACTCTCAAATTCCCAAGCTCTCAAATTTCCATATTCTCCAATTTCCAAACTCCCAAATTTCCAAACTCTCAAACTTCCAAATTCTCAAATTTCTAATGTCTCAAATTTCCAAACTCTCAAATTCCCAAACTCAAATTTCCAAGCTCTTAAATTTCTAAAACTCTCATATTTCCAAACTCTCAAACTTCCAAATTCCCAAATTTCCAATCTCTTAAATTTCCAAACTCTCAAATTCCCAAGCTCTCAAATTTCCATATTCTCCAATTTCCAAAACTCTCAATGTTCCAAAATCTCAAACTTCCAAGTTCTCAAATTTCCAAAACTCTCAAATTTCCAATCTCTCAAATTCCCAAACTCTCAAATTTCCAAGCTCTTAAATTTCCAAAACTCTCAAATTTCCAAGCTCTCAAATTTCCAATCTCTCAAATTTCCCATCTCAAATTTCCATATTCTCAAATTTCCAATCTCTCAAATTTCCAAACTCTTAAATTTCCAAAACTCTCAAATTTCCAAAACTCTCAAATTTCGAAACTCTCAAACTTCCAAATTCTCAAATTTCCAAAACTCTCAAATTTTCAAATTCTCAAATTTCCAAAACTCTCAAATTTCCAAACTCAGAAATGACAAAAATTAAGGTGCGTTCAAATGTATGCTAACTTTGGAATAATTACATTTATTATTTGTTGCTTAATGTCTTATACGTTTATTGATAATTTTGTACCTCGACAAGGAACATCTTTGTATGTCGACAAAAATTAAGGTGTCTTATGATGTATGCCATCTTTAGAATAATTAAATAAATTATTTAATGTCTCACATATTATACATTAATCAATAATTTTGTACTTCACATGTTGCCAAAAAATAAGAAATTTCATGACGTATCCTATCTTCAAAATAATTACATAAATTATTTAATGTCTCACATATTGTACATTAATCAACAATTTTGTACTTTACATGTCGTTAAAAAATGAAGAGGTCTTAAAAGTCTGCTAATTTTAGAATAATTGCACAAATTATTTGAGGCTTCATGTGTTATGCATTCATCGATAATTTTCTCATTTTCCGATAATTTTTTCGGAGTCAAAAATTGAAGGTCCGAGTGGGAATACCGCCTTACGTTCTTAAAGGTCGAGGGTGGAAGACCGGGGGTGAAAAAGAAAAGGAAATAAGCGTGTGGCAGACGGTTGAAACTTCATCATCGACCGTTTCGAGTCTTCGACGAACGATGGGTGGTGGAGAAACTGGTAACATAGAAGGGTGAGGGAGACACGAGGGGGTGGCTTTTGGAAAGAGACGTCGAACTTGAGACGAGTTAACCCTTCATGAGTTACTCTCGTTCTCCTGTCGAGGAATTTTACTGTTTACGAAATTGATGCTTCTCGATTTAGGAAATTTTATATACTTTAAAATGGTGGATATTTAATGCAATCTTATTTTGTTTATTATTAAACTTGCACATAAATATTTTTTATTGTTGTATTCTTATAAAATATATTTTCTAAAATCTGATATAGTTCCATGTAGTTCAAAAAGACAATTTCAAAATAATTTCAAATTTGAGATATATGTATATTTATATTTAATTTAAGTAATAAATAAAAAAATTTCAAAATAATTTTAGGTTTGAGATCGAACGTAGATAATAAAGTTATTACAATAAAGATGATATGCATATATTAAATTAATTTGTAACATGTCACACGTAACCATAGAACTGACACAAATATAATATACTTTCTGTAATAATTATAAAAAATATATATTGATTATTCACTTATTTTAAGGTAAAATCTCTAAACAGACAAATTAAATAATTTTTGAGGGAGTAAAAATATAATCATAAAACTTGTTATTTTTCAAATACGTCTAATTACAAAAACCTAAAGAAGACTCCGGATGATGCGTGCTTTATCTCCATAACGTAAATCTTTAGCTCGAAAAACATGTACGAACATAAAAGTATTCAAAGTACGAAGATCTAAATCAATTTCGAAACATTCCGACTGGAACATAATTTGCAACGTCAATGCGAAAATGGATACCCGCCTACCTGATTATTAACACGAGGGTTAATTGAACGCGCAACGTGGCAGAGAAAAAGGAAGGAAGTACGGCTTCCTACTCGCTACGAAACCTTTATTTCTTTTCCTTCGAGCAGATTTACACTAGCCGGCGTTAACGAGCGGCACCGGTATAATAATTAGTGGCACTATACACCGTGACTCGCCGGGTATGTACAGTCAGCACCAAATCTGGCTTCCCTTCGAGGTGGAAGGACATCAAGGGTGGAGAGGTCTCTGAACTCTGTCACTTTTAGGGAGTTTTGAGTATTGGAATATTTGGAGTGAGATGGAAACTTAGAAACAGGGACTTGGGGAGCTAGGGACTTGGAGAGCTAGGGACTTTAGGAAATAGATTTGGGGGAATTTAGGTGGACTGGTCACTGAATTTTGTTACTTTTGGGGAGTTTTGAATATTGGAACGTTTAAGTTGAGGGAGAAGCTTGAAAACAGGGATTTGGGGAGCTAGGGACTTGGAGAGCTAGGGAGTTTAGGAGATAGATTTGGGGGAATTTAGGTGGGGAGGTCACTGAATTTTGTTACTTTTAGGAAGTTTTGAGTATTGGAACGTTTGAGATGAGGTGGAAGCTTGAAAACAGGGATTTTGGAAGCTAGGGACTTTGGTAGATAGATTTTAGGGGATTTTGAGTATAGTAATCTAGGGAGGTGAGGAACTAGGAATTTGGGGACATTTGGAATTAGAAATGTGCAAATAGGGGAGTTTAAGGATTTGGAGTTTTAGGAATTGGGTAATATAGAAATTTGGGGTAGGGATTTGGAGATCTAGGGATTTAGGGACGCGGGAATTTGGAGATCTAGGGATTTAGGGACGTGGGAATTTGGAGGTCTAGGGATTTAGGGACGTGGGAATTTGGAGACCTAGGGATTTGTGAGCATAGGAGTTTGGAGATCTAGGGATTTAGGGACGTGGGAATTTGGAGATCTATGGATTTACGCGCGTAGGAATTTGGAGATCTAGGGATTTAGGGGCGTAGGAATTTGGAGATCTAGGGATTTAGGGGAATTCCTATTTAGAAACCTTGAGATTAGGGAATCTAGGGATTTAGGGAAATACCTATTTAGAAACCTTGAGATTTGGGAATCTAGGGATTTAGGGGAATACCTATTTAGAAACCTTGAGATTTGGGAATCTAGGGATTTAGGAAAATACCTATTTAGAAACCTTGAAACTTAGGAATCTAGGGAATTAGGGGAATACCTATTTAAAAACTTTGAGATTTGGGAGTCCAGGAACTTTGAGTCATTAGAACTAGGGAATATTGCAAAGTAGTGACGTAAGGATGGTGGAATCTAGGGATTTTTCGAAACTTTCAAAACTTTCGAACTTGGAAATCCAGAAAACTTGAAAAAATACAATTTGGAAGTTTGACAACTTGGAAATCTGGGGAATTTTATGAACTCAAAATTTCGACATCGAAGAAATATAGAAATCTAGTGAATTTCCAAATGAAAATATTGAAATCTCCTTGGAAATCCATAGAACCTAAAAAATGTCACATCCCCCATTTTGAAACCTAAAATATACAGTCATTCAGTAACCTAAAAATACTCCACCAATTAAAAGTTCAGAACTATGTTTCTAAAATTGCTCAACTTACAAAAAGAATATAAAAATTGTTGAGAAACTAGGTATAAAAATTGTAGAACAAGGTATAAAAATTTTAATTAACATCGCAAACTGCGTATGTGTCCTTACTGAAAGGAAGGCTAAGTTGCATCCGAGTGTACACACGCGGCAAGAAGCCACGGAATTTCCAGGCCGATTATCAACGAACGTCCTATCGGGAATGGGCCACCGAGGATCGTGCTCTGCCCCGACTATCGATTCCTCGGGCTTATCGGCCCGCTTGCATACCCGCCCCCTTGTCCCGTTCCACGCCACCTCCTTTTTTTCCTCTCTCCCTTTTTTACCGTCACGACCGAGCTTCCGTGAGGTTTTCGGTGCCTCGAAGGTCCTCTCCAGGGAGAGCTAAAATAACGCAACTTCGTCAGGGACGTTACGTTTTCGTCGATCTTCACGTCCGGACGTTGCCATCGTTTTCCGTTCCTGGCCTTTTGCTGCTTTCTTTGCTGTTGCTATCTTAGCGTCCGGCTTTCAGGGCCGAATCGAGGCCTCTGCGGCCTCAACATTATTAATATGTGCACATGTATTAATATCTACTTTAATCTAAATTAGTCAAGCAACTGTAAGTCAAAAATTTATTATTTTTGTTATTATGGAAAAAATTTGTTATCATGGAGAAAATTTGCTATTATGATGAAAAACAATAATTACACCATTATTATAATATTGCACCATGGAATAGTGCACTGGGAATTTTAGTATATCGTGGCTTACATGTGATCCAATATTGAATTTCTATATCTTCATTGATAGTCCAGGCACATTTTCCTTAATGGTCAATCCTTGGTCGCTTAGATATTTATACTAGTGACCAGGTCTACGAGAGAAAAAATACCTATCTCGGTGAAATACGACGATGAGATGCGCCAGAACGAGCCACAACTTTCTAAATGCCTCCTTTGAGAGGTGTAATTGGAAGGTAATGGCGAGGGTAAGAACGCAAGGGAGGAGGGGAAGTATCACTGTGCTGATGAGACGTGCGTCGTTAAACGGCGATTAACCCTCCACTTTTGATCGGTGGAGAGACTTGAAGACGTAAAAACTATTGTTTTTGATTGAATTACGAAAAAAATTAGGTGCTACTATAGTCTTTATAGTGGAGAATCTTTTGAACTTTCACTTATATCGTGTAGATTCTGATAATTTGTTAATAATTTGTAAGACATTCGCATAATTAGAATTCAGTGGAAAAGAAGATCGAACGTAATCGGAGATATCGCTGAAATAATATTAAAAATAAAACTATTCCTGATTTTTTAGTATAAAATGTATACCAACATATTTGTGCCACATTCCTGATTAAAATGACACCAAACAAGGCATAATTCATAGCATATTTACTTGTAATTTCAAGATTTTCGATTGCAAGTGAGGTTCGGTAACGAGTAATGACACTCGGGTAACTTCGTTTGCGTTCGACGCTACTCGTGTAATCACGTAATACCGCGAGTACACGGCAAATGGCGGACGTTTTTAAACTTAATGGCAGACGAAAATATTGTATTAATAAACTTTTATTACTAGTTATTTATTATTGACTGATGTCTGCAGTTAATATCACATTAAAATAGATAAATCTGCAACTAGATAAATCAAGATATACTTAAAAAGAAGTTGAATGACTTCGAAAATAAAATTGATGAACTTAAGATTTACGTGTAGATGACAAATTAAGGTTATGTTCCCATTTCTTTTTTAACGTAGCTCGCTTCTACAAAAATATTTATTAAATAAACTCATTAAAATCATTAAATAAATTCATAAAATAAACCTAATAATTATTAAACACACTATGTACTGATATATAAATGAATACAAATTTTACAGCAAATAAATAGCAATTTTTAAGAAACAATTTTTTGCGAAATGAATTCTTCAAGGAATGAATTACCGTTCTTCAACAAATATTTTTGCAACAGCAATTTTTTTTACAAAAAACTCAGAATGATTTAACGACACGAGAGCACTTCCCGCATTTCAAAGATCACAAAAGTGTTAAAGAACTGCAATTACTGGTTTTTTCCCAGTTTTGTTTTCTGCCCGTTTTGTTGGTACGAACGAAATACTGTTAGCTATGGTGGTCGTCGTGTGCAACATGAATGGAGAACCTTTCGTGTGAACAGCTGTGAACAGCTGCGATTTTGTAAATATTTGTGGGCCCTGCTGTTTTCGTGGAAGGCTTTTTTCCGCCGGGAAAATTCGGTTTTAAAAAATTCATGTCGATATACGCAAGCCAAAGCGGCGATAGATCGATACTTCGCGACCGAATATCCGGCGCTATTATTATTATTCTGTAATACTTTCGGGTTTTTTGAATTCGCATTGATATAACAAATTAAAGCGCAAAGTATTGTGCGGAAAATTTGAATGGATGAATGCCTTTTCTGTAGAAAATTTTTTAATCAATTTTACTAAATGCCCGACTGTGAAATGCGGGAAAGAATTTGTGAAATTATAAACAAGAGAAATTATACAAAAAGAGAAGATTAGTTTGAATGAATCAAATCATATTATCTTTGATTCAAATGAAAAATCGTATACTTTCTTTTACATTGCTTCAAATTTTTATAAATGAATTAGATATTCTTTTGCAGTGATTGAACAGTAATTTTCCTTTGTAATTTTTGAAATTATTTTACCAGTTAAATATTGAATTATAATAGTGCGTTTGGTATTAAAAAGAAATTTCAAAAAATTAAAAACACGAGAAGAATGAAGAAATCAATGATTTTCAAAATGTTTAACAAATTTCAAAGTACGTGATTGAAAATTGAAACTGAAGGTTCAAACATGGAAACGAGTGGAAGCAACAAATTATTTACAAAGCCTTGATTCGCGGAAAAACTGGGTTACCACGTTTTAATTCACCATCGACAGACCGTTAATCGACAAAAATCCTCAGCGGCGATTACCGGTGGAAAAAAGCGCAGCAGAAAAAAGGGGAAACAAGAAGGCAATCATTAATTCATCGGAACGATCAACACTCCGGCTTCGGAAAATTGACGGTGTAACGGTGGCTCGCAAACTGAACGATTACCCTCGCAAATAAATCCGAGGTAAGAGCAAGTCCGTGCAAGGAGGCGACCGGGGCTCGATTACGAAAACGCTGTTTAATTTCCGACAGGGGTCGCATCGGGTTTCACTTTAATTAAGCGAAATAATTAGCCGTCAAAGGTTAGCGCGATGTCGCGGGAAACGACGGATATTTTCTTCCGACAATGTCGTTGCTCTAACGGAGACGTTGTCTACGAATAAGATTTATCGAAATCGAAATTTACTCGAGATTGCTTGCTTGATAGTGTTAAGGAAGCCTTAAAGCCACTTCGTTTCCATCTTATAAGTACTTGTTAATCGACGTTATGAACGATCGCTATTAAACACTTTTCTCTGCTCTCTTAATTTTATCTTCGTTTAAGGAATAGTTCTCAAAAAATGGAGGACAAATTCATAAAATAAGGTTGATTCAATTCTGGTAATTATTTGAATTATTTATGAGGTCCAAGACGAATGAGCTGCATGAGATATAGTACACAAGATGGCGGAACCTAACCCAATAAATGCATCACACAGAAAGATCACTCATTTGCAAAATTAAATTCCACAGTTAACTGAATACAGATGAAGTTTATAAATTATGGAGTCAGTCTATAGTATTTCTATGAGAATGAGGAAATTTTTTATTTCTGCATTTAACCTCATTTTTGCTGATCAGGTAATAGTAACCTAACAAATGCATCACACAGCAAGATCACTCATTTGCAAAATTAAATTCCACAGTTAACTGAATATAGATGAAGTCTATTAATTATAGAGTCAGTCTATAGTATTTCTATGAGAATGAGGAAATTTTTTGTTTCTGAATTTAACCTCATTTTTGCTGAACAGGTAATACTAACCTAACAAATGCATCACACAGCAAGATCACTCACTTGCAAGATTAAATTACACAGTTAACTGAATATAGATGAAGTCTATAAATTATAGAGTCAGTCTATAGTATTTCTATGAGAATGAGGAAATTTTGTGTTTCTGCATTTAACCTCATTTTTGCTGAACAGCTAATACTAACCTAACAAATGCATCACACAGCAAGATCACTCATTTGCAAGATTAAAATTGCACAGTTAACTGTACACATATGAAGTCTATTTACTGAATCAATCTACAGATGTCTCTAAAATTGAAGAAATATTGTACTTAATTGTATTGTTACCAGCTAAGCAGCTAATTCTAACCTCTGTAGTTAAATACTGATAATTTATGAATTTCTCATAAAAGTGAATTAATTTTGTATATCGAGTTTTGTATGTTTAACTATATTTTCAATAATATCCGCGTGAAGTGCCTTTTCACCGTCCAGATCCTAGATGTTCATCCATTAATCCTACGAGCAAAACGATGCACCCATCGTTCCAATGGTGGCTCGACGATGGTAGCTCGTGGAACCCTTCTTGGTTTCTCTTGGATGCCGGCCGAGTTATTAATGAGTTAACAGGATTTCCTCCGGTCGGAAAATACGCCGGGAAAAGCCTCCGGAGGATTTGGATTTCGGTCGAGAAGCCTCCCCCTCGGGTTCTCTCGTTCCCTCGACACGCACACCCCGGCGAAACGATCCCCGTCCACAAGAGAGCGAATTGATTGCCTTGGAGATGGTAGTTTGTGAAAAATTCAAATCCACCTCTGTGTTGATCTAACTTATTTCGGGAAGTGCCCAGGTAAGATGATTTATCATTCTTATATAACATTTTTGATGATAATACAGAAATTATACCATGGTTTTTATTTATTATAACCTGATATAGTATCATAGATAATGTTTATTATAATAGTAATGATAAAATAGAAATTATAGTATAGATTTATATTTATTATAATTATAAACTTGACAATATTATATTTTAATATATCTATAATTTATTACAATAATAATATATGTTCGTATGTCTTAAGTTTAATGAAAATGTTGAACACCACTGCCTCTAATTAGCAACATTAACGAACACGTTAGTAGTCCAACGCTCCAGACTTTCAAAAACTGCTTTTACATAATATGCAGGAATTAATATTATTTTTCTAATCATATTCTTGCACTGCCTTTCTCCTAGAGTTTCTCCTCGAATTTTATTTTTAATAGGTGGAAGAATTTTTACAAAAAGTTACACCTAAAACACGTGAAGGTTATGGAAAATTAAATCCGTGTGAAGTCTCACTTATTAAAGGTCAAAATTAGATCAAGCATTAAATGTTTAAAATTAAACATCATATATTTGATATGAAAAGTGAAGATTTTAAGATTTCTCTGAACATATTTTATCTGAACGTTAATTAATACTAGAGAATTAAACTCAAACCCAGCGAAAGCATAAAAAAATAATAAGCAAAACTAAGAATTAAAATGTGCGCTCATAAAATTGTTAAGCAGCGTACAAAAATGTCCGAGGACGTTAATCAGTATTTTTTCTGGCACATTTCTGCTCACGAATTCGCTGGAATATTCAGCGTACACCCACATGCACACGTGGAACCACCTACCAACATTCTTCCGTATCGCTGCCACATACGGCCAATCCAATCCAGGGCATAAAAGGTTCGACCGAAATTATTGGGAAGACTGGACGTTCCGCGAAAAACGGGACGAGCTACGTAGATTCGAAACGAGGGGTTTAGTCATCGTTTTCTAAGCGGCTTCCGTGCCGATTCCGAGCCTCCATAGAGATCAGGGAATACGTCGGGTTCCAGTGGTTCGACCTACGAATCGATATATCGACAGGCCCCTATTGCGAGAAGCTAATCGCCCGCTCTCGAATCTGTGCCGACCTCCACGATAATCTTTATCAGCTCGGTTTAGTTTAGAGAATATTGTTTGTTGACTTTTATTTCTGTTTACTCTTTCAAAATTTTCTAATATTAGTGTTCATAATTTTTTCAGTTACATTAATTTGCATCGCAGTTGAAATAATTCTAGGGATATAATAATTTTGGGAGTGACATTGAGGGAAAATAATTGGGGTTTCAGGGATGAAAATTATTTGTTCATATAACAATTCTATTGTATTAAATATAAATTGTGAGTTTCGTATTTAAAATCGCCACTTTTGTTACAATTTTTATTTCTGACTGACTTTTTCAAAATATTGTTTACAAAAATCTACAAAATTATATGTTGGCAATGGAGAAATTTCAATTTTGTTAAACTCTGAAAGAATTTATCAATATTTTCAATTGAAATGTTTGAGTCATCTAATTATAAGTTAACCTAACCTATAAATAATTAAAATGATAGTATATGTCACATATAATAATTAAAATGATACATATTAAAGCTGTAACATGCACGTACTGTACATAACTAAATATACATATAACTATAAATACATATAACAGCAATTAATTAATTTCAACCTAACTTTCAAACAACAAAAATTTTGAGAGCCGCCATTTTCGAACAGCGACACCATTTTGATACATATGATTGGATTACAGTTGCATGCATGTACTGTACATAAATAAGTACACATACAAATATAAATAAATATAACAGCAAATAATTAATTTCAATTTAACCTTCAAACAACAAATATTTTGAGAGCCACCATTTTCGAATAGCGACACCATTTTGATACATATAATTGAATTAGAGCTATATGCATGTACTGTACATAAATAAGTACACATATAACTATAAATAAATATAACAGCAAATAATTAATTTCAACTTAATCTTCAAAAATTGTCAGAGTCGCCATTTTGGAACAGCGACACCATTTTGTCCCAGTAAACCTGCATATTTAACCTTGTATTGACTTTTCCCCAATTATGACCCTGTGAATAAGCAAATATAATTGTATTAGACCGACGTGAATAGATAAAAAGTTTGTAAAGCCGCAATAGATGCATCGGTTGCAGAAACTGTCTTCAGGTTCGCATCACGAAGAAGAACGAACGGTCGAAAGAGAGAAAAAAAGGAACAGGCGTGCCATAAATATTTATGGAGCTCAACGGGTAGCCAGGTCGCGAGCCCCGCCGCATCGATATAATTCACTGTTATCGATCGAGAGCGCCGGAAACGCGTTTCTTCCCCGCAATCCGCTTATCGCCGTGACACCAGATAGGAAAGGCGCGCGACGTCGACGTCGTCGTCGAAAGACGCCGACCGATTCGTTCAACCTGTTGCAAGGCCATTAACATCGACCCTACGTGTCCTCCATCGATTCACCCGGCGTGCAGCTAACACTGGGTGTGGCGGTCGACCTCAGAAAACCGGAAAAAGAGAAAGCGATCGAGGCGGAACGAAAAGCGGACCGGACCGGACGAAATCGGCACGCGACGAAACGCTTGATCGCCTGACTTTTCCTTTTTTTTTCTTTCAAATTATAAATTCGGAACTGTTGGTCAGAAATATGCCTAAGTCTTCTTTCAACGCAAAAGATGCAATATTTGACGAAAAATAACGATGGGACAAAATTGTTCTGACCTGATATTCGAATACCCTTTGAATTATGGAATAAATATTTGTGAGCTGACCTTTAACTGTTACCCTCTCTTAACTACCCTCCTATAATATAATATCTTGCATAATATTTCTTGAAATGTAATACAAGAGGTACCAAATTTATTGTCACATCCATCATGGCGACTGCGTGTATCAATGCTCTCTCATGATTAGTTTGCTGACGCACCTGCCCGCCTATTAATCCCGCATTTAATCACGTTGCGTCCATGTATTACACATTTCATTCAAGATTTAGATAGGAAGACTTTTAACTGCCTAATTAATAAGTTAATAAGATTATACCGCGACGAATTATACCGTGGGTTTGGTAACGATACCAGTTAGGATTCGAGAGAGAATTAGGGTCACTTACGATCGATACCATTAAGTGGCAGAACCTACGGACCGCTGTTGATTGCAATCGAAGGTAAAATTAGTGTCACTTGCGATTGATAGTACCGAGTCGCCAGATCCTGCGAACTATACCAGTGCATGGTCGCTGGCCAAATTAGTTCCAGCTGCGATCGATAGTATCAAGTGATGGAGTCTAAGGAATTGGGAGTAAGATCGAAATGATAGATTATATTGTACTGGTGGATTATTCTCTTTGGCATTTTTGTGTGATGATATTTTTATGTGTACATGATGTTCATAACATATGATATTCACATGCTAACATATGATGTTCACATGCTAACATATGATTTTCATATGTTAAAGTAAAAGGCGCGCGACGTCGACGTCGTCGTCGAAAGACGCCGACCGATTCGTTCAACCTGTTGCAAGGCCATTAACATCGACCCTACGTGTCCTCCATCGATTCACCCGGCGTGCAGCTAACACTGGGTGTGGCGGTCGACCTCAGAAAACCGGAAAAAGAGAAAGCGATCGAGGCGGAACGAAAAGCGGACCGGACCGGACGAAATCGGCACGCGACGAAACGCTTGATCGCCTGACTTTTCCTTTTTTTTTCTTTCAAATTATAAATTCGGAACTGTTGGTCAGAAATATGCCTAAGTCTTCTTTCAACGCAAAAGATGCAATATTTGACGAAAAATAACGATGGGACAAAATTGTTCTGACCTGATATTCGAATACCCTTTGAATTATGGAATAAATATTTGTGAGCTGACCTTTAACTGTTACCCTCTCTTAACTACCCTCCTATAATATAATATCTTGCATAATATTTCTTGAAATGTAATACAAGAGGTACCAAATTTATTGTCACATCCATCATGGCGACTGCGTGTATCAATGCTCTCTCATGATTAGTTTGCTGACGCACCTGCCCGCCTATTAATCCCGCATTTAATCACGTTGCGTCCATGTATTACACATTTCATTCAAGATTTAGATAGGAAGACTTTTAACTGCCTAATTAATAAGTTAATAAGATTATACCGCGACGAATTATACCGTGGGTTTGGTAACGATACCAGTTAGGATTCGAGAGAGAATTAGGGTCACTTACGATCGATACCATTAAGTGGCAGAACCTACGGACCGCTGTTGATTGCAATCGAAGGTAAAATTAGTGTCACTTGCGATTGATAGTACCGAGTCGCCAGATCCTGCGAACTATACCAGTGCATGGTCGCTGGCCAAATTAGTTCCAGCTGCGATCGATAGTATCAAGTGATGGAGTCTAAGGAATTGGGAGTAAGATCGAAATGATAGATTATATTGTACTGGTGGATTATTCTCTTTGGCATTTTTGTGTGATGATATTTTTATGTGTACATGATGTTCATAACATATGATATTCACATGCTAACATATGATGTTCACATGCTAACATATGATTTTCATATGTTAAAGTATGATGTTCACATGCTAACATATGTTGTTCATATGTTAACATATGATGTTCACATGCTAACATATGATGTTCAAGTGCTAACATATGATGTTCACACGCTAACATATATTATTCATATATTAACATATGATCTTCACATGCTAACATACGATGTTCACATGTTAACACATGATGCTCATATGTTAATATTACTGTAACTTCAAATTGTCACATATGTTCAAGTAGTTTGCAAGTATTGTAACTTTATTATTAAAAGAATTTTTGTGTGAGGTAAACTCATATGTGTATTAGGATTTACTCATGTGTGTACCTTATTCTCATCTACATACTCTCTTTGTAACTCTTGTGTGATGATATTTTCATGAGATGTACATTTGGTGTTCATATGCTAACACATGATGTTCGTATGCTAACATATGATCTTCACATGCTAACATATCATGTACACACGTTAACACATGATACTCATATGTTAATATTACTGTAACTTCACATTGTAATGTCACATATGTTCAAAAAGTATGCAAGCCTTATAACTTTATTGTTAAAAGAATTCTTGTGTCAAGTAAACTCATATGTGTACTAAAATTTACTCATATGTGTACTAAAATTTACTCATATGTGTACCTCATTTTTATCCACATACTCATATGTGTACCTCACTAAATTTCATATCGTTTATTACTAATAAATCCACTTAAAAAAAGACTATTTATCCATGTTTCAAACAATACACGTGTACATAATTGCTTGTACGCCATGACACACCTGAAATCATCCCCAAACCCTCATCAGCACCGAAATCATCGATACGGAAAGGAACCCCAATTAGTATCCCATCCACGATCTCTATCACATGTTCCGATTAACCCTCGGACAACAGACCCGGAACTCTACTCACTCCACGTATGATTTTGAGTTTACATTTAATTTAAAATTCGTTTTTGTTCCCATCTCTCCGTAATGAAAACCTTTTGCGTAGAATCTTCATTCCCCATTAGATGTGTATATTCTTCATAAGTCTGAATCATCCTTTGTGATAGGTCCTTTTAGAGAACTCCGGACCAAGTCATTTTAAGCATGGATTATAAGTTAGGATTATAAGAATCAGACTCCATTCCACAAGTCTACATATGTAAATCCAAAATAAACCCAGACTCCATAGATTCTATGAGTCTACATTCATCCAGAAGCATAAATTCAAACTTAATAGCTAGTCCAGGTTCATAAGTCCACTAAGTACTAAGGTCCAGTAAGGTTCCATAAATTCCATGAGTCATTCCACATTCCCAGACCCAAATGAGAAGTCCATTTGAAGGTTAATCACCTCTCAAACTCGGGCCAGGATGATAAGCCTAAGAGTCGAATGCCCAAAAGTGGTTCGCGATTAACCAGAAAATCAAACTTCCCTCTCCGTGTCCCTAAACGAGGAAGGGATAATGATTATAATAATAATAAGAGAGCCACCCCTGGGCGGTGTATCATAGACGGCGACCTATTACGCGAAACACGACACCGGCGCCGGTCCGAGGCTGGAACCACTTGTAAAAGCGAGCGAGAGGATCGCATCGATGCGGTGCGCCCGACGGAGAGGGTAGAATCGAGGGAGAACGAGCACGAGGGATCGCCCGTGGGCGAGCAAAGAGAGTATGAGGGCTGGAGAGGGGTAACGATAGCGCGGGCGGAACAGAGAGGTTGCAGGAAGGGTGGTGAGAGGGCCGCGCCACCGGTGGTGAAACAGAACGGGGCAAAAAGAACGCCGAGAACGAGCTGGCTGGCTGGCTGGCTGGCTGGATGGGAGGCAAAGACTGCGGGAACGAAAGAGCAAGAGGGGATGGTCGTATAGCTGGAACACGCTCGAGGGAGCCAGGCTAACGGAGGATGGCGAGTGGGTGGATGTGGGGGCACGAAACGAGAGGAAACGAAATGCACGGCGATATACAGGGTGTCATGTAACTGGTGCCGCTACCGGAAGCACTGAGATACGCTGCCTCTAACGGCTAATCCTTTTTATGAAATCTCATCGAAACTCTCTCTTGCATAAACACGCGTTTACAAGGTAGCCGGACAAGTGACCCGCTAATAGCCGGACTGTTTTATGTGGTTACTGAACTTGACCATTTACCTACTTACTCGTCTTTATTTGTCTAAGGACTCATTAACTCTGAGGGAGGCAAGAGGTCAGATCTAACAGGAGTAAGGGAGTTAGCTAATCAGGGTTTGCAACTATGGTCCTCACACTTGGACCACTTAACTGGGCTACGTCTGACTAGTTACTAGACTTAAAGCACATTTACAAGAGGCATGCCAGCTAGGTAAGTGATCAGATCTACCTAACAGGAGTAAAAAAGTGAGCTACTCAAGGTTTGTAATTATAGTCCTCAGATCTGGATTACTTAACTAAGCTATGCCTGACTACTTGCTAGACTTAAGGACTATTATGGTCTTCACATGTGGACTACTTAACTAGGCTACATCTGACTAGTTGCTAGACTTAAAGCATGTTCATACTAAGCATGTCAGTCAGGCAAGTGATCAAATCTACCTGACAAGACTAAGGGAGTTGGCTAATCAAGGCTTATACCTATGGTCCTCACATCTGGGCTACTTAACTAGGCTACGTCTGACTAGTTGCTAGACTTAAGACAAGTTTACACTAACCATGTCAGCCAGAGAAGTGATCAAATCTACCTGACAAGACTAAGGGAGCTAGCTAATCAAGGCTTATACCTATGGTCCTTAGATCTGGACTACTTAACTAGGCTACGTCTGACTAGTTGCTAGACTTAAGACAAGTTTACACTAACCATGTCAGCCAGACAAGTGATCAAATCTACCTGACAAGACTAAGACAGCTAGCTAATCAGGGTTTGTATCTATGATCCCCACATCTGAACTACTTAACTGAGCTACTTATGACTACTTGCTGGACTTAAGGCAAGTTTACACTAGGCATGTTAGTTAGGCAAGTGGATAGGTCTACCTAACAGCAGTTAACTAATGAAGGTTTGTAACTATGGTCCTCCCACATGTACTTAACAGAGTTAGGTCTGACTGCTTCATAGGTTCAAGGTATGTCTAAGCAAATGAGTAAGACAAGTGGGTCTAGTTGAGCAAGTAATTCAAGTATACTATCTTCCTCGTATTTAGGCTACGTCTTGATGAAGCTAAGTGGGCTAGTAAGTAGCTAGCTGACTAAACCTTCACTTTTGTGTTACTTGAATCAGGTTTATCAAATAATCAAATATGTGCCCAAGTCTGCACATCCCTGTTTCCTACACTTCTCACAGAAATATTTTGCAACTTTAAAAATTCCAAATTATCTTAAAAATTTCGAAAGACCTATATAGACCTACCTCTGACACAAAAATGCTGAATAACGCCTATAACGATCGCGTTAATTTCCTAAGATTTAATTTCCAGTCTCGATTGACGGCTCCTAGAATTTAAATATCGACTGACCCATTAATTACAACACCAATCCTTTTTTCTACCATGATCTTTCTCTTCCATTCGTTTCTCTTCCATTGCGTGGGCTATCTCGGCCGATGCGGCTGTCTTTTCTCCTCATTCTCTCACGGGGAGTTTTGCACACCATGGGTTTCATGCTGGCTCTCATCCAGAGCCGGGTTACGATTTCATCCTTCATCTCCGTCGAACGAGAGTCTCGTTCTCTCGTTTCCTCTCTGCCTGGTACTCGACACCCTCTCCTCCAACCCTCCCACCGTTCATCTCCCTGCCCCATCCCTCTCTTCGTCTTCCTTCCTCCCGTTAAATCGTGCTCTCGGTGCATCACAAGGAAGTTTTGCACACCACAGAGAGAGCGGTACCGGCTCTTTCGCATCCAGAGTCAGAATTCCTGGCCCCTCTCCCCGTGGCCTCGTTCAACGTCCCTCGTACCCTCGATATACAGGGTGTCATGTGTACGGTATAAGTGCAAAAATTAGGAAGATAGACGAGAAATGTGCGAACGCAATGTGGAACGATAGATATTCACGCTGCAATTTTTTTGGTATGAAAAATAATATGAATTTGAGGTTTTAGAATTTTTTAGGAAATTTTGAATTTTTAGAAATTTTGAAGTGTTGGGAAATTTGGAATTAGAATTTTAGAGAGGTTTGCAATTTGAAGAAATTTCTGGATTTTATAGAAGTTCAGAATTGTTTAAATTTCCGAAGTCTAAAATCTCAAAATTCTGACAAATTATAAAATTATCTAAAATTGTAAAATTCTCTAAAACTGTTACAAAATTTTGAAACTCTAAGATTCTAAAATTCTCTAATATTATAAAGTCCTATAAAATTTGTAAATTCCTAAAATTCGAAACTGCTCTAAAATTTTGCACTTCCCTAAAATGATCAAGTTAGACTAAATATTCTGACATTTTTATTTCCAATGATTTAAATGTCTATAACTACAATAAAATTTCAATACTTGCATTTTCAATAATTCTCCAAAATTAAATGGTCAAATTGTAATTAAAAAAAAAATGATAAAATTATTGAAGAATGATGTCCATCTTGATCAACTTGACCTTGGTATTAATGTCGGACTCTAGGTCTCTCCGAGTGCATGGGACGTCCCGTTATTGGGTAGCCAGACCACAACGGTGGATTTATTTTGTTTATTTATTTATTTATTGATTTATACGCAATGATTTCGCCGGTCATTACCGGCCGATTGCAGGATATTATCTGCATGATAATGATGCATGCAAACGATCCGGACGGCGGGCTTCATTTATCCGGTTGATAATGAGCAAGGAATCCGTGGTCGAAATCGCGTTAAACTCGGCGCCAACGTGTTCTATCCTTTTTCCTGGAGTTCATATATCAGCAAAATATTGGGATTTTCTTCGTAAATTAATATTGATATTAATTAATTAATGGCCATTTATGATTAACGATGCGGTAATTTGTAATTCCACCTTATTCCAGGAAACAAACGAAAACTCGGTTTTAACGGTGGAATTCACCGCAGCGTTATGGGTCGCTATTATGGTAAATTAAAGGTTCATCAAAAACCAGTGACAAAATTTGTCAAATTCTTATAATCTTTAATTCCGTCTTAAACAAATTTACACTTTTGAATTTTTCAGTTTTTAATTTCTCAAGTTTCCAAATTTTTTGAGTCTCAAGTTTCCATATTGTTTGACTCTCAAGTTTCCAAATTTTCAACTCCTTGATTCTCAAATGTTCAACTTCTGAAATTTTAGTGTGTTAAACTTCTTTCACCAATTATTCCAACAAGTTAACAGCAACTGTGAGTTTACATATTTTTATTTTAAACAAACAAAATGTTTTATATTATTTTTCCCAGTTCAAAGAGGTTGACCCTATGATTAAATCACAAGTGCGTCATGAGTGCGTCACAAGTGCATCACAAATACGTCATGAGTGCGTTACGAGTGCGTCACGAATGTACCCTGAGTGTCATGAGTGCGTTACGAGTGCGTCACGAATGTATCCTGAGTGTCATGAGTGCGTCATGAGTGCGTCACGAGTGTATTCTGAGTGTCTCATGAGTACGTCAAGAGTTCGTCATGAGTGCGTCATGAGTGTGTCACGAGTGCGTCCCAAATACGTCATGAGTGCGTCATGAGTGCGTCACGAATGTATACTGTCATGAGTGCGTCAAGAGTGTATCCTGAGTGCGTCATGAGTGAGTCACAAGTGAATCACAAATACGTCATGAGTGCGTCGCGAATGCGTCACGAATGATCCTGTGTGTCATGAGTGCGTCATGAATGTATCCTGAGTGTCTCATAAGTACGTCATGAGTACGTCATGAATGCGTCATGAGTGCGTCAAGAGTGTGTCCTGAGTGCGTCACAAGTGCACCCTGAATGCGTCACGAGTGCAGCACGAGTGCGTCACCAATGCGTCATAAATGCATCATGAATGCGTCACGAGTGCGTCACGCTATTATAAGTCAACCGAAAATTGTCCAAGTTTGACAAAAAAATTCTGGACAATAACAGAAGTGTAACTCCTGCATATCAAGAAGGAACTTACAATTAGTCTCGAAATAAAAAAAAGAAATACTAATAAAGGCAATATCGATCACAGGTCCGAAGTTCTCAGTTTCGCAACCCGCTATTCATTAACACCGTCACCTCGGTTCACTTTTACGGGTAAGGGTTAAAGAGATCCCGTTCTCGCTAGAACAAAAGGGGTTCGGGGCATCGGCCAAGAAACGATGTAAATTTAAGCAGGGAAAAAGCGATACGCTCTCGCAATGGCATGACATTCAAACGTTCGATGCTCGAACGACCTTAAAGCGTAATGGTTTTACGGTACGTCAAAGCTGGAAGAGTACGGGAACTGTCCGGGGGTGAAAATGGGGGTGGCTACAGAGAATCGAGGTTGCTCGTAGGGGGTTTGCGCTCTGACGGGGCCATTACACCCTTGATTTCATTACGGCAGCCTTGCTAGTCAACTGCAATCTCTCCTTCTGCCACGCTCACACCCCGCGTCTTTTCGTTCTACCCCCGATATTTCTCTTCGCCCCCTTTTCCTACTATATCTATCCTTTTTTTCATCTTCGCCTCTTCTTTCTTATCTCTGACTTTTCTTTCGTTTTTACGTTTTATTATCTTGCGCTTATTTCGATGTTAATTTATTTCTTTAACACTCGTTGTCACATTTGACTATGTACTCATTTATATTTTTTGTTTATTGCATGCTGAACTTGTTTATTGTATACTATTGTAGATATATCTACATTTATAGTAATTCTATATATTCTTTGTATAGTAATATTGTATCAGGACATATAGGGATTTTTTGTTTATAAACTGTTCTTAGTGATGTAGTATTAATGCTTGTCATATACATATAGGGATTTTTCATTTGCAAATAATTCTTGTGGATATATACTAGTGATATGATGTCAATAAAGGACATATCTAGGGAATTTTCGTTTGAAAATAATTCTTGTGTATTGGACTAGTGATATAGTGTCAATGAAAGACATATCTAGGGAATTTTCATTCGCAAGTTATTCTTGTGTATTGAACTAGTGATATAGTGTCAATGAAAGACATCTAGGGAATTTTCATTCGCAAGTTATTCTTGTGTATTGTACTAATGATATGGTATCAATGAAAGATATATCTAGGGAATTTTCATTTACAAATAATTCTTGTGAATTATACTAGTGATTTAGTGTCAATGAAAGATCTAGGGAATTTTCAATTGCAATTTATTCTTGTGTATATGTACTAGCGATATGGTGTCAATGAAAATTCTAGGGAATTTTTATTCGCAATTAATTCTTGTGCAATCTAAAAATTGTATGCAATTTAAAAATTCTAGGGAATTTTAGAAACCTTGAAGTGCATAAAAATTTCATGATTTCAATGCCACAATTTGAACAAATTTTTAAATTTAAACACTTGTGTAAATTTTTAACAATTTTTGAAAAATTTCGAGAATATTAAAATTTTGAACAATTTCAGATTATTTTAGAATTTCAAAAAGTCTAGAAATACTAGAATTTCGAAGATCGACGAGTACCAACAGTCAATACATTAATTTGACTCTTTAAAGATTTTTCACCCTGGTTCATTGTTCCAACCACACTTTTTACCAACCCCCCTCATTTTCTTCCTTTTTTGTTGATAACTTATCTTTCACCCATTTGTTCCTTTTTTCCAAGAATACTTTTCCTTTCTCTCCTCCTATCACACATCCACCTGCCATATTTTCTTTCCATCTAGCTCCGTTCCTCTCGCTCGCACTCTTTCCACCTCAATCTTTCTACCCTCTCGTCCCACTCATCACGCTTTCCACCCCGATCCCTTCTTGACATTCCTGTCCCCGCACAACCCCTTGTCTTTTCCTCGCCTCATCGTTATTCTCCTCTCGCTCGTTTCTTCCTCTTTCTCGCCACTCTGGCCAAGTTCCCTGCTCAGTTCAACCCCTTCAACCCCCCGCCGACCAACCCCGTCCACGTCGAGTCTCCATTACGAAATTCGTTTGCGATCCGCTAAGATCACCGCGCGATTTTCCGTCACCGAGTCTATCCTCCCGAGGGTGCAAATTGGACGATGAAGTTTTTACAAGCAGCGTCGCCGGTCCGTCATCCCGTTACCCGCCTCACGCGATGACTTAACGTCTGCCCTACACTCCGAATTATGAATATTCGATTTGCGGGTGGAATAGAAACGAATCGACAATTGAAACATCGACTTTCAAATCAATAGACATATTTTATTTTTTTTAAATTCTTGTCATTTCGAATTTTTTAATTTTTGTATTTTTCAGTTTTTTAATTTTCATATTTTTGAATTCTTTAATTTTCGTATTCTTCAGTTTTCTAATTTCAGAAATTTAGGTTCCATATTTTGCAATTTTTAATATTACGTATTTACAAATTTTTAAATTAAATTCTTCAATTTCTACATTTTTGAAATTTTATATTTCATATTTGTAAGTTTGAAAATTTAGGAACTGGGGAATATAGGAATTTAGAAATTTTGGGACTATAAATTATGGAATTAGGATACTTTGGTACTGAAATCAATTTGCCGAACTGACGAGGACTTACGCTCACTTACCAAGGGAGGTGAACGATCAATTAACGCACACACAGTTCCATATTAACTATGGTTATCCTACATTCACCACAAGATTAAAAAAAGACCGAATTTAAACAGTTCAATACACGAATCTTGTCCCAGCATCTCTAATTTCTTACTAAAAAAAAAAATTGCTAAAATGCAACCACTTGGGATACCTTAATTGTAAACCTGCAGCTAGGTCCCGTCGTCATCGACGCCAAAGGGAACGATCGGAAATTGGATGGTCTCCATCGGCGAGAGGGTTCACAATCAGCCCCGTTCCACAGCCCACGGGCTAGATTGAAATCATAGGCCACCGCCCCGTTCAGCGTCGCGTTATCGGCGTCAGGTTAATCCGTCGTGCTTCCACGATATATTTATCTTGTCGAATTTGCCGGCAACTTGGAGTTCTGTTGATTCACTGCACAGACATGCGGTGTAAAATTAGCGACGTGATAAAATTCGGTAGAGTAGTAGATCGGGTGACTTCGGTTATCCTCGGCGGTAATCGTGCCACGTGGTATATCTATGGAAACTACGAAATGCTATTGTGAAATGTAATTGCAAAATGCAGTTGTAAAATGTAAATACACAATGTAACTGCAGAATGTAATTGCAAAATGCAATTGCAAAACCTAATTGCAAAACCTAATTGCAAAATGTAATTGCAAAATATAATTGCAAAATGCAGTTGCAAAATCTAATTGCAAAATGTAATTGCAAAGTCTAATTGCAAAATGTAATTGCAAAGTCTAATTGCAAACTGTAATTGCAAAATGTAATTGCAAAATATAATTGCAAAATGCAGTTGCAAAATCTAATTGCAAAATGTAATTGCAAAGTCTAATTACAAAATGTAATTACAGAATATAATTGCAAAATGTAATTACAAAATGTGATTGCAAAATGCAGTTGCAAAATCTAATTGCAAAATGTAATTGCAAAATCTAATTGCACAATGTACTTGCAAAATGTAATTGCAAAATGTAATTGCAAAATGTAGTTGCAAAATGTAATTGCAAAATATAATTGCAAAATTTTATTGCAAAATGTAATTGCAAAATATAATTGCAAAATTTTATTACAAAATATAATTGCAAAATGTAATTGCAAAATGCAGTTGCAAAATATAATTGCAAAATGTAATTGCAAACTGTAATTACAGAATATAATTGCAAAATGTGATTGCAAAATGCAGTTGCAAAATATAATACCAAAAAGATTATTACATAAAAGATGTGTATGTACAAATAAAAGAAATATGCCTCATAAATTAGGTACATAGTATATGTACAATATATTTGCAAATTTTATACAAATATATTATAATGCATAATTGTTAAGTATCTATAATACGTATAATATATTTATATTCGTACACATAAATAGTCTATACAATTTATATTTATAAACAATTTATAAACACATAGTCTTATTATTAATATTTTCTTCTACTAATAAAGTACACAATAAAAACATTTTATAGCGTAAATACTTATAGTTTAATACTCAAAAAATGTCAATTCCACCGTAATTTAAAAATGAGGAACGCCCACAACGCCCGACGCCAATCACGCAACGCTACTCAGCCGAGCGTAGCCGAGAGCGCCCGAAGGTACCCGAAGTACCACTACCGCCGGTTTCTAAAGTAGCGCGTTATGTCCCGTCTATATAAGTCTATGATCGACTGCAGATACGAGTCTCGCAGCCAATTTGCATGAGTATTAGGAGGTAATTGATAGAGAGGACTGGATCAAGCGTGAAACGAACGGGAGCTTAAATCGGGCTTGCGATGTTGAGTAGCTCCCAAGCAAGGGGGACCGTGGCCATTCAAGATTTCAGGGAAAATTTGAATTGGCCGCTTAAGCGAGTGCACTTGGGGCAGGATGGTGTGAAATGAAGGAGTTTGTGGAAGATTTCAGCTAACTTAGGGAGGGTAACGTGATCGTCCACGGAGCTAATGTGCTTGGAAACTTTTGAGATACAGTTGGCAGCATAATTGAATCGGTAATGAGGTAAATGGGTTCGTTTGCGACCAATTATTTGTTTCATTTCATTAACAAGTTGGAGAAGTGCAATGGCGGTCAAAAGTTAATTATTCGCTTCTCGTAAATTGTTTGAATTTTATTTCGATGAGATTGTGTTCTTGATTTGTAATTACTCCTGTATTAGATTATTGAAATTATTTTTAATAGAAATAAAAACGATTGGAAGTTGAAGACATTGAGGAGCGAGAAACATTCGGACATCAGGGAATTACGGAACTGGGGAATTAGGAAATTAGAAAGTCTGGAAATTAGCAAGTCAGGAAATTAATAGGTCAGGAAATTAACAGATCAAGAAATTGACAGGTTAGGAAATTAATAGATGAGGAAATTAACAGATCAGGAAACTAACAGGTCAGGAAGTTAACAGATCAGAAAATTAACAGGTCAGGAAATTAACAGATCAGGAAATTAATAGGTTAGGAAATTAACAGATGAGGAAATTAACAGATCAGGAAACTAATAGGTCAGGAAATTAACAGGTCAAGAAATTAACATGTCAGGAAATTAACATGTCAGGAAATTAACAGGTCAGGAAATTAACAAAAAAAATGAAAAACTTTGAGAATGTAAAAGTTAATGAAATTTAGGAGTTTAACCTAATTTTGAAAATATTGTTTTGTTAACAATTATATTTGTAAAATTGTATATCGCACAAATGATCCATCTTTACCGCTACAATACGAAAGGAAATTACCGCAACATTTTGTAACAACGTATTTCCCGTATTTTTTCGGAAAAATCCGAGAACAATTGACCAATAAAACGCGAATCTCTGTAATCGGCATTTAAAACGATCGTAAAAGGTATCCGTTTTAATTACGAAACAATGTACAACGCGCTTTGCGTAAACTGCGAATTAATTATTTAATGTCATCCGTTTGAAATGGATTCTTGAAAAACTCTAATTAACTACTTAACGTTCGGTGACATCGTCGTTAAAAAGGGGGATGAAAAATCGCCAGTAATTATGACAACAAAATTGAATTTCGCCAATCGCTGAAAATGCAATTAACATTCCATTTCCAATGCCGCCCTCTGTCTCTCTCTGGCGCCATGTTGCGTACCGCATGTAAAACAATATGAATTAGGCGCACGAAATATTAATCAAAATATTGTCGTTCGTTTATTGAACAAATGAAGATGTATCCTTAATTGATGTATGATTATTAATGATCGTAAGTTTAATGTAACAATATCATCGGTTAGCGTACTACTCTTAAAACAGCATTTCTCATTTTCGTAACAGTGAATTTAGGGGTATTTATTGACCACTTTTTATAGCGAAACTAAAGCAGAAAAATAGGGGATATTTTATTAAAAATTTTGACAAAAGCTTTTTTGTAATTTGAGATTGTTACAACCGTGCGTCGTAATTACACGCTCCGTAATTACACGTGTCGTAGATTCACGCATCATAATTCCATTGCGTTGTAATTCCACGCGTTATTAATTCTACGCGTTGTAATTCCACGCGCCGTACTTCTATGCACTGTAATTCCACGCACGGTAATTCCACGCGTCATAATTCCATGCGTTGTAATTCCACGCGTTATTAATTCCACGCGTTGTAATTCTACGCGCCGTACTTCTACGTACTGTAATTCCACGCACGGTAATTCCACGCGTCGTAGTTTCACGCGTCATAATTCCACGCGTTGTAATTCCACGCGTTATAAAATCCACGCGTCGTATTTCCCCGCGTCCTAGACCCACGCGTTATTAATTCCACGCATTGTAATTCCACGCGCCGTACTTCTACGCACTGTAATTCCACGCACGGTAATTCCACGCGTCATAATTCCATGCGTTGTAATTCCACGCGTTATTAATTCCACGCGTTGTAATTCTACGCGCCGTACTTCTACGTACTGTAATTCCACGCACGGTAATTCCACGCGTCGTAGCTTCACGCGTCATAATTCCACGCGTTGTAATTCCACGCGTTATAAAATCCACGCGTCGTATTTCCCCGCGTCCTAGACCCACGCGTTATTAATTCTACGCGATGTAATTCGACGCGCCGTACTTCTACGCACTGTAATTCCACGCACGGTAATTCCACGCGTCATAATTCCATGCGTTGTAATTCCACGCGTTATTAATTCCACGCGTTGTAATTCCATACGCCGTACTTCTACGTACTGTAATTCCACGCATCGTAATTCCACGCGTCATAGTTTCACGCGTCATAATTCCATGCGTTGTAATTTCACGCGTTATTAATTCCACGCGTCGTAATTCCATGCGCAGTAATGTTAAACATTCAAAAAAGTAAGCATACTATTTTAACACTAGAAAGACTGAAACTTTGATTCATTTTGACTGCTTTGGGGCAATATAGGTATAACACATATATATATAGCGGAAATGAAGGAGGGGGGAGGTAACTACAATTATTAATGAACGCATTTATATGTTGTACAAGAAGTCACAAAATTCTAAGAAGCTGTGTCATTCTATACACAATTGTTTTTCTAATTGAAATTGAAAAGCAGTCAAAATGACTGCCTTATGCAATCTAGTGTTAAAAGATCTATTATCGTAACATTTCCTGAACATCCATTTCCATCCCCAAATTTAATTCCAATTATCCCCATTTAGTTTGGAGATACCACGTCAACAACTCGCAAAAAATTACACGAGTTTCCCTCGAAATCCAAAAAACAAGTCAGGAACAAATTTTGTGGGAGCATAAAAAGCGCAGAAATTAAACAAAAATTAAAATTAATTAAAAAAATGAAGCGATATCGAAATAGGGTTAGTGGCCACCCTTCGGTTAATGTGATTGCTCAGCCGTTTCACCCCGTCCCGAACTACTTGGCGGGTCGTCGTTCAACTTATTCCGAGTCCGACGAAATCCCCTACCCCGGAGAAGATTTTCCGTGGAAACGAGAGGGAACGAGGGTGAGGGAGGATTTCTGTAGCCGGACGGAATATAATTCCTGGCCACGGAGAAGGAAGTGGTCGACATGCAACCTGCCAGCCGTTCCACCCTCTGGGAAATGCGCAGCTCGAGGAAGTTAGGGGGTGGACAACAAGTGGCCAGCGGGCTTTCGAGGACTGTCGTCCTGCTCGGGCTTGTTGACGTCGTGTCTACTTTTTCCCCCCGGTTTTTTTCTCTTTTTTGGCGGAGTTGGGCAGACTGGATCGATGGCGAGATTAATTTCGTGCACGGAGTGGGGCTGCTAAGACGTTCATCCCCTATCGGTTTCCTCCTTTTTCGATTTATTCTTCCTCCGAATGGTAAATACCATTGTTGCGGATTTTCCGGATTCTTTTCTCGGGTTACAATTTGTAATAGTTTCGATACTGTATTGTTGGATTTAAAGTCGATTTTCGGCACGTGTTTCGTGCGGAGAATGTCAATGTGGAAAATATTTTGTGAAGTTTGTGGGAATTTGAATCGTACGAGTTTGAAGTAGATTGTTGGATGCAGTAGATCAGTCGAGGAACCGAGATTGTGCCGTTAGAAGACGGTGTGCGGCAATCACCGAGAGACGATCAATCTCGTAGCGGCGATTTTCAGCCACTTGTGGTCACCCACAAACTGTAGCCGCAGAGACAGAGGGGTAAGGGTGGCGAGGGTTGAAGGTCAATCGTCGAACGGCAAAGGGGGAAAGGACCGATAAGGGTTCCACGTTTTATCCATCTACGATCTAACGTCGACTTTCTTCCGATTCTAATCGAAGTAACCCCAATTAACGTTAATTTCTCTTGGTGAAAATACTTTGTAAAGGACCATTAGTTATCGGGTTAGTACATTTTCCTTTTTGTAGTTTGAAAAAAAATGTATAAATTCGATTATGGTACAAGAATTTATATATAGATCTGAGTTAAACAAGTTGTATATTGATTAAAATGAACCAACCTGTACATTGATTAAAATAAACCAACTTCTACACATAGATTTTAATAAGACAACTGACTTGTAGATCAAAATAAAACAGCTTTTACATACATCAAGATAAAAGAACTTATAGATGGTTTAAAATGAAAGAACCTGTACACAGATTTAAATAAGACAACTTACATGTAGATCGAAATAAAACAGCTTTTACATACATCAAGATAAAAGAACTTATAGATAGATCAAAATGAAACAACCTGTACATAGTTTAAAATAAATCAACCTATACATAAATTTAAATGGAACAACTCACACATAGATCAAAGTAAAACAATTGTTACATACATCAAAATGAAACAGTCTGCACGTAGACTTAAATAATACAATCTACAGATGCATCAAAATGAAACGATCTGTAGATCTGTCAAAATGAAACAACTTATAGATGGTGCAAAATAAAACAGCTTGTACATAGACCAAAATAAACCAATCTATAAATGGATCAACATGGGACAATTTGTGTATAGACCAAGCTAGAATAACTTGTAGGTATAGCAAACTAAAAAAATCTACAGATAAATGAAAGTAAAACATTCTGTAAATGGACGCAAATAAAGCAGCCTGTGTATTCAAATAGAAGAGCCTGCAGATCAAAGTAAACTAATGTGTAAATGGATAAAAATGAAACGAGCTGTACATTGACCTAAATAAAACAATCTATGCATATATTAAAAGTGAACCAACCAATAAATGGGTGAAACTGAAACGAACTGTACATAGACCTATATGAAATAATTTATGCATTCATGAAAATGAACCAATCAGTAAATGGGTGAAACTGAAACGAGCTGTACATAGACCTACATATAACAATCTATGTATACATCAAAATGAACCAACCAGTAAATGGGTGAAACTGAAACAAGCTGTACATAGACCTACATATAACAATCTATGCATTCATCAAAATGAACCAACCAGTAAATGGGTGAAACTGAAACAAGCTGTACATAGACTTACATAAAATAATTGGTGCATTCATCAAAATGAACCAATCAGTGAATGGGTGAAACTGAAACAAGCTGTACATAGATCTACATAAAACAATCTATGTATACATCAGAATGAACTATCCTGTAAACACATGAAAATGAAACGAGCTGTACGTGGACCTAAATAAAACAATCAGTGCATACTTCAAAATGAGTCAACCAGTAACTAGATGAAAGTGACAGGAGCTATATATAGACCAAAATAAAATGCATCCATCAAAATGAATCGCCCTGTAAATGCATAAAAATGAAACAAGCTGTACATAGACCTAAATAAAATAATCAATGCATACTTCAAAATGAGCCAACCAGTAATTAGATGAAAGTGATAGGAGCTGCACATGGACCAAAATAAAACATATGCATACATCAAAATGAATCACCCTGTAAGTGCATAAAAATGAAACAAGCTGTACATGAACCTAAATAAAATAATCAATGCATACTTCAAAATGAGCCAACCAGTAATTAGATGAACTGCACATGGTCATTAGATGACAGGAGCTGCACATGGACTAAAATAAAACATATGCATACATCAAAATGAATCACCCTGTAAGTGCCTGAAAATGAGACGACCTATAATTAGACCTAAATAAAATAATCTATGCATATATCTAAATAAGTCAACCAGTAACTAGATGAAAGTGAAACGAACTGTATATTGAGCAAAATAAAATGCATCCATTAAAATGAAACAGCCTGTACTTGTCGGTGACAGATCTGTAACTACGTCTTCTCTAAAAAGAAGGTCCCTAGCATCTCCGATCCCCGTAAACAGAACGGTTTCTTATCCACGGGCATTTAACCCAATTCAAAGTTTCCCTAATTTTCCCTATGAATTCAAATGAAAGCTCCTGGCGAGGCTGTCCGCTTCACTCAATTTCCTGTTCCGCAGCCATCCTCGTACAGTCATCTCCCTCGGCGTATCGTCGGGTTTCACCTGGCTCCGCGTACGCCTCGTTGGTTCTTCTGGTCCCTCGGGGAACGGTACACCTGCCAGCCCCTGCTGCAGGTAGCGTGTGCACGAATCCTGGGTTAATAAGGCAGCCAATAATGCGAGTCGATGTGTCGTGGCTCGGTATGGTCGCGTTGCTGATTCCTGTGCCGAAACGGCCGTAATTACATCTTCATTAAAATGATGGCGGACCGTGTTGCAGCGGCGCCAGGTACACACGGATCGTGTGCAGACCGCCGAACAGACGACCGGGCGGTTATGGGGGTCGGAGGGGGTTGAAAACGGGGGGTTGGCGTGTGTAACACGCGGGTAACGTGGCCGCGTGTAAACGCGCACCCACGCTCACGCGTTCGTTCATTCCTGCACCGATGGTGGAAGTGGATTTCTGGTATCTGTATCATGGTTAGCCGTCGTAGGTAACGGCAGAGAGGACAGGGGGGGAGGCCTGATGGCTGTGGAGCATACTGGGTGTCCCCTAAGGTGCTACTCAAAATTAAAAAATTTCAGATCATAGTGTGGACAAGATTTTAGAGAAATTGCAGAAGAACACGAAATTAGAGAACAAGAAATTGGAGAACTCTTCAAAAGACTATTCTCATATAACAAGTGCAATATTCTTCAAACAAAATAACCTGTTACCACGTCAATTACAGCTGCGAAAAATAGGCCTTCGCAGACTGACAAAAACAAGTAATCCAGAAAAATATTTTTATCGAAAATCTATTCGAGCATTTGTATTGCACAAATATTTATACCTGAATTTACAATACAAAATACGTACAGTCTGTACATCTACGTAAGAAATAATACAATTCCCCTTATGACTTTAATAAAATTAAACTAAAGAAACTATAATTAAAATGAAGTATTTTAGACTGTTCGTCAGTTGTCACAATGGCAATAAAAAATCAAGCAGTCTATAAAAAATGCAGAGGTCCCAGTCGTGTGGTACACCCTGTATAAATGGTCGGTGCGAGAGAGAGGACAGGATGGAAAAGCAGGTCCGGTGAAGGGTGAGAGAGGGTTGTCAGAGCGGTGGAAGTGGTGGAGGAGAACCACCCCGAGAGGATATGACGCTCGGAGAGGGTGAGAGATGGAAAGTGGGATCGATGCGTCGCGCCGCGGGCCGATGCTTGCTCGCACTTTCAAACTGACACCGTCCTGGTGCGAACGTGGATGTGTGTATCCTGGAAAGGGGGTGGGTTTTCACATGCTGCACTGACGTTTCGTGTCCAATACCTTATGCTTTAGACCGGGACGTTCGTGGACGTCCGGTGGATGCGTACGAGGGTTGTTTATCGCGATCATGGACGCCACGCTGGGGTAGGGTAGTTTGATCACGGACCTGTTTGCGTCTTTGGATGTTTGCTGTATTTTCGACCGCGTGAAAATTTGGACTTTGTGCTTCAACATCCTGCAAATTCTGATCTCCATATCTTCCTTTTTCCGAAACTGAAATTAGCTGTGCAAGGAAACTTTAATTCCACGCGTCGTAGTTCCACGCGTTGTAATTCCACGCATTATTAATTCCACGTATCTAATAACACGCGTCGTAATTTCACGCGCCGTAGCTCCACGCGTTATTAATTCCATGCGTCGTAATTCTACGCGCCGCAATTCCCCGCGCTGTAATTCCACGCGACTTACTTCTATGCGCTGCAATTCCACGCACCGTAATTCACGCGTCGTAGTTCCACGCGTTGTAATTCCACGCATTATTAATTCCACGTATCTAATAACACGCGTCGTAATTTCACGCGCCGTAGCTCCACGCGTTATTAATTCCATGCGTCGTAATTCCACGCGCCGCAATTCCCCGCGCTGTAATTCCACTCGTCTTACTTCTACGCGCTGCAATTCCACGCACCATAATTCCACGCATCGTAGTTCTATGCATCATAATTCTACGCGTTGCAATTCCACGCGTTGTAATTCTACACTTCGTAGTTCCACGCGTTATTAATTCCATGCGTCGTAATTCCCCGCGCTGTAACACCATGCTCTGCGCTTCAACGCGCTGTAATTCCACGCGTCGTACTTCTACGCGCTGCAATTCCACGCACCCTAATACCACGCGTCGTACTTCTACGCGCTGCAATTCCACGCGTCGTAGTTCCATGCGTCATAATTGCATGCGTTGGAATTCCACGCGTTATTAATTCTACGCGTCGTAGTTCCACGCGTTGTAATTCCACGTGCCGTAGTTCCACGCGTTATTAATTCCATGCGCCGTAATGCCATGCGCCGCAATTCCCTGCGCTGTAATACCATGTATGGTAATTCCCCGCATTGTAATACCACGCGCCGTACTTCTGCACGCTGTAGTTTCATGCACTATAATTCCATGCGTCATAGTTCCATGCGTAATCATTGCACGCGTTGGAATTGCACGCATTATTAATTCTACGCGTCGTAGTTCCACGCGTTATTAGTTCCACGTGTCGTAATTCCACGCACCGTAATTCCACGCGTCGTAGTTCCATGCGTCGTAATTCCACGCGTCGTAGTTCCATGCACCGTAATTCCCCGCGCTGCAATACCACGCGCCCTAATTTCCTCGTATGAAGAGAAGTACAAGCAGCTGAGGCAAGGGTGTTTGATTCCTCAGAACGAAATAAAAATGTCTATGTTAACGTTGTGTGAGCGTGCCCAGCGTATTGATGCGTAAGGAACGTATCTTAAATAACAAAAATTAATTTTGACAATATAACTAATTCTTTTCTTTTTATTTAAAAAGTGCCGTTATTTGTCTTCAAGTACCATTGTTAGCCTCGTCTCGAAATTTTGAGTAAATTATTTTACAAATTGAAGTAGAAATTCAACATTTCAAGTTACTTGAAAATATTAGTAAAGAAACGTAGATTTCTACTTAATTTGAGTAAAAAATGCAAGTGACTTTAACGGTCTTTAACGAAACAGCCCGAACTCAAAGAAATTCTCTCGCCTTCGCCACGTGAATGCGCTTTCCACTTCTTAATCCCTGACAGCTACTTCTTGGGCCTTTTTCGTCTTGCGACCTCGATTTACGAGTTATCGAACCGCTTGAAAGTCGAAGCTTCTTTGAACTTTGTGACTTTCCGCGTCTGAGAGGTTGAAAGACGAAATTGGCGCGAACGAAGAGAAACGATCAATTTAACGATCTCTACAATTGCGATGACGATGTTTAAAACTTGTGTAATCTGTTTATTGCTATCAATTTTATTTATAAATTGAACTGTTTTAGTCGAACGTCCGCGGCCATTTTCGATGTTTATGGTCGGCGTTAACCGGCCATTTTGTATTAACTGCACTGTAACGCAAACGTGGTATATTCGGGAGAATTGTCGAATTTACACTAATGGAAAACTTATGGGGCTTGATGGTTTGATTGCGTCAGAAGAGTTAAATAAAAATAATTTTTTTGTTGGAAAAGTGGAAGTGTATTTGCAAAATTATTGCTAAGCAATCAATTACATGAAATGTGATAAAATATTGATATTTTTTAATTTTAAAAAGAATATAATAATTTAATTAATAAGAATTTAAATTAATAGTGATTTATGTAATAGATGGAATTGTCAAAATATTAGTAAAAGTACATTGATTTTACATAAGTATCCTAGCCTAACATGTTTGATACGATCGCAAACGTATTCACAAAAATTCAGAATAATCAACTATTAAAAACGAAAATATTCCGAACGAGGTAAAAAAATCCCAACCCGAAACTCTAAGTCAATTAAAACGCGATCTCGCAATAAAAAGTAAAAAGGACCTGAAGCGTGCTCCACGAAGAACACTCCCAACGGAACCCGTCTATTCCAATAATTCCGCTCAGAAATCCGAAAACTCGCGAAATCCCTGATTTTACACACCACCGAAAAAAAAAACGTGGAAAAAAAACGGCAGACTCATCTCAAGCGTCACCGATTCCCAATCCCCTGAATTCGCACAAAAAAAAGAGGAGCAAAAAGAAAAATCAACCCCGTTCGCGCCCGACATGCGGTCCAGGAGGGCCTCGAAACACTTCGAGCGGAAAACCGTCTCTCTCGAAATTGATCAGCACTTCCGGCCACGATTTCCTTCGACCCCGTCGCGAATATTCAACCCTGCCACACCCCTGCAGCCATAGTTATTCACGACCGGCCAAAAGTGGCTCTCGATTGATAATCCAACGAGTACGATTCGAATGCGGCGCCCACCCTTTGCTGCGATAAACGGGAGATACGGGGTGAGTTCGAAGTTAGGGGCTCCAAAGAGCATGATATATCGAAATGATACTTGGTGATTGATTGTTGGTTTGGTTTTTTAATTTTGGTACTTTTGGGTATTGTTTGGAGTTAGTGGAACGAGTTTTAGGTTATTGGTTATTCATTGATTGTTGATTATTAGTAGACTAGTATGTTGATATCTAGATTGTGAAGTGTTGAAAGATATTATGTATGAGATTTATAATAATTTTTAATAGCCTTGTATCTTTAGAGTCACGTAAATATTAAAATATATCCCGAAACCCTTATGTGCTGAAATTTCTTTATTCTCAAATATCTATATTTAAATATTACTATAGCTGGAGATCTCTATATCCTCAAATCTATATTCTAAGGTTTCGATGTCTTCAAATCTCCATATTCTAAGATTTTTATATCACAAATGTACATTCTCATATTCCTATAGTTGAGGATGTCTATATCCACGAATCTCTATATCCCCACATCTTTGTATTATTAAATTCCTATATTCTAAAATTTCTATACATCAAGACCTCTATCTGCAATACTCTATAACAATTAGTAACAGTTTAAAGAGCATTATTAATAGTAATAGTAAAACCACTTCATTATTATCTACTAACTCACACATGCTCTAAAGAATATTACTATAAACTAGTAAAAATTAAATATCCATAGCTTGCAATTATATCTCCCATAATTATTATCAGTTTTAGTGAATAATAGTTTTCATAGTGCTATAACAGAACTAGCACTTACTAATAACAACATCCAACCCAAAAGAAAAATTTTATTAACGTCAAAATACTTATAATCTAATCTAACCTAACCCAAAATACCTATAACTAATCTAACCTAACCTAAAAATACTTATAACCTAATCTAACCTAACCCAAAATAATTCCAACCTAACCTGACCTAACCTAAAAATACTTATCCTAATCTAACCTAATCTAGAACTTCTTACAACCTAACCTGACCTAACCTAGAAGTGCTTACAACCTAACCTGACCTAACCTAGAAGTGCTTACAACCTAACCTGACCTAACCTAGAAATACTTATCCTAATCTAACCTAACCTAGAAATACTTACAACCTAACCTGACCTAACCTAAAAATACTTATCCTAATCTAACCTAGCCTAGAAGTACTTATAACCTAATCTGACCTAACATAAAAATACTTATGACTTAACATGACCTAACCTAGAAATATTTATAACCTAACCTGACCTAACCTAAAACTACTTGTAACCTAATCTAACCTAACCTAAAAGTACTTATAACCTAACCTAACACCCAGCATGTATAGATTTAAATAAATCGCGAATCAAGAAGAATTTCGAGAATGCATAAATTCGAATGGTTCAATTGCGGGATTCGTAGAGCCATAATTCTCCTGTCTGCGAGATCGACCTGAAAATGCAGTGCACGATTTTCCATCCGAGAACCATAATGAGAACCCCGATATTTCTGATCCAGCAAAAGTGCAGACCAGGTCATGGATGTACACGACCCGACAGACATTTGTAATCATCGGTACGAAGATGTAATTACGGATTTTGGCATCAGGACCTCCGAGTGTGACATATCAATCGCATTATTGGTTGCTTTATTAAGCAACGCTCGTTCCGCTTGTCACTCGATTATGCAATCCGTCATGCGATATAGAAAACGAAAAATGATCATCATATAATTACATCTTCGCTCATTACGTTATTATCCTTTTTCTACGAGGAATTTGACGGCATTGTAAATTATCGGCGGTCTACAACGTTAAATGAAAAATAGAGAGTATCTTGTCAAGAGTACGTCCTTGTATTCAATTGTATTTATTCACTTGCGACGCATGAATTTGTTAGTACACGAACGATATATTATTGAAACAAAAATGTATGGAACGTAACGATGAAATATGCTGAAATTTGTGTGTGACAAATTGAGAGATTTTAGTAAAAAATACGCGTATTAAACCACTTGTAAAATATTATTGTTTTATTTAATGCCCGCAATAAGTTATCGCTTTCGTGTGTAATAAATCTGCGAGATCAACGTACAATTGATTCATTCATTACTAAAATATGCATGATAAAACTAAAGCTTATTTTTAGTAATTAAATGGCCGGGAAGAATAACAATATAATGAATAACGGCGTTGCTACGGTTTTTTACCTGGGAAAATCTCGAG
Organism: Megachile rotundata; assembly: GCF_000220905.1. Lineage (NCBI taxonomy): Eukaryota > Metazoa > Arthropoda > Insecta > Hymenoptera > Megachilidae > Megachile > Megachile rotundata. The sequence continues at coordinate 5,010,736 of NW_003797177.1, read as the reverse complement.
CTGCGTATTTCGTTCGTGTTTCGAGAAAATCTTCTGTTACGTACGATATTTATTACTGTTTCACTGAGCAAATAGTTTTTATTAATATTCTGTGACGTTTTTTAATAAATTCAAGCCTATTTGGGTAAAATTTGCATTTATGCAACTTGCACTTATCTAACTTGCACTTATGCAACGTGCACTTATCTAACTTGCACTTATTCAACTTCTATTTGTCTAACTACACAGCGTGCACTTGCACTTCTTATATCTAACTTGTACTTATCCAACTTCTGCTTATTCTACTCACACGACGTGCACTTATACTACGTGCATTTATCCAGCTTGCACTTATCTAATTTACACAGCATGCACTTATACAACGTGTACTTAAATAAGTCTTATCCAACTTCTACTTATCCTACTTACACAACGTGCACTTTTACAACGTTCACTTATCCAACTTCCACTTATCTAACGTCTACTGATCCAACTCACACTTATCTAGCTTGCACTTATCCATCTTGTACATAAAAAATAGTAACCATTACCCTTCCGAAAATTTAAAAAATTACCCTTTTTGTGAAATTTAAATATTTTCAAGAAAATACGTCAAAGGTCGGAGAACCTCAAGGTATTTGTCGTGCAAAGGTATGATCAGAGGAAACCAGAAGCACACGTGGTAAACGAACGAGTTAATTTTCTCTGGCCCAAAACTAGCAACCCATGCATAATTACAACGACTCTTCCAAGATAAATCAACCAGGTCCAAGGTATAATTTGAAATCAGATCTTAAATCCCCGAGGCGGTGGCTGCCTGGAGCCAGTGTTGGAACCAAAAGCCAATCGAATAGTAAACGCGTGTACAGTCAACAGCAAATCTGCTTTCCCTGCTAGGAATGCTGCTGAAAGGACTTGTTGATTTTTCGGGGTTTTTAGGAGTTTGACGATTTCGGGTTTAGAATTTCAAGGTTTTTGAGGTTGAGGACATAGGAGTGTCGATATGAGGATGTAGAAATGTAGAATGTAGGTAATTCGACACAATTGAAAATTCGAAAGCTTAAAAATTGAACGTTTTGTGACACCGTGTGACGTAATACCACGCGTCGTAATTCCTCGCGTTGTAGTTCCACGCGTCGTAATTCCCCGCGGTGTAATACCATGCGCCGTACTTCCACGCGCCGTACTTCTACGCGCTGTAATTCCACGCATCATAATTCCACGCGTTGTTAATTCCATGGGTTGTAATTCCATGCGCCGTGTTTCTATGCGCTGTAATTCCACGCATCGTAATTCCATGCGTCGTAATTCTATGCGTGATAGTTCCACGCGTCGTAATTCCATGCGTGGTAATTCCTCGCGTCGTAGTTCCACGCGTCGTAATTCCACGCGTCGTAATTCCCCGCGGTGTAATACCATGCGCCGCACTTCCACGCGCTGTAATTCCACGCGTTGCAATTCCACGCGTTGTTAATTCCATGCGTCGTAATTCCACGCGCCGTGTTTCTACGCGCTGTAATTCCACGCGTCGTAGTTCCACGCGTTATTAATTCCACGCACCGTAATTCCCCGTGAGAGTGTCGATATGGGGATATTTTACAATACTGAAATTTAGAGATGTAATTTAGAAGCGTGGAAAAGAAGTATAGGAGTTTGCAAATGTAGGTAATTAGAGATCTTTGGACTTGGAGAGCTAGGAAATCTATGGATTTCAGAGTCAAAAAAAAAATTTGTTAATCACAATTAAAAACCCGAATGCTTAAAAATTGAAGAGTAAAATTTGCAAAGTTCCAAATTTTCCTAAGCTCTTATCGAAGCCTACGTTGTACCCGAGTGTACACATAAGTGTGTGTCTGTACACGGATGTCGTACACGAACGTAACGCACACCCAAACACTGTGTGTACCAACGGGATTGCATAGCAACGCCAAAAGCTCGCGCGCACGTTCTGTAATCCCGTTAGGGGGTCGAATCAGGCAAAGCACATTAACCACCGTGAAGGGGATAGTTGCCCTTAACTGCTCTAATTAATATAAGGGTTTCCTCCCGGTCATTCGAGTATCGAGAGCATACGCCCGTTATCTGACGTGTTAAGCTATTATAAACTAAACCGGCTGGTTATCGGCCCAAGTAGTTCAGATTTCAATCCTTTTTATCCTTTAGGTAGTCAGTTTTCAGTTAGTCTGTGAATTTGTATATTTTTTACTGAGGTAGTGACTCGATATATTACCGTTCGGGTACAGATATACATAGAGATGTGTAGGGTATAGATATGTGGATGAACGAGATTTGACTCCAGTTACTTTTGTAACTCAGTTTATATTAAACTGTAGACTGCAAATTATAGACTGTAAGCCTGTAAAAAAGTTGACAATGTTTATCAAAAATTATATAAAATTTATGAGAGACGTTTCAAACATACATACATGTTTGAATAACAATAACATATGTACATACATACATGAAAATTTCAGAAAGTAAGAAACAATATACGAGGTGACTTTTACCAACAAACTTAACAAATCTAAGATATTTGTTACACAAAAATAAGGAAAATAAGATGATATATTAACATAGGATTTCAAACACTTTATTCAAAATATTATAACAATATCAAAAAAACAAAATGGCGATGACTGTTCTGTTCCATACGAGATGTTCCAGTCTTATCCACATAACTTACATATTTCACAAGTAAAGATAAAAGATGTGACATTAACAGATTTGAACCTTAACAAACGTTTCATCAAAAGTTTAACAACAAAACTATGTGGAAGCTTTCGCTTCCACGTTTCCTAAAACAAGATTTGAAATGTGCCTCAATTCCGCTCCAAAAGCGATAACATGAAACAGCTCCACTCGAATTAGCTGACACGTGCGGTGAAGTGTCGATCGAATCAATCACATCGATAACTTCCGCTTGCGGCCTCCGTGAAAAAGTTGGCGTTAAAGCATATCATCGAACCCGTCGCTTCTGGTTGAACTGTTCAACTTTTAATAGAAAACAGCTCCCATTACTCTCCGGAGATTTCGTCCCTCGTAGCTGGATCCAAGGGGTGGGACAATGACCCCGCTGACGGGAACTACCCCATCCAGTTCTGGGATGCTGTGGTCCAGCGAATCTTGATCTCGTAGAGAAGGTCAGGAGGTCGTCAACGGACTTCCTAACGGTTTCACATTCTTAAAACCTGTAACGTCTCAAACTTTCAAGTTTGCTAAATATTGTCTTTATAACACTTTTCATATATTACGGTATTTTTAATGATTCATACTTGTTTTAAGAATGTCTAATTGATAAATAAATGTATAATTTACACAGGGTTTGAAATTAGAAATGAAGATCAAAAATAAATAATTAAATATAGATTGAAATATAATAGTGTTCAATAAACAATTGTGTAATGTACACTCGCTATGAAATTAGAAATGAAGTTCAAAAATAAATAATGAAATATAAATTAATATATAATACTATTCAAAAAATAAATGTGTAATGTACATTTCCTTTGAAATTAGAAATGAAGTTCAAAAATAAATAATGAAATATAAATTAATATACAATGCTATTCAATAAATAAATGTGTAATGTACACTTGCTTTGAAATTGGAAATGAAGTTCAAAAATAAATAATGAAATATAAATTAATATATGCATCACTTCATCCCCGTCAAGATTAAGTTCTAAAGAGATCATTTTCAGTTTTGTAACTGAAAAAAATATTTTACAGCTTTATAGTAATAAAAGGTTCATTTGATTGCTCAGAGCTGAAACACCAAACCTAACCTAACTAAACATAACTTAATTAAACATAACCTAACTAAACATAGCCTAATTAAACCTAACCTAACTAAACATAGCATAATTAAACCTAACCTAACTAAACATAGCCTAATTAAATCTAACCTAACTAAACATAGCCTAATTAAATCTAACCTAATTAAACATAGCCTAATTAAACCTAACCTAATTAAACATAACCTAACTAAACATAACCTAACTAAAACACCAAACCTAACCTAACTAAAACACCACACCTAACCTAACTAAACATAACCTAACTAGCACATGAAACCTAACCTAATCTGACTATCATATCGAATAAAATTTATAAGACTAACCTAAACTAATTGCACAGAAACCCATAATTTCCAGCAGAATACCACAAATAAAAACAAGCAAAATAAGAGAAAAACAAAAAGAACGATATAAGAATAATTGTTGGGAATGATAAACGACGGAGGTTGAAAACGAAAGCATGTGACGTGGCAGCGTTTTTCCTTAGAACCACAGATATATGGGCTGAAAGTATTAACGTTCTCGCAAAGAGAAAAAAAAAAATAAGCAAAACAGGAATGGCAACGGGAGCAGCTTTGTTCGCGCCAATTCGCAGCGCAGCTAATTGCATCGCGTTCCAGCCGGAGCTCGTAGATCCTGGAGCCTTCGCTACTCTAATTTCCATGGAACGGAATTTTCCGACGACGACAGAACGATCGCAATTAATTATTAAACGCGCCGGCACTCGGCGGAACACGTAGATTAGCAATCGTAAAAGACAAAACGACCGATGCATCGTCATTGATTTTCGACGGTCGACCGAGGTGCCAGTTTGACGCGCGTTCAGCCAGGTATGATTATCGATTATCGCGTCTAACCGGGTCGAGCAGCCGTGACGTTTTCGTCCGCTGATCACGCTGGATAATTTCGAATTGTACTACCATTTAATATCTCATTTTTAACACCTTGCTACTTTAACTTCTTTGCGGGAATGATTAAATGGCGCCATCTATTAAAACAGTATTTTATTCGAAAATAGTATACCTATTCTGCAAAACGCAACAATCGTTATTGTGAGATAGAAAGAATAGATTTACAGAATGTTACTCTAATGCCGGTTAAAGTTATGGCGGTTCGTATGCTCATCACTAGACGCTTCGTAGTTCCACGCGTCGTAATTCCACGCGTTGTAGTTCCACGCGTTATTAATTCCATGCGCCGTAATTCCCCGCGCTAAAAATACGAGCTCCGTACTTCGACGCGCAAAAATTCCACGCGTCGTACTTCTATGCACTGTAATTCCACGCGTCGTAATTCCATGCACCGCAAATCCCCGCGCTGTAATACCACGCGCCGCACCTCTACGCTCTGTAATGCCACGCGCCGTACGTCATAATTCCACGCGTTGCAATTCCACGCGTTGCAAATCCACGCGTCGTAATTCCACGCGTTATTAATTCCATGCGCCGTAATTCCCCGCGTTGTAATACCGTGCTCCGTACTTCGACGCGCAAAAATTCCACGCGTCGTACTTCTATGCACTGTAATTCCACGCGTCGTAATTCCATGCACCGCAAATCCCCGCGCTGTAATACCACGCGCCGCACCTCTACGCTCTGTAATGCCACGCGCCGTACTTCTGCGCTCTGTAATTCCACGCACCATAATTCTAATTCCACGCGTTGCAATTCCACGCGTTGCAAATCCACGCGTTATTAATTCCACGCGTTGTAGATCCATGCATTATTAATTCCACGCGTCGTAATTTCATGCGCCGTAATACCATGCGTCGTACTTCTACGAGCTGTAATTCCACGCACCATAATTCCACGCGCCATAATTCCATGCGTTGTAATTCCACGCGTCGTAATTTCACGCTTGGTAGTTTCACGCGTTATTAATCCCACGCGTCGCAATTCCATGCGCCGTAATTCCACGCGCTGTAATACCATGCTCCGTACTTCGACGCGCAAAAATTCCACGCGTCGTACTTCTATGCACTGTAATTCCACGCGTCGTAATTCCATGCACCGCAAATCCCCGCGCTGTAATACCACGCGCCGCACCTCTACGCTCTGTAATGCCACGCGCCGTACTTCTGCGCTCTGTAATTCCACGCACCATAATTCCACGCGACATAGTTCCACGCGTCATAAATCCACGCGTTGCAATCCCACTCGTTATTAATTCCACGCGTCGTAGTTCCATGCGTTGTAATTCCACGCGTCGTAGTTCCACGCGTTATTAATTCTACGCGTCGTAACTCCCGTCACCGTAATTCCCCACGCTGCAATACCACGCACCATAATTTTTTCGTAGGAAGAGAAGTCCAAACAGCTGTGACAAGGATGTTTGATTCCGCAAAGCGAAATAAAAGAATCTATGTTAACGCTGTATGTGTGTCTCCAGCGGTGTACTGATACAGAAGGGATGTATTTTGAATAATAAAAAATTAATTTCTCCAAAGTAACTAATTCTTTTCCTTTTATTTAAAAAGTTCCACTATTTTTCCGACATACTGGCAGTCCTCAAAATAGTCATTAACCTCTTTGAATTTCGACAATTTCGAAACACCAGACAATTTTCGTTGCACCATAAAATCTATATGTTTAAAAGTTACAAATTGAGAATTGGAGGATTAGAAAATCTGTAATGATAACGAAAGTACGACTTGAAAGTATTTGGAACTGTTTAATAAATGAGAAGCGCGGTAAAAATCGAATATCGCTTAACCGAGGCACTTAAGTCGCGACGAAACGTTTCGGTTGTCGGCGCTAGAAATTAATTAGCAGCGAAACACGGGCCGCGTCGCGGATTAATTGGCAGCGCGACGACGACGCCCTCGTATATAAACCGCGGGAAGGGATGCCCCGGGGGTTGTCCAAGTGCATCGACGAGGGGTGCGACGGATAAAAGGAACAGGATAAAAAAAAGAGTGAGATCGATGTAATCTACCATCTGCTAATAATAGAGGCTTTACGCCGTCCATTCATCCACGGCACGGAGCAGCCCGCGTGTTTATGCTTTCAGCCCGTGCTACGTGGCCATAATTTCCAGCGATTTTCGATATGTATCCGTTGCGTCCGTGGCCACCTCTAAAATCTAGCTCGAATTACGTAATTTCAAAGTCCTGCGACGCGTAATGGACACAAAAGGGACCACCGGGGATACCATTATGGAACGAGCCCCGGAAATGTTAAAATATTGAAACAAGCGCGACGCACAGCGCCACTACCGTATCGGGCTGATTTTTGCGCGAAATTATCATTTTTTTTTTTATTCTCTCTTTTAGAAATATGGCTCTTATAGAATCATTATTAGCGGGTTAATGCATTATTAGTAATTCGTTTTTGATAAAATAGATTGATAGATTTTTTGGAAGTTGTCTGATATTTCTATTGTGAATATATTATAGCTGATTTAATATAAAGATCATATTTTTGTGATAACAAAATTTGACTTTTTATTCTTCGTTTATTACTGAAATTTAATCTTGTATGATATATGTTTTACTAATAGTAAAATAATAATTTCTAACCCCCAAAAAATATTTAGAAAATTTATCACTTAAATACAATGGCAGTTTCAATGTTTTACATGTCACTAAAAATTAATTTATTGTTACTCAATTAAAATTTCACAAAATAACAAGTAACCATTACAAATAATTGCAATGAACATTTTATAGAACCATTTTCACCGCTTCGAGGAACGCGAGGCCAGGTATTCGGAAGTTGACCGAGCTTATCAGCTTTTAAATGGCTTTGATAAGCGTTAATGGAATTTTTGTCATTCTCCGAGTTTCATCGAGATGGTAAAGAAGTTTGACTGTGGGTGGTCAAGAACTCGGTGATCCTTATTGCTAACTTTTATCCTTAATTGTTATTAGGTGGTCTTTATTTTAACCTCCCTTTTACGCGTTTTATGCTCGGCGATTAAGATTCCTAAATGTGAGACCATTCTTCGATGACATTGTACCTTTATCTCTTTTAACGCTGTCAATCAATATTTATAACACTCTGGTAGAATATTTCTGAGTAAAATGTAAAATTGTTAGGTTAGGTTTTGTTGGAAAATGAAAAATGACTGTAGTTTGGATTTTTATATTGATTGTTCCAAATTATGGATTTTGATGTGGGGACAATTTTATGATTGATAACGAGTCATCCTTTATGGTCTTTTTTCATGAAAGATGGGTTCTAGTTTAGTTTATGATATTAGTATTAAAGTATGATATATATGATATGTGATATGTGATATATGATGTATGATATATGATATATGATATGTGACATGTGATATGTAATATGATATATGATACATGATATTTGATATGTGATGTATGATATATGATATGTGATATATGATATGTAATATGATATATGATACATGATATTTGATATGTGCTGTATGATACATGATATGTGACATGTGATATGATATATGATATATGATATATGATATATGATATATGATACATGATATTTGATATGTGGTGTATCAAATATGATATGTGATATATGATATATGATATATGTGTAAATGATGTGTGATGTGTAATATGTGATATGTAATATGTCATATGTGATATATGATATATGATGTGTAATACGAGATATGTGATATGATATATAATATATGATATGTGATACATATTATGTGATATGTGATACGTATGATACACATCATGCTTTAGAATATATCATACTATAATTGGTAATCGAACCATTACACGAAACAGCAAACAAAACGAAACAAATAAACCAAAATAAAATAAATAAAATAAATAAAATGCATATTTAGCAGAAACAAAAAGCCTGTGTATTACTTCCGAACAATCAATAAAGCAACAAAAGTTGATTGGAGTCGATAAGTGACAGTCGGTCGCGAGTTGCAATCGGTTCCCGGATTTCGTCGGAGGCGATGTCTTCTTTCTTTGTTTTCCAAGGGTCCGCTACCGAATCCTCCGACCTCGGGAACAGGCATCGCGTGTCCCGAAAAAGGCTTAATCCTAGGCATTCCGCGGGACGGGTCGAATCACTCGGCTCGAGGCAGATAGCCGTGACGATAACAGGATTCCGAGAGGGCCACGAAGGAGAAAGGAGGGACCGCCGGGACGGGACCAGTCCTCTCCTGGAACCCGCCCGACCGGACGTCTATCCCCGAGGTGATTCTTCGAGGGGAGCGACAGTTATATGGCCAGGACGGAGAAACGAGGAGGAGGTCTAACAGGAGCGGGACGGAGTCACGCAAACGAGAGAAGAGGACGTTCGCGAGAGACGAGGACAGCTAAAGCGGTGAAAAAAACACTCGAAAGAAAGGAGCAGACCGGGATCAAAGGGAAGAGAGACGAGAGAAAAGATGAAACGATAGAGAGGGTAGAGACCCAAAAAGTGATAAAAGAGAGGAAGTCAAAGGGACTGAAAAAGGAGTGCTAAGGGAGAGCGAAAGGCTCGAGTGGGACCAAAGAAGGAGCGAGAGAATGATTCGGGACGGTTGTGGAAGCGGGAGAGGCTCAAGTAAGGCCCACGGAAGAAAGGAGTGGGGTCGGTAAGACCCGAGAAGTAGGAAAATCAAGCTATATCTGAGAACGTGTACTCAGAAAAAATAGCACTTCTTTACCTGTCGTGTCTAATCATTAAGTGATCCACTGTTAAATTGCACTGCAAAAATATTCTAATAACAATTTTGAAATTGTAATTAATTTTTATTCGTCTTTAGAGAAGTTGCTCAGTGCTGTAAACCTTTGTATAGGATTTTGGGAAATTTAATAGTTGACTTGATAAGCGTATGTTTAAAAATGTAATACATGAGGTGTTTATGTGGAATATTGGGACAGTTGGAGAACCTTGAGAATTTGAACATGTGAACATGTGAACATATGAACATATGAACATATGAACATATGAACACATGAACATGTGAACATATAAACACGTGAACATGTGAACATACGAACATACGAACATACGAACATACGAACATACGAACATATGAACATATGAACATATGAACATATGAACATTTGAACGTGTGAACATTTGTACGTGTGAACATGTGAACATCTAAACATGTGAACACCCAAAAAATTATAATTTACAACCAGCTAATTTAACATTACAATATTTTAAAAACTTATTAAACCAGAAATCTGAAACCTTGTTAAACGCCAAAGGAAATTTCACCGCAATACCGAACCGAAAATTGCAATTTTTAAAAATGCGTCTCCAGGTAGATGTCCCATATCGTAAAAAAAAGGAAGGTGAAAGATGAGCGAAGAGAATAGGAAAGAATGTGTTCCTCCCAGGAGAGTCAGATATCTTTAATTCGTGGTCGAACGATTTGAGCCCGATTCCCGAACGGTTCGTTTGCATCGCGAAGCTTTTTCGTGGTATTTATCCGAACGAGTAGCAATTTCAGCCGCGATATTCTCGCAGGAGTCGGGGATGCCGAGGATAGGGAAACGAGGGAGGGCGAGATTGGGGGTTGGCGGGAGAAAGGGGGAGGCAGAGGGAATTTCGAACGAGAGACCTTCAGCCAAGCGCGAATTAATTCAACGCACAGCCTCTCTCTTCCTCCGTTCTGCACACCCCCTTTTGACCCCCTTCTACAGGGTGGCGAAATGCAACGTTATTTCATAATCCATAATTTCAAAAATTATTTGGTATATTGCAAAATAAAGTAAGGTATGTCTCTCTACTTTTTGGGCAGATTCTAACCCTACTTTTAAAGAACTGTGCTTTTATTGCATTTACTGTGCTTTTATTGCATTTACTGTGTTGTTAGTGAAGTATTGTTCTGTTTTACAAGATGTATAGGTTATAGTTGTTATTTTTGTTTCTATAGCTTTGTTTATTAAATAGAACATACTTATACCGCCATCTCTATCTTGTGACATAAGGAAAATTTATTTTACTGCAGCAAAGATAAAACTAACCTCAAAATTCAAAGGTAACCTTGATGTATAACCTTAAAATTCAATCTAACCTCAAAATTCAAATGCAACCTTGATCTATAACCTTAAAATTCAAATCAAACCTCAAAATTCAAATGCAACCTTGATCTATAACCTTAAAATTCAAATCTAACCTCAAAATTCAAATGCAACCTTGACGTACAATATAACCTTAAAATTCAAATATAACCATAAAGGTTCATCTTCACAGCAAAGAGAACTTATTCCTTATTATTTAAAGACAAGTATTTTGTTAACTGACTAAAGCAATAAACTACAAAGTTTTCAATGATGAGTAAAAATAATAATGCATTCACAATAATGAAATAATAACAAAAGAAGAATTAATGCAAAAATAAGAACTGTTTTGCAGTAAATGAATGTATGAGGACACCCTGTATATGGCATCCCTTCCAGTCGGCCACGCACACACGCGAGCCACCCTCTTCCCTCGTAAATTTGCCCTCGCCGCTCGAAGGGCTTCGGGGAAAAAGAGAGAACGGGATGACAGACGCCCGGGGATCCTGGCAGCGCGCGGAATGGTACAAAAAAAAAGAAAAATGGGATGAGATAGAGAGAGACGCCAGGAGAACACTGGTGGCGAAATACCGTACGTCGCCGACCAACGGGAAAAGGGAACGTTGAAGTGGACCGACGACGGATCGAGAGGGGGCCAGAACGGGCCCCCTTCAACCACGAACACGTGTATTTCCTATTTCCAAAAGGGGAGAATTTTTTGACGACCTAACGAAATATGCTTTTGAAGGAAAAACGTTACGGAATAACTGCGAGATGAAAGGACCACTGCAACGAAATGTGTTGCTATTTAAAAATTGCTTTTATTAAAGAATTAATTGCGTAGGAGTTATCAAAAGAATTATAGTTTGAGATTAGTGAAATTTGAAAAACGAAATGTTTAATAAAAAAAATTATATCGTGAATTTTTTATAGAAGATATTTTGGAGAAATTTTTATTGACTTTCGCTAAAATTTTCTTCAAGTTTACACAAGTTTAGTTCAATTTTTTAATATTAATATTTTGGAGAAAAACATGTGTGAATATGTGTAAGCATGTATATATATGTTTTGCTTCCTGAGGATCCTCAAGTTCTTAATCCAACATCCACCCCCTATAACACATTAATTTGGTACACGAAATGTTGAGAAAAATTTTATAACAAATTTATTATAATGATCTAATAATGAAAGCTACATGTGTACCTGCAGTATATAAAACTACCCCTCAAAATTAAAAACCATGAAACCTATAGAATCGTGTTGCCCAACTAGGCTCGAAACGTTATCACATTGTTACATAAATGCAAAAATAGGAATTCTAAAGAACATTAATTTAGATCCCCTTAAAACTTCATCGACGTCATTGAAATGTTCGAATTCCAATCGGCGTGATCGATTCGAATCCACCAATCATACGTTCCAACTAAATCAAAGCGTTCGGCGCACTCCGAAAAGTTCGCAGTCGTAAGAACAACCCCTCCTCTAAAAGAGCCGTGTTCCAATTCGCCGAAAAAAAAGAGGAAAACTCGCCATAAATTGCAATCTGCCGGCGGCCCGATTCCGCTATCGACGGCGCAAGTGGAAAAGGCGTCGAATAAGAGAAACGACGTGCTAATCGGCTCGTTTACAGTCACGTGCACGCCCACCGTCCGCCTGTGACGTTCGATTTGCATCGGCCACTTAACGGGTGTACATAATATATGTATCGCGGCTGCGGCGACCGCAATTCCGATGTCTCACCGCTTGGACCCTCGTCGATCTTCTTTCTCTCTCGCTCCATCCCCTACCACGTGTCTTCGTCGTTCACCCTTTCCCCTCGATTTTTCTCACCCACGTTTTTAAGCTGCGTTCACATTGCTTACTTGGATCGCTCGTATCTGATCTACCAGTTGATCTGGATGGGTGAGTTTCTTTCGTTGTTGGCGTTGCTCAAGTTATTCGTAGAAAAAATTCTTTTTGCAACGTCAAGATTCTTGACACCATATATGTAGACTCCATAGGTAGACTTCATATGTGAAGAGTCCAGATATATAGACTCCATATGTAGACCTCATATATGAAGTGTCTATATGTGTAGACTATATGTAGACTTCACATATGAAGAGTCCACATATGTAGACTCCATATGTAGACTTCATATGTAGACTTCATATGTAGTGTTCATATATGTAGACTCTATATACAGAGTTCATATATGAAGAGTCCAGAAATGTAGACTCATACACAGACTTCATATATAAAGAGTCCACATATGTAGACACCATACGTAGACTCCATATGTAGACTTCATATGTCGTGTTCATATATGTCGACTCTATAAACATAGTTCATGTATAAAGAGTCCAGAAATGTAGACTCATACACAGACTTCATATATGAAGAGTTCACATATGTAAACTCCATATGTAGATTTCATATATGTAGACTCTATATACAGAGTTCATGTATGAAAAGTCCAGAAATGTAGACTCATACACAGACTTCATATATGAAGAGTCCACATACGTAGACTCATACACAGTCTCCATATATGAAGACTCCACATATGCAGACTCATACACAGACTTCACATATGAAGAGTCCACATATGTAGACTCTATATGTAGACCTACATAAAGGGTCTAGACATGTAGAGTCTAGATATCCGGATTGCATACATATGTAGACATTGTACATGTATGTAAACTCTACATATAGTACATATGTGGAATCTTGATATATGGAGTACATGTATGTGGAGTCTAGATATGTGATCTCTATACATACTTGCAAAATATGAGTTACAAACAGATATACTGTTTCTATATATACATATGTGAAAACTCTACATACGTAAAATCTGTATATATAAAATACATGTGTGTAGAGTTCGCACATGTGCATAGACTCTTATGTAGTATCTAAATAAGTAGATTTGATGTATGTAGGATCTAGATATGTGAACCATATGTAGATGTACTGCAGATTCTTGTTTCAGTAGATTCCACATGTGTAGAGTCAGAATATGTGAACTCTGCATATGTGGATTCCATATGTGGAGATACCAGATACATAGAGTTTGTATATGTAAACTCTTGGCACTTAGTTTCTACATATGCAGGATCTAGATATGTGAAGTCTTAATATGCCTCCATACAGAATATAGATATGTAGAAACTACATATGTAAACTACACATATGAACTCCATGTGGAATCTAAATAATTATCTAGAAAAATTTCCAAAAGTAGTCATACACGAGAGAAACTCAGAAGGTACCTAATTAGGTAGCCTAACTAATTTGACACTATGTTAGCTACCTAGCCTAACACGAACTCGACTGTGCCAATATGAACGCGACCTAAAGCCACGTCCCACGCTCGTCCCTTCTTTTTCTTCCGTGCATAACCACCCTGCCCTGTCGTTCTCTCTCATCGTAGTCTACCTCGGCACGTTTCTATCCTCTCTCTGTCTGCACCTCATCCTCTCCACGGTGTTTCCACCCGCACTCGAGAAAGCATTTCCACCCTCCCGCCGGCGAGAGTAAAGTGAGTTGGCCCGGAGAAGCAAGGACGAAGGGGTGGGTCGTGGCGCGAGTGCCAGAGGGCAGGGGCATGCCACCCCTACCTTAACAAGCAACAAGGGTGGAGAATTAATGAGAGAGGGCGCTCTGGCAGACACTTGTGGCTACCGCCCCAACCCTAGCCATCAAACCGAGCACCGATCCACAGAAAACCCTCGAACTTAACGCACCACGCCCGCCCCGATCGAAATTTAAATTCTGCTTTGGACCTATCAGTTCAGGGGTCAAATACAAAATTTTACTTGATATTTGGGAACTCTTGTTTTGAGTTAAACTGCTAAATTGAAACCAAACCTTGCAGGGCCTCTTCAGGTTTCTTTTGACTTGTAACCTGTCACTTTTCAAAGTCACCCCAAAATACCCCTTAGGTTTCTAACCTCACAGGTGAAACGCAGTACCGTGTTCCACCTGTTAATTTTGAAAGTAACTATCCTTGCACTTCACAGACGTACAAGTCAAAGCGTTAAAAGGATTCAGTAATTCTGAACAGCGAACCCGAAAGCGTTAAAAACAGATGCAACGAAAAACGTAGAACGAGATTAAAATTCTAAGGGGTAGAATTTATATTTCGGTATGAAGGCGCTTTTTGATCGCGTGCGCACACGAATAGCCCCGTATTGGATTTCTACTTTGTTCTTTATTTTTCTGTTTCTTGCGGTATCGGACTTTTCGGAGATCAGGGGTGTGGAGATGTGAGTTATGACCGGAAGAAAAGTGGCGGGACTTGTTAGGGAAAATGCGACCTGTGGTTCTGCTTTTTTTCTTTCTTGTATTTTTTTCGGATTCGGGACTTCAACCCTTGTGATCGAAAAATTAATATTCAGTATATTACATTACATTAATAGTCAGTGCTTTGCGTTTCAATGTAGAACGCATAGTATAAATTATTTTTTTATTATAACTTTGTTAACAGTTATTTTTTATTTTGTTATAATTAAATTACAATTTGAAAAATTTTTTATTGGGACTCGTCACCCCCTCCGTCGCGTGTCGAGGGGTCGAATTAGGCAGACTTGTAGGGGGCTCAAGGGAGCAGCCAGATGTCGAGCTTTGTCCTTTTCCTGCTGACTTTGGAAGGGGTACATTTTTTCTTTCATCGGCTTTATAATTTTTTGGCAGTTAGATGTGAAGTCATATAATTTCATATGATAAAAAAAATATCAGTATGCAGAACATAAAACTACTTACAATTAGTAGGAGACCTCGATGTCCACACAATCTTGTCACCTAAATTTTCCACCCAAGTTCTTCATCCCTCCACGAACCCTATCACACTCTAGCACCCTATTCTCCCCAAACATTTGCTTTGTTCGTTCTTTAATCACTCAGCAAATACATTTCCCGCATCCGGAAGGAGAAAAAAGAACCCTTCGTATCTCCAGAACAACCTAACCCTCTTTCAAGGAATACGAGTGCCAAGAAGGGTAGATCTCATAGAAGAGTTCTAGCGAGTGTTAATTAAAAGAAAGAGGCATCGTGCAGAAATTAGCAGGTTGGACTATCGGAGGGAGGGTTAACCAGATGTCCAGGTTTCGTGTCGCGTTTTTGAACGCGAGAGCAGAACCGTGAACGCGACGCGCGCGCTGGTTAATGCGACTACCTATGGACGCATGCTTAATTGCTTTAATTAAAATTCACGCTGCGCGCCGGGACATCGGTCTCGTGGGGTAGGAGAACACGGAGGACGGGGATGGGAGGAGGGATGCGTAGGCACGTTTATTCGAATGCAGTCGGTGCGTTCGCGAAAGGAAACGGTACCGCTCTTTCTGCCTCGCCACGATATGGGGGAAAAAAGGAACGAGAGGAGCGCCGTTCGTTGGTCTCGGCCGGTTCTCCCCGACCGCTTCCGGTGAGATTTTCTGACCACGCGCTGCTGTATCTGACTTTAAAATCTCGCCAAAATCGCTATTTGTCAAATTTAATTCAACATTCAAGCTTTTCCTTCTCTTTCCTCCTCATGACACCAACCCTGTATTTTTATAATAGGCGAGTTCATTTTTTATTGTTATTTAAGGGTCTGCCTTTGAATTTCAAAATGGTGGTAAAAATCAATAGACAAATTTTCTTATTTTTTGAGGTATTACATAATGGTATGTTACATCATATATATTTATTACTATAGTGTTTGAATACTGGCAAGTTCATTTTTTATTGTTATTTAAGGGTCTGCCTTTGAATTTCAAAATGGTATTAAACATCAACAGACAAATTTTCTTATGTTTTGAGGTACTACTTAATAGTATGTTACATCATATATATTTATTACTATAGTCGTTTAATAATGGCTAAGTTCATTTTTTATTGATATATATATTTAAGGGTCTGCCTTTCAATAAATTACAAAATGCTACTAAACATCAACAGACAAATTTTCTTATGTTTTGAGGTATTACATAATGGTATACTACATCATATATATTTATTACTATAGTCGTTTAATAATGGCTAAGTTCATTTTTTATTGATATATATATTTAAGGGTCTGCCTCTGAATAAATTTCAAAATGCCACTAAACATCAACAGACAAATTTTCTTATGTTTTGAGGTACTACATAATAGTATACTACATCATATATATTTATTACTATAGTGTTTTAATAATGGCTAAGTTCATTTTTTATTAATATATATATTTAAGGGTCTGCCTTTGAATAAATTTCAAAATGCTACTAAACATCAACAGACATATTTTCTTATGTTTCGAAGTACTACATAATAGTATATTACATCGTACATATTTATTACTATAGTGTTTAGAGTCCTAGCTAATAGAATGTCTTATTATACCAAACTTGCACCATTTTCAAAATAAACATCCCTGTCGATCACCAAATGTCAAATACATCTATCAAATATTAAAGAATTTCCCTTTTTATAGACATTAAACTTAATTGTTCCTTTAAATTATTTACAGATAAAATTATATTAAGTCATACTTATGTTAACTACAGTAACAGTAAAATTCTACAATAATTTACAGAGCCGTGACAGTGTTTCAAGGTGACAGAAATCGGAAGTGATTTCCTGGTGCATAATTACCCAAATTAACCGAAAGCAAAAGTCATGAAAATCCATGAGGGCGTTCCAAATCGATAGGTTCACCCAGCAACCTAATATTTGTAGAAGCAGCAGTAATGGTGGTGGCCTAAGCGAAGTCACGTCTACAGATATAAAAGGTGGTTTTAACTCGCGTGTGCCGGTGTTCGCCTACGCTCGTGGAAATATTCGATTTTTACGATACGAGACTCGAGCGCACCGTGTACAGTCAAGAGCAAACTACCCTCGGGAAAATATGGGGACTCTGCTGGATTATGAAAGAATTTTGGGAAATTTCGAAATTTGAAGAACTTAGAGATTTTGAAGTTTGAAGATACACATAAGGGAATTTAGAGTTTGTGAAGTTTAGAAGGGGTAGTAAGCTTTAGAATATTTCTGTGGGGATGTAGGAACTTGTGAACGTAAAAATTGTGGTTATGGAACTTTCAGATCTACGAATTTACAGATTGTGAAATTTGAAGATAAATTTGAAACATTCTAATTTGAATATATAGTAATTTCGTTGCCTAGGAATTTTGGGACCTACAAACTTGATACAGTAATTAAAAATTAAAAAACAATTCAAGAAATTGCAAGAATGAAAATTTCAATAAAATTGCAAGAATGAAAATTTCAATAAAATTGCAAGAATGAAAATTTCAAGAAAACCACAAGAACGAAAATTACAAGAAAACCGCAAGAATGAAAATTTCAAAAAAATTGCAAGAATGAAAAAACGCAGAGAAAATGTGAATGAAGAAATGGAGAGAAAAGGTGAATTAAAAAATTCGGAAGTTTGCATACGCGAAGGAAGGAAGCCTACTTTGCCCGTGGTTGTACGTCTCCTGTACCAGCCACCGTTTTTACGTCCTGCTCCCTTCCTGATTCCGCTGGAATCGTTCTTTTTGCTTTTTCCATCGTTCTCTGCGCTGACTCGTTCCCGACCCGTCTCGCCTCCAGTTCCCTTCGTTTCCGCGACTTGATCGAGGAATTAAGTTACGACGATGGGAAGCTAGAAAAATGGCGATACCGGAGCACGGATGTCTTTTGGTACCGTCATACTGCGAGGTACCAAAAACTATGAAAGTATCTAATAAACTGGTTCACTAGTTTGTAAACTGTTCAGAAAATTATAGTTGTGTCTTCTTTAAGAGGACGTCAAAATATTTCAAGGTTATAAACATAATAAGAATCATAGAAATTATAACTATCATAACTATCATAGATATCATGACTATTACAGATATCATGGTTATCATGACTATCATAGCTATCATAGATATCAAGACTATTATAACTATCAGATATCAAGACTATTATAACTATCAGATATCATAGATATCATAAATATCATGGCTATCATAACAATCATAGCTATCGTGGCTATAATAACTATCATAGATATCAAGACTATTATAACTATCAGATATCATAGATATCATAGATATCATAGATATCATGGCTATCATAACAATCATAGCTATCGTGGCTATAATAACGATCATAATTATCATGAAAATCATAAAAATCATAACTATCATCACTATCATCATAGTCATATCAATCATGACTATCATAAAAATCATAACTATCATATCTATCATGACTATCATAAAAATCATAAGCATCATAAGAATCATAAGAATCATAAGAATCATAAGAATCATAAAAATCATAAAAATCATAAGAATCATAAAAATTATAAAAATCATAAAAATAATAACTATCATAAAAATCATGAAAATCATAAGAATCATAAAAATCATAAAAATCATAAAAATAATAACTATCATAAAAATCATGAAAATCATAAGAATCATAAAAATCATAAAAATCATAAAAATAATAACTATCATAAAAATCATGAAAATCATAAGAATCATAAAAATCATAAAAATCATAAAAATCATAAAAAAATCATAAAAATCATAAAAATAATAACTATCATAAAAATCATAAAAATCATAAAAATAATAACTATCATAAAAATCATAAAAATCATAAAAATAATAACTATCATAAAAATCATAAAAATCATAAAAATAATAACTATCATAAAAATCATGAAAATAATAACTATCATAAAAACCATGAAAATAATAACTATCATAAAAATAATAAAAATGATAACTACTATAACTATCATGACCACCATAATCATCATAACTACCATAACTATCATAACCACCATAACTACCATAGCTATCCTAAAAACGATAACTATCCTAAAAAAATATAACTATCATAAACATCGTCCAAGGAATAGCTAAAGTTCCCCTAAAAAAAAACTAATTATCTAATTGTCAAACAAAGCTTATGTCAAAATTTTATGAACAAAGTGATCGACCTAGGTTACGTCAAATGTGTATCAACAAAATGATCGACAATATACCATAACGGTTATTCGTGGGCCGAACAGCGTCCGTGAAGATCCCCTCCAGAACCATGCAAGAGAGAGAGGATCCAGAAAGAGACATCCTTATACACCTTCCTGTCCGTTGACCCACAGGACCCTCCTGGCTCAGGCAACCCTCGCGACCCTGTTATTTGCATACGCTGACCTCCTTTGCCGATTTCCATGGACAAACACAGACATCCCGCGGAATCTCCAGCCTCCTTCTTCTTCTTCTACCTTTCGCCGACGTTTTCGCAGCTCGTGAAGTGTTGCTCGACCGTGGAAAGTCTGGCACCGTGGGAGACGCTTGGCGAGAGGACAACGCACTTGCACGATGCTGAAGTTCTACGGAACATTGGACTTTCGGGAAAAATAACGGCCACGGGAGGAAAATATATAGCGCGGGACGGTAAGAGGATTACGGGTCCTCGTTAGTGACGGCGGCCTTGTTTGGGAGGCGAGGATATGGATACTGCTGGTTTTCGAAGTTTTGTGTTTAACTTGATTGCGAGTAATTAGAAGGGGAATTTAGGACTCGGAAATGCGTTATAATGAGCGTTGGGGTAACTAGGGGTTTTGGACGCAAGGGTGGGTGGCGTCGATTTTTATGAAACTTTGCATAATCGCAAGCACATTGTTGTACGATTGATCCAATTGAAACTATGCGTCGTAATTTCACGCGTTATTAATTCCACGCATTGTAATTCCATGCGCCGTAAATCCCCGCGCTATAATACCATGCGCCATATTTCTACGAGCTGTAATTCCACGCACCGCAAATTGCACGCATCGTAGTATCACGCGTCGTAATTCCACGCGCTGTAATTCCACGCACCGCAAATTGCACGCATCGTAGTTTCACGCGTCGTAATTCCACGCACCGCAAATTGTACGCACCGCAAATTGCACGCATCGTAGTTTCACGTGTCGTAATTCCACGCGTTGCAAATCCACGCACTGCAAATTCCACGCGTCGTAATTCCACGCGTTATTAATTCCACGCATTGTAATTCCATGCGCCGTAAATCCCCGCGCTATAATACCATGCGCCATATTTCTACGAGCTGTAATTCCACGCACCGCAAATTGCACGCATCGTAGTATCACGCGTCGTAATTCCACGCGCTGTAATTCCACGCACCGCAAATTGCACGCATCGTAGTTTCACGCGTCGTAATTCCACGCGTTGCGTAATTCCACGCGTTGCAAATCCACGCACCGCAAATTCCACGCGTCGTAATTCCACGCGTTATATTTCCACACGTCGTAATTCCATGCGTGGTAATTCCATGCGTCGTAATTTCACGCGTTATAATTCCACGCGTCGTAATTCCATGCGTGATAATTCCATGCGTCGTAATTTCACGCGCCGTAGTTCCACGCGTCGAATTTCCACGCGTTATTAATCCCACGCGTCGTAATCCCATGCGCTGTAATTGCCCGCGCTGTAATACCATGCGCCGTACTTCCACGCGCCGTACTTCTATGCGCTGTAATTGCACGCACTGTAATTCCATGCGTCGTAGTTCCACGCGTTATTAATTCAACGCGTCGTAGGTCCACGCGTTGTAATTCCTCGCGTCGTAGTTCCACGCGTTATTAATTCAACGCGTCGTAGGTCCACGCGTTATAATTCCTCGCGTCGTAGTTCCACGCGTCGTAATTCCTGACACCGTAATTCCCCGAGCTGCAATACCACGCGCCGTAATTTCTTGGTAAAAAAAGAAGTTCAAGTAGCTATGACAAGGGTGTTTGAAGCAATTATGCAAAACTATACAAAAAAATCTATATTAACGTTGTGTGAGCGAGCCCAGCAGTGTATTAATCTGAAAGGGATGTATTTTGATACTGTGTATGTGACGAAAGAGATGTGTAAACACAGTGTAATGGTTGTTAGTAGAGAAGTGTCCGGATAAGTGTCCAATAACCAAGATTATCCTAGTAGACATCTTGTGAGTGAATTACCAACTTATGAAACATCCTGTAGTCAGATTTTTGGCAGTCTCCATTTCCAAAAGTCGCAGACAGAATATGCCCGACAATAAAGGAACCCACGCGTACATGTACGCGGTTAGAAGCTATTGCCTCCCGTATCGCACAATAGACCCATGCACATTTCCGTCCCTATCACAAATGTTTGTCCCTTTCGCGAGTTTCCTACGTCTTCTCTGGATGTCCCTTTCTCTCCGCGCTCGCTCCTCACCCTTTTCGTCCTATCATTCAAACTATCCGTCCCTTTCTGCTCCTCTCTGTTCGACTCTTTTGATGAAGTTCCTGTCTCTCCCGGGGTCTCCCGCGAACTTTGTTACTCTTAATTTCTCTCCAGCAAAGTCTTTCTTTGTTCCGTGTCTCTCTCGCGAGATCTTTCTTTGTTTCTTGATTCTTCTGACTGTCTCTATTTGACGTTTCTGAGCCACTGCTTCCACTTCTGTTTTGCTTCGGTTCACTTTTGGTTCCATTGAAATTCCTCTTTGCTCTTCTTTTTGGACTTGAACAGCTTTCTACAAGGTGTTCCGACAAATTTCTTTTTCTCGGGAATTCTTTCTATCTTGACGCGATAAAGCTCGGTATCTACATACACGTTTGACCTGTATCTTCTTACCTTTGACACTTCAACTTTTTTGCAACCTTCTGATGGCTCCTGTTTTTCAGTTCTGGCAGGTTCTTCTATGAACCTGATGACCTATCTTCATTTTTGTCAAGATGGGGACACTTACAATTTTCTCCACAAATTTTAAGAAAATTTTACCAAAATTTAAGAAGAAATAAAATTTGTTCTGGTTCTTAATAACAGGAAATCGAACGTGAAATCTTTATTACGTTCTTTCAGTGAAATGGCACAGGACCTCTTTACCACACCTTCCTCGAGACACTTTGTGTACGTCGTTTACGGTGAAAGGGGTTAAAAACGACCGTTTCCCGTTTCAACGTTGACACGCGTCAATTATTGAACGCCGCGGAGGTTGACGCCTGGTAACTGCGGAAATTGCATCGTACCTATTCGTGAAACAGTTGCGCTCGTAGCAGTAGCCCCAAGCCGGCAATAAAACATGACACGCGGGATAATTTTCTTCGAACCGGATCGTTGCTACGTGACTTACAAGTAACACTATCTGCCAATCACCGAGTACTCAAAAATACCGCACATGTGTTCTTTCTCTTAGGGGTTGATCACCCCTCTTCAAAATTATATTTTCTACTGTTCCCATTTTTACCTCAGGTTAATACGAGTTTATAGTACTACAAGCTTATTTTATATAAAATTTGATCTTTCAGTTAAATCACATATGTGTAAATTGGACACATATGCAGTATTTTGATGCAAATGTGTTCTGCATTTTTTTACATTAAATATGAAACAATTTTTAATGGTTATTTCTTTTTTAATAAACTTCAGTTCTTCCCTCAGTATAAGGTTATAGTACTACAAGCTTATTTTATATAAAATTTGATCTTTCGATTGTAGAATCACATATGTGTAAATTAGACACATATGCAGTATTTTGACGCAAATGTGTTCTGCATTTTTTTACATTAAATATGAAACAATTTTTAATGATTATTTCTTTTTTAATAACCTTCAGTTCTTCCCTCAGTACAAGGTTATTGTACTACAAGCTTATTTTATATAAAATTTGATCCTTCGATTGTAAAATCACATATGTGTAAATTAGACACATATGCAGTATTTTGATGCAAATGTGTTCTGTATTTTTTTACATTAAATATGAAACAATTTTTAATAGTTATTTCTTTTTTAATGAACTTCAGTTCTTCCCACAGTACAAGGTTGTAGTACTACAAGCTTATTTTATATAAAATTTGATCCTTCGATTGTAAAATCACATATGTGTAAATTGGACACATATGCAGTATTTTGATGCAAATGTGTTCTGCATTTTTTTACATTAAATATGAAACAATTTTTAATGGTTATTTCTTTTTTAATAAACTTCAGTTCTTCCCACAGTACAAGGTTGTAGTACTACAAGCTTATTTTATATAAAATTTGATCCTTCGATTGTAAAATCACATATGTGTAAATTGGACACATATGCAGTATTTTGATGCAAATGTGTTCTGCATTTTTTTACATTAAATATGAAGCAATTTTTAATGGTTATTTCTTTTTTAATAAACTTCAGTTCTTGCCTCAGTACAAGGTTGTAGTACTACAAGCTTATTTCATATAAAATTTGATCCTTCGGTTGTAAAATCACATATGTGTAAATTGGACACAAATACAGTATTTTGATGCAAATGTGTTCTGCACTTTTTTACATTAAACGTAAAACAATTTTTTTATTATTTCTTTTTTAATAAACTTCAATAAAAATCATACAAATATAACAAGATATTAAAACATGCAAAATATTAATTCAGCTTAAGCTTCATAATGTTACTTTATATTATACAACATAGTATTTGCAGCATGTCTCAGTTACAGATGACACAAGTTCACCGAAGGTTTCAGCCAACTCCGAGTTTCCAAATGGTGCATTCTAAACTTTCAGATGATTTGAATCCCGACATAAAGCCGAAAAGTCCGAACTAATTCAAATCCTGAGAGAATCTCGAACGCGGTTGCCGCGGCAACGAGTTACTTCTTCAAGTGGGCAATCTTTCGCAATTTCGTAGACAATCGTCGGGGAATTCGATGCACTTGCCGCAATTGCCGCCGATAATCCCCCGACAAGAAACGGGCGACGACGGTCCTACTTGGACGCTACGAGCTTCAGCAGCAGGCTGCCGTGATATCCCGTAAAAGGATAGGCTGCACGCTGGAAACCAGCCAGGACTCATTCAAAAGGACGTGCCTGGAAGGCTACCAACTTGCTAATGTGTCGCGAGCCATGAGAATACCGTGCGAAACACGCGTTAGCCCGCCAGTCGATAGAGACTTTCGACCGGACGACTTTTTTTCTTCTTCCTTAATCGCTTTTCAGGGTCGTACACTCACGGACAGCCTCCTTTCGACAAACATGTACGTACATGTGCATATGAATGTTTTTATATTTGCAAGTTTTCGAATTTTCGATTTTTGCAAATTTTACAATCATGATATTCGTAGAATCTTTCTTGGTTTTCGAGTCTCTTAATTTTGAAATTCTCAAATGGCCAAATTTCGAAATTTTTCGATTTTCCATGTTTTACAAAATTCGTAAAAAAACTCAAATTTTCAAATTACATAATATGTAAATATTCAAATTTTCAAATTTTCTTAGAGCCCAAAATCTCGATTTTGAAAAGATTCTAAATTCATAAATCACTAGATTTAGAAATCCCTAGATTCCAAAATCACTAAATCCCTAGATTCCAAATTACTAAATCCTAAAATTACTAAAACCCCACATCACTAGATCCCAAAAACCCTAAATCCAAAAGTCACTAGATCCCAAATTACTAAATCCCAAAATCATTAGATCCCAAAATCACTAGGTCCCAAAATCACTAGATCCCAAAATCACTAGATCCCGAAATAAACGCCGAAATCTCTAAATCCCGAATTCCCCAGATCCTAAAATTCCTAAAATCTGAAGTTAGTAAATCCCCGAATCCCTAGATTCCGAAATCCTTGGACCATAATATCCCTAGATCCCAAAATCCTTAGATCTCAAACTTCTAAAATACCCAAATCACAAAATTTAAACTCCTAAAACTCCAAATTTCAAGATCGTTAAATACCTATATTTTAAAACCTCTAATTTAAAAAAAAAAAGAAATCTTTTTTTTATAATAATTTTGAAATTTTTTTTCTGCGCGTCCTGTGAGAAAACAATACTCTCATCGCCATCTACTTTTCATATATGAGACTCTCAGAAGTAGATATTTTAATTTTTTCCTAATATAAAACAATTATACATTTTGTTGACAGTCGTTAATTATTCTAAAGATACAACAAAGTCAAAAAAATATTTTTCAATGAATTAGAATTATTATATTTGAAAATTGTTTTAATTGCATTTTATGGACATTAAAATACTTAGCCATCTAGCGGCTGAAGGTAAAAACTAATTAAAATAAATTTGAAATACTATATACCTTATGAGATTTATTTATGATGATATATATTTTAATTTATAAGACATTAGAATTCTACATATAACAAGTATTAAATGGTTTTTGACGACTTTAAACATGTTAATCGATAAAATCAATATTAATTGAATTATTACTAAAATGGAACAAGTAGTGCCATCTAGAGACAGAATGTATGAACTAATGAACCTACAGTTCCAAAACCGTGTAGTTCACCCTGTTTGTTGAAGAGATGGCGCCACTAGTTTTGCAAAAATTTAAATATTGATTTTATTGATTAATATGCTATATATTTATTAATATTGATTACACATTACTTTATAAGAAAGAAAACATGTATAAGAATGGCTTTTGGTGACTTGAAAATAAATTTTGTACCACCTTAATATCATTTTCTACCCTACCAACAAAACCACCCTACTCATACCTGCTGTACATAGATACAATGTATACCTGTAAGAAACGAGTAGTAGTTTATTCCCTTACCTACAATTTTCCCCAGGAAAGAGAAATTTACACTACATAGTACAATACATATCACATAATTTTAATTACAATATAATTGAATCAGATTTACAATTTAAAAAAACAGATGAATATATTGTACTGTAATAATAATTCTAGTATTTGTATAATAGACATTCATCGATTTTAAATAGTCGTAGAGTATTACAAAACGTGTAAACTTAAATAATTGTTAGTGACGAAAACGACCCGTATTGTATGCTTTAGCTGCGATTACGAATTGCATTGAGAAACATATTTATTCACACGTATAAAACAGCATATATTTTAAATCCTAAATTTCGCAATTTATTAATAATATTCCTACTACATATTATGAAAAAATAAATGAAACAGCCGTATCCGAATGAGATACAATCGAAAGATTTGATCAACAGCAATTAAATTTAAATGCCTATTGAGCAGACAGAAAACAGTGTGTAAAATATTAGAACAATGACATTCCTACTTTCATTGTTGACGTACCAGAAATTTCGCTTGGTGACTTATATTACATATAAATCACGTAATTCTTGCTATCAGATAATCCTTAAGTACTATTTGAACATCCATGTAATTGGTAAATTGTATCTTACATTTACAACAAGAACATACTAAATACATATAAATATTAAATAATGCTTCACATATCTAATATGTTCAACATGAATCGTGTGTATATATAATATGTATATATATATATTATATAGTCTAACGTTAAATAATAGAAACAATCTTGTACATTCATGTTATAATAAGCGTACAGTATGAGTGAGCTTATAAATATAGGAATGTATATCGCACAAGAGATGTGGGAACAATTATTGTTCTGTGTCAGCTTAAATAAGACAAAATATTTTATGGCATACTTTCAAGACAACCTTTAATATGCTGCCAAGCTTGTAATCCCTGTAACGTTCAACAATAATTTTAGTACCTCCACCTGAAGATAGAGGGCGAATCATAACCTATAAACACTTTACCTTTCGAACAAGTTTAAATTGCAGGATACAGTAGTCCGCCAAAATATCTTTTAAATCCACCACTTTTTGGTGTTGGAATCTTTCAATATCCATCACTGCTTTTGCAGAGAAAGACCTAATAGTATTATTACATATTTAATACACAAACATATGTATCATTTTTTAAGATGGACATTAAGTATTTTATAAATGTGTCTTACTTCAAATCTTCATCCACACGTTTTACAGCTTCTTCTTGCTGTGCAATTCGCTGTTCCAACTGTAAAACTTTTAATTCACGG
Organism: Megachile rotundata; assembly: GCF_000220905.1. Classification (NCBI taxonomy): domain Eukaryota; kingdom Metazoa; phylum Arthropoda; class Insecta; order Hymenoptera; family Megachilidae; genus Megachile; species Megachile rotundata. Next base: position 4,983,209 of record NW_003797177.1, on the reverse strand, counting down.
ACTTCTTCCGTATCCACGGAACCAAATAATCGCGACATTAAACCCGATTTACCTGGAACAATTCTTCCTGTGTTAAACATTATTTTGTTTACCAGAAATCTTGACAATATTCCTTACAAACCTTGCATAACCTTTTCCTTCTGTTCAAGTGCTGCAGTTAAAGCATCATGAGCTTCATCCTTGGCTAGTTGTAAAGCTTCCCTTCGTTTGACAACTGCTTGTAACGCAGAAGCCCCAAAGAGCCATTCTTTTAATTGGTCTGCTATTAATTCCTCTTCTTCAAGCGTTGTGTCTATTGTCGCTGCTAACGAATCCAGATAATGACCCGATTTCTAAGAAAAGAGGCTGTAATGCAGTGCGCTGTACAATACATACACGTCGGGTGTATTTTAATTATACCTCAAAGTTTAAGAATGTCATAGTATCATAAGATATTATACTTCAAACCTAAGTACCTGTAGTCCGTCACCCATTTCCCTTTCTATGGCACTCCATTCGCTAAACACACGACCATAATTAGCGTGTAATTTGTACAAGCTATATTGTTTTTCTACGAGCCGTGCGCGTACCCGAAGAAGATTACATAAATTATTCTGCAATGTTAAACAACATCAAACATATTATTCTGAACTACTGCTGAATAATCAAGATACCTGAAGTTCAATTCCATAATTTTTGATTGTTTCAAAACGTTTGTCTGGTTTCCTTAATCGTACCGCTACGCTGAGTGCTTTTAATTTTGATTCTGCTAATTGCAGGTATCCTGTTATAGAGACAAACAATTATTATACTTGCTAATGAAATACAATTGCAGTAAAGTGTATAATTTACCAGTCTCTTTAATACTTTCTCTCCAGCCATCCTTCTGTTGTAAAAATCCCATAAAATGCACATCACGAGATAATACAGGATGGGATGCTACCCTCAAGAGGAAGTTCTTAAAAAAATTGTATAATGAGTATCTTAAATACATATCAGCAAATAAGTGTATATATGCATACCTCAAGACCTGCTCTACGCCTATCAACAAAGTCTGGATCAAATGTGTCTGTTGTTACTTTTTGCCACGCATATAAAACTTTTTTTTCTGGTAAAGGAGGCAGTACTATGTATGGATAAGAAACCTCTAAATAAGCTCGAAGCAGTTCAAATTCTGTATACCGGCGCCACAGAAAGCTCACTTCAGTGATTACACCTTTAGCTCTGTAACAATAATTCATGTACACATCTTTGCATAATATTTATGAAGAACATTAATACTTACTTAGTCTCAATGAGGTAGACTGTATAAAATTCTCTTAAATTTAATACTCCATTTGCTCGTTTTTCAGCCTCAGTTATTGAGATCTCCATGTGATCAAGTAATGAATCCTAATGTGTAATGAATAATACATGTAATCAAGGATATAAATTCATGTGATAATTACATATTGCTTATTGTTAGTATTTGTAATGTATTTCAATGATTGTAGGGATACAAGAGAAAAACAGATATAATTTAAATACATAGCTAATAAATTATACTTCACAATGGTACATTATTATTAATCTGAGAATAAAACTGATTAAGTTTACAGCATACAGATACGGTTATATAATACGACAACATTCACTGATATCCAACTTTATGCTACCACATATTTCTTAAAGATATCATATGTGGGTTTAAATACCCTACATACTGTGTGTATGTACGTGTATACTGCAACCACTGCAAATACTATTTCAGTGGTGCTCAACTGAACAGTGAAAGACCTACTTTATTGTACGTATGAAGAAAATAGGAAATTATTACAATTATATGAATAATTTTTTTTGAGAAAGGGATGTTTTATTTCAGACAGTTATACATTTTTTAAGAACAATTGTATTTTATTACAGATGGATACGAAGTCATTAACTTTAATACAATATGCAGTGAATAAAAGCATAGTTAAATGAAGTTTATTATCACTACAATTGTAAAAAAAAAGACTGTGAAATGCTATATATGGAACATAAAAACTTGACAATAACAAAACATGAGAATCACTGCCTACCGCTTCAGTTCTTTCACAATACTTACATTTTCGGTATAGTAATTTATTGTATCTTCAGTAGTAATAATATTGTTCTTCAGTGATTACAAAAACAGAAAATAAATAAATATTTTTATAAAAGAATACGAGTAACAAGCGTTCGAAATAAGCCGTCAAGTATTGATTTAGTGGAGGAGCTGAAACGGAAAGGGAATATTCACCTCTTTCTGCGTTTCTGTGGTGGTCATGTTCGCATTTGCCTCCCTTTGATAATTCCCGTTCTGGAACACTTCTTCCATGGTGCCTAGCCGGCCTAAAAATCTACGAAGCGACCAAGAAACTCTGATATTTTCACATTACGTTCACTTTCTCCATTTCTGACAAAACCACTTCACTTGACGAGGCGCTGTAGGTTGTCACGAACTAAATTCCCTCGAATGCGCTGATAACGAAACTGTTTTATCAGCCGCCGTTCTTCAAACATTTTTCTTGAAATTAATTCCTTTATTTTATACAATCTTTATAAACAAACTGGTGGAAGATACGTATGGAACAATTTTTGCAGGTTCTTATGAACTTTCTAGGGACTTTGGAGACTCACGTTGGAACAGGGGATGCAGCTAGTCATTAGGGGTGGCATTTGCGCATGCATATTTGATACAAACCTACGGGAACGCATTTTGATTGTAAATATGTGTCGGATAAATTCTTTTACTTTTCAAGCAAATAAAATTTACTATAACTAGAAATAAATATAACAATATTAGAATATTAGAAATTAGAGTATGTTAAAGTTGCTTTGGGGTTAAATGGAGAAGCCCATGAGCCTGATACTCAATTTTTAATATCTCAAGAACGAGACCACCGATTGCAAAACTGTAAAGGACTTTTTGATTCATTTCAGTCTGAAGAATACACTCATAATAATTTTAAGAATATAACAAAGTTTTTAATATTTTTTTCTTAAGACTCTTGCTGTTAGTATAAATTTTTTTCACAATTTTGTGCTTATTTAATACCTCAGTCGACGAAAATAATGTGTTCACATTAAAATAATAATAAAATAGATTTATTATATAACATTAATGATCCTTTTTGTTACATCGTTTCATCACGACGCAACTCGACTGATTACCTAACAATTCACTGGTTGACGAAACGATTAAAATACGATGAAGGATTAGTCTAAAATAATTATTTCACGCTGTTTAACTACGAGACTCACTAAAAGTTTCAGGTATGACGCTGGTTCCGCGGATCGAGTTTAATTGCACGAATATATAAAACGGTGATCTTATGCTACATGAGTATAACTGTATATTTACATATTTACATGATAAAAATAATCATGCATCGAAACTACACACAGTCGACGAAAGACCAGGGACGTATTTACAAGCGAATGTTTTATTCCTAGATGTGTATGCGTATTTTATCCAATATGGCGGTTCTCAGGCGAGCTGTTTCGATTTATCCTTGCCGGAGTGCTTCCGGGGAAGAAGAGTAACCAATAAGGCCGATACTGAAAATTTTTAAATATTAATCCTTCAGTAATTTCTTATGATAAATAATGCGAGACATAAATTAATAAATAAGAGACATAAATAAATTGTAAGAAAAATTTTAGTAATAAATTGTAAGATAAATTTTTACCTATTACTTAAGAAATTATGTAAATTATATTATATTAAAATGTGTGTCACAATTTACCTAAAGAAGCAGAGCCAATCATGACGAAAGGTCCCAAACATGACAAGTCGAATAAAATTGGGAATAACAAGTTTCCTATGACTGCCCCAATTCTGCCAACCATCATAGTTAAACTAACCGCCATAGTTCTGAAAGTATGAGGTAATTGATGAGCCAGAACAATAAAAAATTGTTTAAAATTTGCATACCTGAGACAGGTGGGGAAATTGTCGACTATAACGTTTATGACACAGGCACCGCCTATGCTCGACATAGCCACGAAAACTGAAGACAAACCGAGAATGCTATTGGTATTGTCTGCCCAATATAGGGATGCGCAGCAAGCTGCGGCCACCATGAAACAGGTCGCTAAAAATGAATCATTAGATTAAATAACACTATTTTATACTTGCAAAACATTATAGCGAAAATTATAAAATAGATTTATTATTCAGCTGTTACAATTCATCAGTTAGATTAAATATTTAATGGTAACAATATTTTATACTTCAGCTTGTAAAATATTATAGTGAAAATTATAAAATAGGCTCAAATTTGTAGAAAAATGTAAAAATAAAGAAACACTGTTTCTTTTTATGATGGTATAAGCATCATTCTTTGCTCCTTGCGTAAATTAAAATTACATGATAAAATAAATAATTTAAATCATCTTACCTATCAGTTTCTTCTTTCCTATAACAGTGATTAACGATCCCGCTAAAGTATATCCTACAACACCAGTTGTAGCTATCACAATAGAATTGATGAATACTGTTGAATTCAATTCCGCCTGAAATGACACAAAAATGTACTAATTGCAACAAACTAATAAATGTGTATAATTATGAATGTATACCGGTATGCATTCGTGAGCAACGTTTGAAGTTTCATTCTTGAAACTTGAGAAGGAACTATGATTGCTTTGCTGTTGGCCTAACATGTAACAGAAGCGCGGCTGGCTGCTCGAATATTCTTGTTTCATGTAATCGTGCTTGAAATGCTCCATCATTGTGAATAGTTGCGGCATCCATAGTCTGATGGAGTTTGACCTAAAAATCGACAATTAGTTAATTGACTTTTGTTACAATTGTCACAAAATTGTTGCAAAATTTGAATGTTGACTCTTCAAATCTCTTGATTTTATATTCTTTTTTTATAATTTAAATTTGAACACTGACTCCTCAGATACATTTCTATTACTCCTCAAATATCTCAGGACATTTTACAAATTTTGTACGAGCAAATATTTACGTCCAATATAGGTGGGCCATATAGCGAGAGTCTACTACAACAACGCTTATACGGGAATCTACGCTTATTATAAGAAGTGTAAAAAGTCTAATTACAGAATATGTAACTTTCTAACGAAAGAATTAAAAATTACAAAGAGTACGTGAAGAGTTAATGGCGGAATTTAGAAGGAATCGATTCTAACCCTATTGTGGCTCCGAGTTGGATCAAACTGATAGCGATGAGCTTGAAGATATTCGGCGACGAGAACAATGGTTTAATTTGCAACCAACCCGAATGCAATTTGTCCTTCAGACTGTTGCTGCACGTTTCCACGGAATATTCGTCCTCCAGATCTTTTATCTGTAAATAATAACAATTATCAAACATTTGTACTTTGGACAAATTTTTCGTAAATTATACAATGTTTCTATCAAAATGTATTACATCCAAAAGAACTTGTACATAAAACTAGTTAATCGCAGAGCTAGTTAATCGTAATTATTATAATAGTACTTGAAAGAAGCAACGTTCCAAGAAATCCTAATTTACAATAAAGGTCCTCCACAATTAAGCCGGAAGCAATTAAATGCCTTTTCGATAAGATAACGAGAACAAGATCGCACGTCACTTTTTTGTGGAAAAAACCTAATTTTGGTGTTACTCACCGGATACGTGTCCGGCTCTTTGCCGGTGTTAACCGAGTAGATCTTCTTGAAGACCTCGAGGGCTTCTTCGCGTCTGCCTTTCAATAAAAGGAAACGCGGGCTCTCGGGGAAAGCGTACAGGGCCACGCATGCAAGGAATTCTGGCAACGAACAGATTGCCAGAAATACTCTCCAGGAATTGATTTCCATCGCTCCGCTTCCTAGATTTATGGTCCATTTTTGGGGTATGATCAGCCATGCTATGCCTGCAATTATTTATGTACTTACTCCTTGCGTTCTTGGGTTTTGACTAATTGAACTTCTTGTGATGCTTTTAGGATGAATTAGGACAAAACTTCATAACTGAATCACGTCGATTATATATGAAGACCACAATAAAATTGTATTGTCACTAATGCAAAATGACGAGTATTAGTGCACTACAAAAATGAAATTATTTAGCGTTTAAATTATTTTGAGAAAATCGTAAAATTTTTTTTTAAATTTTACAATAATCGAACATTACGTGTGGTACATTATAGTGTACATAATAGATGTATATCATATTACATTGCATATTACATGGACATATTTGATTATAATTAATTAGACTGATTATAGTCCACATTACATAAATGAAAATTAGTGTCGATTTTTTGTGTTATCATGAATTATTGAATACTTACAAGGTAGAGAGATGTTTCCTAAGGAGAAGAAGACTCCTAGCCACATATAGCTGCGAGATCGATGCGTCTCGTTGTGTATTTCAGCTAAGTATGACATCAACGCTGCATATGGACCAGATATACTGTGAATATAATTGCAAAATTTGATTGGGATGTGAAGCTTCAAGGTGAAGTGGATTCAAGATGAATCCACTTGGTAAAGTAGAACGATATATGAAGAACATTGACTCATTAACAAATGTCATTGAAAATGATGTAGGTTTAAAAGAAATATAATACCAAAGATTTTTCAGCAGATAAGAAAACGCAGTTGTATGTAATTTTATTTTAATCAAACTCAACAAATTAAATATCAATAATGGAGGTCTAAAAGAAACATAATAGCAAAGACTTTTCAGCAGATAAACACAGTTTGCTGTATCTAATTTTATTTTAATTTTTAAATTTGAATTTATTAGATTTTATTTCAATTTTAATATACTTTGGTCTATTTCATTACAATGTGTCTCCATTTAATGAAAGATAATGAAATATAATGAATGCACATTGGTAGTATATCATTGTTTAAGGTCAACAGTTGTCAAAGATTGTAATTGCAAGAACGAGTTGAAATTAATAAGCAACATTCTATTAGGCTGTTTGTATTACAGCTTTCTCTACTTACATCACACCGTCGAGGAATTTGAACAAAATTAAAAGCCAAGAGGTATGCGAGAAACATGTTGCCACGCTCAGAAGTCCGGTGAACATATAGCCATAAACCATAATCTTCCTACGACCAAATGTGTCGGTCATGAAGCCCCAGAAAAACGAGGTGCTGATCATACCTGAAAATAAGTGGAGCTTTAATAATAATAGTCTAGTTTGAAACTTTGGTAGGTAATGTAAATTGGTCTCTCGTTATATTGCCACTTTCGTGTGGACATTAGGACTTGTATGCACACTAGTAGGACTTGTATGTACATTAATAGGACTTCCATGCACAATAACAGCACTTATACACTGGTAGGATTTGCTCATTGTAAGGATTTATAAATTGCAATATAACGAGAGTATACTGTAGTCATGCAATCATAGCAGTTACTAATTGGTTGTGATTATTAGCTTTCACAGAACATATTTACAGGACTGTAATAGTCAATAGTGTAATTATGAAGATCTACGTGGATTATGCAATATAACGAGAGTAGTGTAGTCCTATACTCTACTGCAGTTATCTGCAAATTGTAATTATTAAATCTTACGGGACATATAACTATAATAGTAGTCAATGGTATAATAGTGTAATTATAAGAATCTATATTGATTACTGCAATATAACGAGAGTGCACTAGTTCTATAGTCTACTGTACAGCAATCACCTGCATTCGTAGTTATTCAATCTTACACGACTAAGAACAATAATACTAGTCAATATTTGAATAAAATTACAGTGTTCCTTACTACATACGTTTCTTTCCACTGATAGTCAATGTGTCATACTTCAAAGTTTATTCAATATTATAATCATTTCCACGAAACTTATCAGTGAATAAGTCGATATAAATATAATTGCTTAGATTCCTGTTACTCTTAAGAAACTAAAAAGTACAATTTAAATGAAAAAACTTAAAACTGCATCTAAAATGATTTCTAAAATGACTGCATCTCAAATACTGATTAAACGCAGATAAAGTTAATTTTTCTAATCATACAAACTACACGACGTTACAAACTTTCCTTCAAAATATAATACATATTATCATATGTGACAATATGTAATAATTTACCTATGAGCAACGTACATGTTTAAATTAAAAAAGCAGACATCAAATCCGTAGGTGTATACCAATAAGGTCATAAATTAATTTCAACCGTTGATGTTTATGTTTATATATACCAATGCCATCGTGGGTACTTTCCATTTTCATAAATTCTCGTATCTTGCTTATCTGTTTCTATTATTGCCATATCTTTGCAAAAGAACATGGCTACCGAGTGTACACTGATACGATGTTGATCGGTGAAAAGAAGGTAACATTGTTCGTCAACAGTTAATTAATCGGGTGCCATAAAGAAATTTCCACGAATCCTTTCCCTTATGATCGTTTGATTCATTGTATATAACTTGTGTCGACTTGTCGGTTTATTTTGAATCATCCACGAACACGTATTCAAATTTTTCAGATTAAGTGTTCCAAGAATGACATTCGAGATAAATTCTTTCCACGAGAAACGTCTTCCTTCGTATTCGAAGATTTAACATTCTTCTGGTTCAGGTTTTTCAAAGGTGTTTGGAATATTTTTGACATGACCACAATGAAAATCGACGTATGCAGTGGATCTTTGAAATTATTAATATTAATGATATGCATCATTCATTACCATATGATATAAACTATAAGCGCTATAATATTAATATTTTTGTGAATGCTACAAGTTAAGGAAGCCATTTTAAATTTTTTGTGTAACATAATTAGTTTTTAGACAATTCTATGAACAAGATTCAACCTTGACAAGGTCAAATGAAGATTAAATTGTAGCAGAGTACAATAGTTAGCACTTTACCCCTTCTCTTACAATATCACATTGGGGACCCTACAGTTCAAATACAGGGCGTTTCACAATTAGTATAGGTCTCTGAATTTGTAATCAGAATTGAAGGCAAAATGAAAATACGAGTGTGGTTTATACAGAGTGTCACAATTAGTGTAGGTCCAATGTAGCTGACGTGATTCTGAATAAGATTTTCCTTTGCAAAAATGGGGTAGGAAGCTTCGTTTTTGAATTATTAAGGAAAAACACAGACCAATCAGAGCGCGAGGACTATGCATGCGCAGACGCGAGAATGTCAGCTTCGGATAGCGCGTAGTTATCTAATGTGTGGTAATCCAACGCGTAGTAATCCAACGTGTAGTAACCCAGCGTGCGAATATCCAACGCGTAGTAATCCAGCGCGTGGATATTCAACGCATAGTAATCCAACGCGTAGTAATACAACGCGTGGTAATTCTACGCATACGAATCTAACACGTGGAAATCTGGCGCGTAGTTAACCAACGCGTAGTAATGCATCGCGTGGTAATTCTACACTTAGTAATGCAACGTGTGGTAATCCAATGCATAGTAATCCAACGTGTAGTAATCCAACGCGTAGTAAAGTAACCCAGCGTGCGAATATCCAACGCGTAGTAATCCAGCGCGTGGATATTCAACGCATAGTAATCCAACGCGTAGTAATACAACGCGTGGTAATTCTACGCGTGGGAATCTAACGCGTAGTTAACTAACGCGTAGTAATGCATCGCGTGGTAATTCTACACTTAGTAATGCCTCGTATGATAATCCAATGCATAGTAATTCAACGAGTAGTAATCCAACGCGTAGTAACCCAGTGTGTGAATATCCAACGCGTAGTAATCCAGCGCGTGGATATTCAACGCGTAGTAATCCAACGCGTAGTAATACAACGCGTGGTAATTCTACACGTAGGAATCTAACGCGC
>NW_003797177.1:4954019-4973398 GCF_000220905.1 Megachile rotundata | reverse complement strand
AATGCAACGCGTGGTAATTCTACGCGTACTAATGCAACGTGTGGTAATCTAACGCGTAGCAATCAGTGCGCGAGGATTACGCGCGCTCAGCCACTAGGCTCGAAGTTGCCGCTCTCGCGTCTGCGCATGCGTAATCCTCACGCTCTGATTGGTCCGTGTTTTTCCTTAATAATTCAAAAACGAAGCTTCCTACCCCATTTTTGCAAAGGAAAATCTTATTCAGAATCACGTCAGCTACATTGGACCTACACTAATTGTGACACTCTGTATAAACCACACTCGTATTTTCATTTTGCCTTCAATTCTGATTACAATCTAATCCTACCTAACATTCTAACTTTCTTCAGCTGTCATTGTAACTATCTGTGAACAACGTCCAGAAAATTATAGGTTAAGAAATTGCCCCACAAAATACATCTGTAGAATTTTGCAGGGCCAAAGGTACAAAGTGCGAAGAATGTGTTTTTATTTACCATGTATGCCCTCCTACAAACACATTCTCTAAAGAGCCCGCAGTGCATGTACACCGTGTAATACGCACGAAGTCGAACCGTACCGAATTGCACTTTGAATGCCTGTACAAGCTCAACCTGTAATTACAGTGGCGTTTTATGTGATTACAAAAACATGAGTATACAACCTGCGAATGTCATCGAGTTGAGGAGACCCTTGTGGAACATGGTGAGGCCCAGGTCGCATTCTGCGGACGGTAAAACGTACGACATGGCCGACGACGAGAAGATACTGGAGAAACTGGCGGGCAACACGGCCAGTAGTAATAAGTAGTTGAACTTTCCATAACCTGTTGGGAAAATTGCGTTGAGCAATTAGCGAAGTTGTTGGAATTGTGTTAGGTATTTTAGAGGTGAATTATTAAAATTAACTTGATAGTTGTTTACATTTTTGTGGTGTTGCGCTTGCGGATGGTGGTAGGTGGATGTTTAGATGTTTAGGTATGTGAGTGTTGGGAATCTGGGGAATTTGGGATGTTGGGGATAGAGGGATTCGAGGATTTGGAGATTTAGGGATTTTTGGAATTTTGGAGATTTGGGAATTTAGGAATCAAGGGAATTTGGGATGTAGGAATCTAGGAATTTGAGAATTTGGGGATTTGGGTACTTGAGAATTTGGAAATTTGAGGATTTAGGAATTTAAGAATTTGAAAATTTAGGTATTTAGGAACCTAGGGAATTAGAGATGTAGGAATCTAGGGATTCAAGGATTTGGTGGTTTTGGGATTTAGGGATTTGGGAATTGGGAAACTTGAGAATTTGGGAATTTGGGAATTTTGTAATTTAGGAATCCAGCAATCTAGGGAATTAGGGACGTAATAATCTAGGGATTTTAGGATTTGGTGATATAGGGATTTAGGGGTTTGTGAATTTGGGAATTTAGGAATTTGGGAATGTGGGGATTTGGGAATTTGGGGATTTAGGAATTTGGAAATTTGGAAATTTGGGAATTTAGGAATTTGGAAATTTAGGAATCCATCAATCTAGGAAATTAGGGACGTAATAATCTAGGGATTTTAGGATTTGGTGATATAGGGATTTAGGGGTTTCTGAATTTGGGAATTTAGGAATTTAGGAATTTAGGAATTTGGGAATGTAGGGATTTGGGGATTTAGGAATTTTGTAATTTAGGAATCCATCAATCTAGGGAATTAGGGACGTAATAATCTAGGGATTTTAGGATTTGGTAATATCGGGATTTAGGGGTTTGTGAATTTGAGAATTTAGGAATTTGGAAATTCAGTTATTTAGGCATTTAAGAATCTAGGGATTTAGGGAATTGGCTACCTGTGAATTTGAGAGTTTGTGAAAATAAAAATTTGGGACTTTAGTATCTTTGAAAATACAGAAATCTAAAAATTAACAAATTTAAATATTTAGCTCACAAATGATCAACTATAAAAATTATATTAAAAAATTTTGAAAAGCTATAATTTTCCAAATAGCAAATTTTCAAATTCTAAATTTGACTAAACTGAACAAATGAACAATACCCTATTTTTTCTAAATTTGTTTCATTTCAAATATTTTACATTCTACCTACATCAAATTATTCGTAACTTTTACATATATTTCAACATCAATTTAATATAATAATGAATAAATAATGCTTACCAGTGCTTATTATTGCTCTTTCGAAATCTGCCGGTCCAGACTCCTCAGACTTTGAGTCTTCAGCTTTAATTTAAAACAAATAATTTTATTTTTCTACTACACTTTACTCAGTATACGCCTCTAACTAGATGATCAACAATTCTTATACTATCATCGAAAATAAATTGTTTAAAGAATTTGTGTGACGTAACCACAAATGCATTATGCAATAAGAAGGCTGGCGCAACCTTAAAAATTTTGTTAAAAAAATTAAGGAAACAAGGAAAATTATTAAACAACATACGTCGCCAACGAGTATAGTTGAACAAGGAAAACATGTTCCAAATTCGTTTAAATACCATGGTTCACTTTCTGCACTCAACGAAAATTAATTAACAATTTTTAATGCGATTTTGTTTAGGAAAATTAAATTTATTTATGAAGAATTATACATTGTAAGAAAATTTAAATATTTATTTATTTATTATTTAATGTTCTTGTGTTTATTTATTTGTTATTTGATGTTCTTATATTTATTTATTTGTTATTTGATGTTCTTATATTTATTTATTTATTATTTAATATTCTTATGTTCATTTATTTCTTATATTTATTATTTATTTTTAAATATCATCTATTTTAATATTTTTCAAGATTAACTAATTTTTACAAATTTAATTTGTAATATTTTCAATTGGATCCAGATTCCTAATATCATAGAATAAATTAGTTATTTTTATTAAATTTGAATTAATTATTTTCGAACCTGCACGTTAAATATTAAATTTGAATTATTTAAAAAATACTTAATTCCCTAATTAATTCTCTGACAATTACTGCAGTTACAAATTTATCAATTATTATTTTCTAACCTCCATGTTATATTTTAAAGAATTATTTAAAAAAATGGTTCATTCCCTAATTAATTATCTGACAATTACAATGACACGATATTTAACAATAATAATTATCCTCGAACCTCCACGTTATATTTTAAATTTGAATCATTTAAAAAAAATAATATACTGAATTTTTCAAATATTCGAATTATTTCAAAAATTCCTATTTAAAGGAATTTAAAATAAAATTCCTTCCCTACTTAATAGAGATAATTCCTTCCCTTTTCTCTGATAATTAATTAAGTGCAGTAACACGACAATTATCAATAAAACACGTGTCTCTAATCGACCGTTTCCTCGTTTTTCAAAACTTCCGAAGCTATGTACGTCGTCGAGCATGATGTACATTTGCGTCACAAAACATGGTTTGTTATTCGAAAACTCGCTTTATCAAAAACCACGTGCAAATGTTGATAAATACCACGATGAACAATTAAAAAACTCCTTTGCCGAATTCTATTTATACCCAGATTTACATCAAGGCTGATACACTTAATTTAGAAAAGAGTAATTAGCGAGAGAAAAGAATTAGCAGCTGACAAATTACCGAGTTCAAGGATTTAACGTGTGTGTTACACGTCATGTAATTGGACGAGTGTGTGTCGCATTTTAATAGCGATTTAATGGTGATCAACGATTATTAACGGTAATTTATCTAGTTTTAATAATGTGCTTCTAATAATCGAGGGGTAATAATAAAGTGATAATAGAATGCCTGATATGTGCAAATTTTTTTGTTTTACTTTGAAATTTATTTTAGGTATGTATAAAGCTTGATAGGTATAGGTAGCTTGTTAAGTTTTTTTGTTTCAGAATTTAATACATAACGTATCTAAATATTTTTTTTTAAATTTAGTGTATGAGGTGTATCTAAATATTTTGGGTATATTTCAAAATTTAGTATATAACGTGTATTTAAATATTTTGGGTATATTTCAAAATTTTGTATATAACGTGTGTATAAAATATTTTTCTTGTATTTCAAAATTTAGTGTATAATGGATGCCTAAGTATTTCTCTAAAATTTCAAAATATACACTTAATGAAGGTTTTACACAGTTGCTTTGAAAATTTCAAAATTTAGCACATAACGTGTATTTAAATACTTTTTTAATATTTCAAAAATTAGTATATAACGTGTACCTAAATATTTGTCTGAAATTTCAAAATATTTCAAATTTAATCAAGGTTTTATAGAAATTTTTAAATTAAAAAATTTAGGACATAAGTATAAGCCTAATATTTTTCTAAAACTTCAAAATATTCCAAAATTTTTAAAATTAAGGTTTTATAGCTATTTTTAAATTAGAAAATTTAGCACAAACGTGTACCTAAATATTTTCCCAAAATTTCAAAATATTTCAAATTTAGCCAAGGTTTTATAAAGATTTTTAAATTCGAAAATTTATCACACGTTGATTATATAATAAATAATTATTTGCTCTATTTAAATATACACGGTCGGTTCACACAGTCGGTTTAAATTTCAAGATTTAGTACAGTAACTATATAAATTTAATTTAGTTTAATTAACTGTTTAATTTGAAAATTTTACGCGAACCGAAATCAGTTTGATGAAACGTTCGACGTTTCATCAAACGTTTAACTGAGGAGATTGTATAGGACGCAGCTTAAATACCTGTTTACGTCAACAGTTTATTATTTCTATTTGATCTTGCAAATGTAATCCTAGTCAGCATATCTGAAAAGTCTGTGTATTTCGAATATGACCGAGACATAACCTAAAATTGTAGAATAATAGAGAAAGAAGAGTAATATTTCATTAGAAAGCATTTCAAACTCAAATTATTATAATATTATATATAATCGTAGCTAACATGTCTGAAATGACTCTCTCTCCTTCGAGTTTCTATGACATAACCTAAAATTATAAAATGTCGAAGAAAGAAGAGCAATATTGCATTAGAAAGTATTTCTAATTGAAAATTTCTACATAAAATTATCCTCAAACAGTAATTAATAATATCAAACTTTTGTACTATCAAATATTGTATAATTAAATACTGCATTATTAAACATTATTAAACATTTATAAAATATGGCGGCACTCGTTGTGAAACGCGGTGTATTTTCACATTTCAAAAAATCGACAGCCATTAAATGAAATGTTACACGTTGTTCTTAATAACATCGTTTAAATAAAATAATCTTGAATAAAATTAAACAACTTTTAAATTAAAAATTAATTTAAATGTATAATATATAAGTTAAATCAATTTAAATATATAATATATGTATAAGTTAAATTAATTAAAATATATAATATAAAAATACCAAACTTCTCAAAATATATCTGCATATATGTATAATATTAAATGTAAATGATAGAATTAATAATGATAACTGGAACAGAAAATTTGTCGATTAATTTAATAACATAAGCAGTCGACAAACCTTATGTTTGATACAGTTGTTTCAACTACGCTAATTTTTTATGCATATCCTATTTAAAGTATCCAAGAGGAGCTTATCCATTAAGAGACAGTAATAAATCATCAGAACATCATCATCATCATTGTGATACTTAACATTTCGCTAGGTGGAAGAACACTGACAGAAAATTCAATTATAGCCATGACGTTTATGGAGAAGATATAATATAAACAAAGATAATGATCATTGAACGAGCTAATTGTGTCACGAACAATCATTCAAAAGATTACGTGATAACATAGTAATGATAACATAGTAACGTTAGTAATTTGGTAACATAGTAGTTTTTGACAAATATAATCTTAATTGGAAAGTAATTTGAGAATTTGGTAACTTGAGAACTTGGTAATTTGAGAACTTGGTAACTTGAGAATTTGGTAATTTGAGAATTTGGTAATTTGAGAATTTGGTAATTTGAGAATTTGGTAATTTGAGAATTTGGTAATTTGAGAATTTGGTAATTTGAGAATTTGGTAATTTGAGAATTTGGTAATTTGAGAATTTGGTAACTTGAGAACTTGGTAATTTGAGAATTTGGTAATTTGAGAATTTGGTAGCTTGAGAATTTGATAACTTGAGAATTTGGTAATTTGAGAATTTGGTAATTTGAGAATTTGGTAATTTGAGAATTTGGTAGCTTGAGAATGTGGTAGCTTGAGAATTTGGTAATTCGAGAATTTGGTAACTTGAGAACTTGGTAACTTGAGAATTTGGTAACTTGAGAACTTGGTAACTTGAGAATTTGGTAGCTTGAGAATTTGGTAATTTGAGAATTTGGTAATTTGAGAATTTGGTAATTTGAGAATTTGGTAATTTGAGAATTTGGTAATTTGAGAATTTGGTAATTTGAGAATTTGGTAGCTTGAGAATTTGGTAATTTGAGAATTTGGTAACTTGCGAACTTGGTAACTTGAGAATTTGGTAGCTTGAAAATTGGGTAACTTGAGAATGTGGTAATTTGAGAACTTGGTAATTTGAGAATTTGGTACCTTGAGAACTTGCTAATTCGAGAATTTGGTAATTTGAGAATTTCTTAACTTGAGAATTAGGTACTTTGATATTTTGAAAACTGATAAATTTGAAACATTGAGAATCCGAAAAGTTGATGTTCTCAAATTAAAAACCCAAAAAATTCCTAAATTCGCAAACCTCAAAATTCGAACATTAAGAAACTCATTTCGTTAATTCACAAACGCGTTAAGAACTGATCGGACGTAACTGATAACGAGGGAAAATTCCGTAACACGCTATACACGAGTTACGTTACAAATAAATATTAATAAACCCACTATCCTTCCTTTGCTTATCTCGTGTTTATCATAAACGAATGATTAATCGACGTATATTTCTTTGATGTCGCAATCCTCGACTGCTTCGATTTTTATTCACTTCCGGATAAATCTAGCATAACAATCACCTCTATTACATATATCTTATTAATGAACAATCTTTCGATTCAAACTCTAATTTCAACAATTCTTTATGGAACATCGATAAAACAAATACTAACAACGCAAATACATGAATAGTGTATTTTCATACAAATAGTGTATTTTCTATTTTCAAAAATAGCAAATTGACCTTTGCTGATTATTTTATCAAATTACGGAGATATACATATATTTTACGATTGACGTGTCAGGTGAGTTTAACTTTGCTGCAGATAAATATTTTACGATCTTTTCCGTGTTCTATTCGTTCTACAATATTTCCCCATTTTACACTTTTCACGGAATCATTTTTGAATAAATTTTTATCACGAATATTTCAGTTACTTTTATTTGCAAATCAAAATTCTTGCAAGCTCAATAATAATTTGCAATTTTAATAAAATTTGATTACATTATAAAATTATGATTTTATGTTGTTTATTTAATATTGATTATTTACTAAATTAATTACTGTTATGTTCATTACTGATTTTCAACAAAAATTTTATATTTAATAAAGCAATTTTAGATATTAACTGTATTTGTATAATTTATGAAATCTTTGAAGACTGTTCAAAATTTTTTAAAAATTATAAAAGGTATTATGTGTAACTTCAATCTCTGATCGAGTTATTTATAATTGATCGTCAAGGTAGAACTTCAGTTATAACTTTAAAACTTTAGTTACAAAAATTCTTCATAACTGAACATCAAATTTTTCCACATAAATAAAGAAAAATTAATAATAAACATATACATTGTTAATAGCAAATGTCTTAAATAATTTGTCTTAAAATAATTTTCTGTTAAATAATTTTTCAACGTAGCAATATAATTTTCTGCAACAAGGTTTGAGTTGCAAAATACATAAAATTAATAACAAACATATACATTGTTAATAGCAAACATGTCTTAAATAATTTGTCTTAAAATAATTTTCTGTCAAATAATTTTTCAACGTTGCAATATAATTTTCTGCAACAAGGTTGGGTTGCAAAATATATAAAATTAATAACAAATATATACATTGTTAATAGCAAACATGTCTTAAATAATTTGTCCTAAAATAATTTTCTGTTAAATAATTTTTCAACGTAGCAATATAATTTTCTGCAACAAGGTTTGAGTTGCAAAATACATAAAATTAATAATGAACATATCCATAGTTAATAGCAAAAATGTCTTAAATAATTTGTCTTAAAATAATTTTCTGTTAAATAAATTTTCAAGTTGCAATATAATTTTCTGCAACAAGGTTTGAGTTGCAAAATACATAAAATTAATAATGAACATATCCATAGTTAATAGCAAACATGTTTTAAATAATTTGTCTTAAAATAATTTTCTGTTAAATAAATTTTCAAGTTGCAATATAATTTTCTGCAACAAGGTTTAAGTTGCAAAATACATAAAATTAATAATAAATATATCCATAGTTAATAGCAAACATGTCTTAAATAATTTGTCGTAAAATAATTTTTCAACGTTGCAATATAATTTTCTGCAACAAGGTTGGGTTGCAAAATACCAGTTTTTAAACTCGACAAAAATGATCAGGTTAGTCGAAGGGTAAATACAGCGTCTAAGCATCTAGGACAATTTTCACTACAAAAGGTCACCTACTTGCATCCGAACGATTGCACCAAATTTCTTACGAAATCGACCACGAGGCAAAGAAAAATGTTTACGTGACTTCTCAAAAGTTTCTTGCCACACGCAATACGTGATTCCCTGACTTTTCAGTTCACTGCCTGACGAATATCATAAACGGAAGGTAAAACAATATTCGCGAATAAAATTCTCGCCGAATTGACTTTGTGTTGTGCATGGATTTCGAAATTGGCGATATTAAACACTTTTCGTTTCAATGTCGTGGTTGTTTCAAAACTTGTAACGAAATGAGTCGATGGTTTATAAATTGAGACATTTTGTGGTCGCAGATCAATTTGGTTAAGTAAATTGCTTTTCAGAGTGGTATAAATTCGAGTAATATATCATTTTTTTAGTTTTTGTTGAATTTGTTGAATTTTTTTGAATTTTTGTTGAATTTGTAGGATTTTAATTTTTGTGGATTTGTAGGATCTTAATTTTTGTTGAATTTGGAGGACTTTTTTGGTTTTTGTTGAATTTTTAGAATTTTAATTTTTGTGGATTTGTAGGATTTTAATTTTTGTTGAATTTGTAGGACTTTTTTGAATATTTGTAGAATTTGGAGGATTTTAATTTTTGCTGAATTTGTAGGATTTTTTTGAATATTTGTAGAATTTGTAGGATTTTTATTTTTACTGAATTTGTAGATTTTTTCATTTTTGTAGAATTTATGGGATTTTAATTTTTGTAAAATTTATGGGATTTTAATTTTTATAAAATTTGGAGGATTTCGTTTAATTTTTGTGGAATTCGAAAGATTTTTATTTACGTAGAATTTGTAGGATTTTTTAATTTTTATAGAATTTGTAAGATTTTTTACATTTCTGTAGAATTTATAGGATTTAAAAAATTTTTGTAGAATAATTTTTAATAATTGTAGCCAAAATTTTTACAAATTATAGACACAGTCTTTGTCATAAATTGTAGCTACAATTTTGGTAAAAAAATTGTGAATGCAATTCTTGTAACAAATTATAGAACACAATTTTTGTAACAAACTGTAGAACACAATTTTTGCAACAAATTGATATTTCAAATTGCAAAATAATTCTGACTATAAAATATCTAACAATGACTCTAACAATAAAATTCTTTTAAATCAAACCTGTAATTCTTTTAAATCGAACACAAAATCCTAACTTCTTCGAAAATTAAAAATAATTTGAAAGTCACCAAAAATTGAAAGCTAACAAAATTTTAAAATTAGCAAAATTCGAAAGTCACCAAAAATTGAAAGCTAACAAAATTTTAAAGTTAGCAAAATTCGAAAGTCACCAAAAATTGAAAGCTAACAAAATTTGAAAGTTAGCAAAATTTGAAAGTCAGAAAAAATTGAAAGTTGACAAAAATTCTGAAGAGCAGTAATTTAAAAAAACTTGACAATTGACTTACCTGTATATTTCATCGACGAATGCATTAAATATCCTTGATGTCCCCCGTTCCTCTCAATCCTCAAAGAACAATTGTCACAGCGAACAATTCACAACAAGACTTCTCACAAAAAGACTATTAGTTTATTTCTCAAAAAATATTTCAAAAATCGCGGTCACCCTTTGTGAAAGAACATGCACGTCAAATGCAAGAAGAAGCGGAGAGTAGTTTCAGCTGCACGCACCGTAGATGCCTGCCGCGAAACTACAATTCCCGCTAAAATCGCGAACACAAAAGCCACCTGTGTCGTTTATGTAAATCTCGATCCTGGTGGGGCGAAACTGGTTGTTAAAGTCGATCGTACGGGAGATAGGTAAAAAATCTCACCGCTCCACCCGCACCTGACCATGTGATCGTCATAATCGTGTCGTTTAGGGACTTTGACCTAGGGCCCTCATTCAAGCTTCCCGTTTCCGGATTTACAGAACCTCCGATGGGGTGCAGTCGTGGTTATTCATGAGCTGATAATATTTGCTTGCAAATTCGAGAGATTACTTTGTGCATTTCTATGTTTTTAAATTGGAACATTTCTGGACTTCAGAGATATAAATTTTTGGATTTTGACAAATTTGCAAACGTTTAAATTTTTAGATTTCTAAGTTAGCAAATATCAAAATATCTGGATTGTGAAGTTTTTGAATTGCCAAATTTCCAGGTTTCTAAATTTTCACATTCCAAATGATCAAATATCTAAACACATGAATTTCCAAGTTTTCAAATTTTCAAACATTCAAGTTTCTAAAATATTAAATACTCAAATGTTCAAATTTTCAAGTATTCAAATACTCAAATGTTCAAATTTGCAAGCATTCAAATTCTCAAATATTCAAACTTTCAAGCATTCAAACACTCAAATATTCAAACTTCCAAGCATTCAAATTCTCAAATATTCAAACTTCCAAGCGTTCAAATACTCAAATATTCAAACTGCCAAGCATTCAAACACTCAAATATTAAAATTTCTAAACTTCAGAATTTCAAACCCCCCGATTCCCAATTGACAAATTATTCAATTCCCAAATTTGCAAATATCCACATTTTCTAACCCCAAAATTCCCAAATATCCACATTTCTAACCCCCAAACTCCAAACTTAACTTCCCAGGCGGCAGCCATCTTGCGACGCCCTTCGAAAACAAAATGGCCGCCCTACAACCGTAACCAAAATGATTTCCACCAATAACAGCAACAACAACCCGCAAATACTAAATTTTCCACGGACACAAGTAATAAAACAGTTATCAATTATATACACAAAGAATCATTGAAATCACTGAAAGGAAAACTGTATTCACAGAGAGTAGTCCTATCACCATCTTGCTTCCTAATGCTTGGTAAACGTTGGAGAATCCTGTTTAAATTTATAAAAGTCAACGGGAGAAAACATACATTGGTAGATTCCATTTCTTTCTGTTTGGCGAGGGATGTAACAGCGCTGTTTATGCATTCGTTGATAAAGTATATGCGTATACATATGTATAATCTGCGCGTGAAACGTTGATCCTCTTACAATAAGTGGTATTTACAAAGAAGATGGAAACAACCCAATAAGTCTGATCGACGTACCAGCAGGTTTTGATCAATTCCCCTAATCAATTCTTCGTCTTGTATGCAAATGAAATGGACGATATTGCAGTGATCTTTGTGGATCCTTGCAGATTGCGAAAATGCAATATTTTGCATTTTGTGCTACTATGGCGCTTGGTAATCTAACGCGTAGTACTACAACGCGTGGTGATTTAACGCATGACAATACAACGCTGAAAAATTTACTTCTTGGCGAAGCAACGTGTGGCGAAATAACGCGTAGCAATACAACGCGTGGTAATTTAACGCGTAGCATTACAACGCGTGGTAATTTAACGCGTAGCAATACAACGCGTGGTGATTCAACGCGTGACAATACAACGCTGAAAAATCTACTGCTTGTCGTATCAACGCGTGGCGATATAACGCGTGGTAGTCTAACGCGTAGTAATACAACGCAAGGTAATCTAACGCATAGCAATACAACGCGTGGCGATTTTACGCGTGGCAATACAACGCGTGGCGATTTTACGCGTGGCAATGCAACGCTGAGAAATTTACTGCTTGGCGAAACAACGCGTGGCGATATAACGCGTGGTAATCTAACGCGTAGCAATACAACGCGTAGTAGCTTAACGCGTAGCAATACAACGCGTGGCGATTTTACGCGTGGCAATACAACGCTGAGAAATCTACTGCTTGGCGAAACAACGCGTGGCGATATAACGCGTGGTAATCTAACGCGTAGCAATACAACGCGTAGTAGCCTAACGCGTAGCAATACAACGCGTGGCGATTTTACGCGTGGCAATACAACGCTGAGAAATCGTAATTTAACGCGTAGCATTACAACGCGTGGTAATTTAACGCGTAGCAATACAACGCGTGGTAATTTAACGCGTAGCATTACAACGCGTGGTAGCCTAACGCGTAGCAATACAACGCGTGGCGATTCAACGCGTGGCGATTCAACGCGTGACAACACAACGCTGAGAAATCTACTGCTTGGCGAAATAACGAGTGGCGATCTAACGCGAGATTGGAGATATAATGGCTATACAACATATGGTCATTTAATAATTAACTGTACAATACTTGTCAATGCGCGTGGCAATAAAACGCATAAGAATCCAAGTGACAATACGGCAATAAAACGCGTGGCAATATATCGTTATAATATTTGACTATACATTGCTTGATTGTATTTTGTCTTTCAGTTGTGAACCAAGTTGTAATTAACTCATAATAAAATTACCTTTCGCACTGAATTAAACCTGACTGTAGTAAATTATCCAGCTATGTGATTAAACATATATCGTTGACACACCTTGGCATAACATTAAGTTACAGTTTCAGGCTACATCGATACAACCACATTTACATGTATTTACTATACAAGCGTAAAATTAGTTCAAGCTCGAAATGTAAATGTTTCGTTTCTGGAACGCATGTTTAATTTATCCACGAATAACTGTAGACGATAGAGAATTGACTCGTGTAGTAAATTGCTAACTGGAAACCGATTAACACGCACCGATTCATCCTATTCATGAAACGATCAGAGGATTTTTCTGCAACTTGTAAATAATGTATTTCATTACGATATGAAGCATAACACGATCATTACTGTTATCGATTACACGAGGAAAGTGATTATTCAAATATGGTTCGATACTTAGGATATTCATTCACAGCCGCACGTCAGGAATTCGATAAAATGCTTACATTTCCATGTTGTTTTCCGATCGAGAGGGAATATAGTGAAAGAAAAATTTTGTACGACACGATTCAATTTGAATTGCCTTGAAAATTTGCATCCTAAGTAAACGGCTCTGACTGATATTAATTTTTCAGCAGTACACTTTTTGCTGCCGTTTTTTACCAGAAGCTTTTTTTTTAGCGGAAATTCCATTAGAATACGGGTTGTTGCAAACGGTACAAAATATTACATCAGTTAATTGTAATTTTATAAATGTATTATTTTTTGGATTGGGGAAATAATTGAGGGTGTATAATTAATGCAAAGATGTTGGGTTGACAATTACTTTTATTTCTATATAGAGGTATTTAGTAAAATTCAGTAGACAATAATTCTCTTCGTAATATGAGGTATAACGTCGATTTATGACAGTTTATATTGTCTCGCGTTTTATTGCCATTTACGGTATGGATTTGATTGCTGTAAGTTTTTGAAGGTTTAGACAACCACCTGTTAGATTACTACGCATTATACTCGCACGCATGAAATTTCCATGTGTTATATTGCAACGCGTTATATTGCCATGTGTTGGACCTCCTCGCGTTATATCACCACGAGTTAAATTTTCACCGATTCAACTTTTATGTGTTAGATTACTACGTATTATATTCCCTCGTGTTATATCACCGCATGACAAGTTACCTCGCGTTATATCGCCACGTGTTGAACTTCCACGCGTTATATCGCCACGTGTTGAACTTCCACGTGTTATATCGCCACGCACAAAATTTTCACAGGTTGAACTTCTATGCGTTAAATTACTGCGTATCCTATTCCCTCATGTTATATCACCGCATGACAAGTTACCTCACGTTATATCACCATTTGTTGGACTGCCAAGATTTACATCACAACGCGTTAAATTTTCACCCGTTAGACTTTCATACGTTAGATTACTACATATCACATTCCCTCGTGTTATATCGCCACATGACAAATCACCTCGTGTTATATCGCCATGTGCTGACTTCCACGCATTAAGTTTTCATCGCTAAAATTTTTATTCGTTAGATTACTGCGTGTCGTATTACCTCGCGTTATATCACCACATTACAAATTACCTCGCGTTATATCGCCATGTTGGATTTCCACGCGTTATATTGCCACGCTTCAAATTTTCACCCGTTAGACATTTACACGTTACATTACTACGCTTTACAATTTCACTTATTATATGACCACGCGTTATATTGCCAAAACCTCATCATTCTATTTCAGGTAAAATAAACCAAAATTTCAAATGAATTACCATTTTTACAATTATCTAAAACCTGAAATGTGACTAAATTGTCCAGTAAAAAATTTCGAATAAACAATTTAACAATTTTTTAATGACTATTTATATGCAATTTTAATCGTCGGCTGAATTTTACTACACAGCAAGTACAATCAATTACAAACTTATAAATAATTAATTACCCAAGTACATTTTTACCCAATCTTATACTTAGTTCTGCCTGTATGCAAATTAATCGTTAATTATCCTTTCAGATTCTTCCTCTGCATTACGTATGATTGTACAAAGTGTCCGTGATGATTTGCAACGGTACCGTTATTTCTTTGATATCGACGCTGACAAAAAATTGTTTACGTGCTAATCAACATAACAATTTAATTAGGTGGTAAAATAACAGTACAATAATTGAGGAAGGTCAGCGAAGAATAATCAGCGTAATTTTTTTTATCTGTTCGTGACACGGGCCGATTGTATAAACTTGATTATAAAAATTTATGTCGCGTTACTTCATTATCTTCGTGTATTTACTTCTGTTGAAAAAGATAGTGCTTGTTAATAACAGCTATTTGGTGATTGCCGAGTATTTAAGAAGTCATGTTTATAATTATCTCTTTGTATTCGTAATTTCTTTGTTTGAAAAATGTTTAAAGTTTCTCTTTGTACAATTATAAAAATTATTATTTTTCATGAAATTATAGAAACGTTTGAATGAATGTATGAAGGTTTGTGGGAATATAGAAATATTTTTTTATGACATTCTTTACAAAATTATTTAGACATTAATATTTCATAATTTGACATTAATAATTCTGTAATTAATAATTAATAATTGACATTAATGATACAATTGTTTATGTGAATATAGAAATGTTTTGTTATAATATTTTTCACAAAATTATTTAGAAATTAATAATTCATAATTTGACATTAATAACTAACAATTGACATTAATAATATAATTGTTTATTTGAATATAGAAATGTTTTGTTGTAACATTCTTTTCAAAATTATTTAGAAATTAATAATTCATAATCTGACATTAATAATCAATAATTGATATTAATAAAATAATTGTTTAATATAACATAATATAATATAAATGTCAGAAAGATTTAATGTAAATAATTAATTATATTAAAAAAAAAATAATTAGTGCAAATATTCCTGAATGAACTGTAATTAGGGTACGTTTTTTCCACTGTTCATTGACAACGTAGAACAAGCGGAAACGATAAATTAAAAATGATCGATTAACATACTAATGAATGCACAAATGACTTTATATCACCATCATAAATTAACTCTTGAGCAACAGTATCATACACAACAGATCAAAAACATTGATCGAAAATATCAGTCTGTATACAATTTTTATAAAATCATAAAATTACATATTTATAAAATTATAAAATTACAATTTTATAAAATTATAAAATCGTAAAACAAGTTTAAAAAATATTTATTTCACGATTTCTATTTTTCGAACAAAAAAATTATTGCAGTTTTTTCTCGCAGGATAAAGGAGGAGTAGTTTCTCAATTTTTCCGCCAGAGGTCCCTAATTCACTTCACTATACCCCTAAACATCACTCTCGATAATTCCCACCTGTTATTAATCATTTAACTCATCTTTACTTTGTCATAATTTAAAAATTTTTCATCTTGCAAATTTACGAAGAAAATTATTTTAAAGCAACCTTTATTTAAAAATTGTAATCGATCAAAAATGTATCGAATTACGTTTGAAATTGCAAAAAAAAAATCCGTCAGATCTATTTCTGGTGTTCGATCGTTCTGAATTTCATTCTATTTGCATACTTGTTTATTGGCGAGTGACGATAAACCATTATCTGCATATAGCGCGTGCAAAACACGCTTCGACGAATCGATTTATGTAATTGATAATGGTCGAACAAACGAAATCTCATGATATACAACGTGACCGAAAGCCAGTAGTAATTTAATTTATTCCAGTTACCTAATTGGAAGAAATGAGGGAGAACGAAAAGGTGGAACAAAAAGTTATTAGAGTAGTTTATACCTGTGTTACGTGTCTGATTTTTGATTGCGTACAGCTGTGGAAATTTATGTAATTTATTGTATGTTTTTGTTGGGGCTTGTATTTGAGACGAATACTGTTATTCTTTGGAGATTTTTATTTTTACTTTGTGTTGTTTTGTATGTCGGTGATGTTTTCACATTTTTGTATGGTTAATATAGTATTGGTGATATTAGAAGATTTTGGTGATCAATATGTTCTGTTGATATCACTTTAAGATTTTAATAGAGGCATAAATGTGAAGTTAATTTTTTTTATTTTTTTAATAGGTAAATTTGTAAGTTGCTAACATTTTAAGAGGATCAAAATGTCAAATTTGAAAGTTTTCAAAGGACCAAATTTTTACATTTATGAATTTCTAAGTTTCCCAATTTTCAAATGATCAAATTCTCACATTCCTAAATTTCTAACTTTTCAAATTTTCAAATGACCAATTTCTCACATTCCCAAATTTTCAAATGACTAGATTCTCACATCCCCAAATTTTCTAATGCCCACGTTCTCACATTCCCAACCTCCCAATTTCCCAAATTTTCAAATGACCAAATTCTCACATTCCCAAATTTTCAAATGACTAGATTCTCACATCCCCAAATTTTCTAATGCCCACGTTCTCACATTCCCAACCTCCCAATTTCCCAAATTTTCAAATGACCAAATTCTCACATTCCCAAATTTCCAGCTTTCCAAATTTTCAAATTTTTAAATTTCCAAATGACCAAATTTTTGTGTTTTCAAATTCCTAAATTGTCAAGTGACCAAATCACCAAATTTTCAAGTCCTAAAAATTCCTAAACCCCCAAATCTCCAAATTCCAAACCCCAATCCCAAGTCCCCAAACCCTGAAGACCTCAAATTTCCAAATTTCAAAACACACCACCTCCCAAATTCCCCAAATCCCCATCTCCAAATCCCAAAATTTCCAGATTTCAAAACTCTCATTCACTTTTCCTGTTCACCGAATTACAAAATTCGCCGAACGATTCATCAAACACCAACGTCATCACACAGGAAAACCCAAGCAACTTTCTCGGTTAAAATAAATATTTGTTCAATTTTCCTTCATTATCGCTAGTCACATTGACAGCTTGATTACGAATTCTTATTTCGAATTAAAATCACGTGTACCAAGAACTCCAACTGCGTATTAATGAATTCCAATCGAATGAGGTGCTCCTACGACCGCTGTTCTATACCTATCGACACATGTATATAAAAATTTATACCTTCAACACTCACTATACATACAAATACACACTAAAATATATACATAACATACTTATGTATGTATGTATGCCAAATAAAAATTTGGCAAGTGTCAACCCTTTAACCTACTATTTTTTCCGGCAGTTGCGACAGCCATAACTAATAATTGCTGCACTGTTAATAACAATAAGAAAACTTGAAATGTTACGTGAAAATAAATGTATTTTAGGGATTCTTAATTACACAAATTATAATTATAGTATTAAACAACAGACTCAGAGTGTAAATACAACTTAGGTTTTTTTGAACTATGATGTGCATTATACAAATTATGATTGTAGTATTAAACAACAGACTCAGAGTGTGAATACGACTTAGGTTTTTCTGAACTATGACGTGCGTCACGAGTGCGTTAAGAGTGCGTCAAGATTCTGTCACGAGTGCGTTAAGAGTGCGTCACGAGTGCGTCATGAGTGCGTCAAGAGTGCGTTACGAGTGTGACATGAGTGCGTCAAGAGTATATCCTGAGTGCGTCATGAATGCGTCAACAGTGTGTCCCAAATACGTCATGAGTGCGTCACGAGTGCGTTATGAGTGTGTCATGAGTGCGTCACGACTGTCACGAGTGGGTCACGAGTATGTCACCAGTGCGTCACAAGTGCGTCACTATATTTTTGTTAAAAGATGTTACAATGTCTTCAAAGTTCGTAATGAAACTCCCAAATTTTCAAATGACCAAATTCTCATATTCCCAAATTCAAAAATTTGTAAGTCTTCAAATAACCAAATTCTTACATTCTCAAGTTCTCAAATTCCCAAATTTATACATGACCAAATCCTCACATTCCCAAATTTTCAAATGACCAAATTCTCATATTCCCAAATTTCCAAATTCCCAAATCCCCAAATTCCTAAACTCCCAAATTCCCAAATTCCCAAATTCCCAAATTCCCAAATTCCCAAATTCCCAAATTCCCAAATTCCCAAATTCCCAAATTCCCAAATTCCCAAATTCCCAAATTCCCAAATTCCCAAATTCCCAAATTCCCAAATTCCCAAATTCCCAAATTCCCAAATTCCCAAATTCCCAAATTCCCAAATTCCCAAATTCCCAAATTCCCAAATTCCCAAATTCCCAAATTCCCAAATTCCCAAATTCCCAAATTCCCAAATTCCCAAATTCCCAAATTCCCAAATTCCCAAATTCCCAAATTCCCAAATTCCCAAATTCCCAAATTCCCAAATTCCCAAATTCCCAAATTCCCAAATTCCCAAATTCCCAAATTCCCAAATTCCCAAATTCCCAAATTCCCAAATTCCCAAATTCCCAAATTCCCAAATTCCCAAATTCCCAAATTCCCAAATTCCCAAATTCCCAAATTCCCAAATTCCCAAATTCCCAAATTCCCAAATTCCCAAATTCCCAAATTCCCAAATTCCCAAATTCCCAATCCCCAAATCCCCAAATCCCCAAATCCCCAAATCCCCAAATTCCATCCATTCACTTCATCCCAAGATCGCATACAAAACCCACAAACTTTCTCAACACATTCCACAACGCCAAACTCCACAACGAACCCAAATTAATTACTACACTCATAAACCTTCAAACATCCCCCCCCCC
>NW_003797177.1:4936044-4953684 GCF_000220905.1 Megachile rotundata | reverse complement strand
CCCCCCCCCCATCCATTAACCATGTAAATAAGCCCATATATCTCCTAATCTACGATCTACTAATCTACCTCGTCCTAAGAACATACACAAAATCCACAAATGTTGTCCTAACATCCCACAATGTCACCCACAGCGGACCGTGAGCTCCATCCACTCCTCGTGAATCCCCTCACATGTCCGCCACCGCCATCGCTAAATTCGCAAGATCCGAAGTTCAAGTTCAATGTCTCGACCGCAAACAGAACCCGTGCGAAAGCATTCGGAAGCAGAAGACGATGGCGGTACTCGGAGTAGATGAACTCTTCGTCCGGGGTGAAGATCGACCCGGAACGACCCCGACGATCGTACAGAAAGACCCGCACACGATCGAGTGACCAATGAGAGTGTCAGAGAGGGCTTCGCTATCTAGAATCACTTGTTGGCCGATAGAGCTCGTCTTCGTATATAGTTGCAGTTGAAAAGCGAGGATCAGCCAGAGGCGTAGCCGAAGTGGCGCGAACACGAGCTGCAGTCTAATATAAACTGGCCAAGGTTTGAACCAGTGTCCGACTTTGCCTAACTCAGGTTGATCTGGAACCGTGAGTATGCTACCTGTTACTCCATAAACGTCCTTGACGTTTCCCGCGCTTTTCCGCCCCCAACTTCGTATACTTTTTGTACTTCTTGCAACAAATTTCTTATATTATCGATGATAGAGTCATTGATCCCTTTTTTCTGGAGTCACTTGCTAATAATGCTTGGAGCTTCACACCTGTTTTCTAATGTCTTTGTTTTGGTTCGGTGTCCTCAATTAAAGCTTAACGTCTTCGGTTGCATTGCATAACAGTCCCCGATTCGGTTTTGCGGAAAACCGTCCATTTTGTGGATGTTTCAAATTGTTTTTAAGTTTGAGGGATATTGGAGGGAATTGAAGATTGATTGTGAGGTGGGTGTGGGAATCGGTGGAGGTATGAACATGACAATGAGAATGCGAATATAAATTTTGCTGTGGCAGTAGGGTGACCTAGATCCGATAGTTATTTTTAAGAGACTGAAGAACGGTGCATGTTGATAACGGTGTTAGCTGCGCGTTCTTTTATGAATGGAGATTTTATCTTGCGGATTCCACGGATATCGAGGTTCAATGAAACTGTTGCTATTGACGATGCTAATTTATTGATCTGTGATATAGGTCTCTTGCGACATGGAGATGAGAAAGTCTTTATGCTAATTTCTTATTGCTATGATTTCTGTTTCTGTTTATGCAAATTTCTTCATGTTATTAATTTATAAAAAAAATTTAATTATATTTTTAACTTCTTTGGAAATTATATTTTTTGAAGGTTTTTTTAATTGCAGTATTTTTTTCATTGCAGTATTGCAAATTTTTTTTTTAATTGCAAAGTGTTATTTATAAATGTAAAGTTTTATAATTGACAAAATATGAATTAAATTTTACTTGTCAGATGTGCAAGATACTTGTTTAACACGTTTTAAATATTATAGCAATTAAATAGAAAAAAAATATAAGATTATAGAGAAGCTCCACATATATGGCCGTGTACATTATTAAGCTTAAAAAATTAGATCAATGTCCTTGAACATTAAACTTACCTTAAACTTGCCCTAAGTAGAAAATACCCTAAATACAAACAAATAATTTGGAATGACGAAAAGTATAAAAACAACAAAGTTCTGAGTTTCCGCCAATTTTGAATCAAATATTCCCGCCATAAACGCGTTCGTCCTTATCGAACGAGCAATATCGTGCAGTTTTGTGCAGCAAACAATAGGTGACGCATTCGTAGCACTTTCTTGTGATTGTGACTCATTATGTAATCTGCAGACTTCAAAACAATGGTTTTTGAATACAACACTTGTTTCCGAGTTGATTCAACTTTTAGATATGATATATGTATCACTTATTTTTTATTTTAGTAATATTTTACATTTTCTATGATTAATTATTTAATAATTTGTAAAACTTATTTTGTTAATTTGTAAAACTTCTTGTATTTAAAATAAAAATTTAAAAAATGAGAACATTGCTATGTTCTTATTAATAATTTCAACTGCAATATTTAATAGTTCTTCCATAATATGAAATTACTATATTTAGTTACAATTAATATTATCAACAATGTCATCCAAGATTACCAGATTAAAATAATAACAGTACGATAATTTTTGTTTCATAAATTACACAGAAAAAAAAACAAAATAACAGTTAAATTATTCGACAATTCTAACTGCATACATCAGAATTTTATTAACGCAAATAAATAATGGTTTAATGTTAAAGAAGGAGATAACGGTATCGGTAGACGATATTTTTAGACGATATTTTCTATTTTATCACGCAAACGAGTCAAAATCGTCGACAACGCAAACTATAAAATGTCCCGATTACTAAAAATAACTAGGTTGAAAATAAAACAGTATACACGATGTACTATCCGTACTCTGTTACGAAATACCTGCAAACAGATGAAGTATAAAGCCTAACATCCTTGAGTGTCTCATTCTCTCCATTTGTAGAACATATGTTTCACATACGGGCATGTGTTACATTTTAAACTGCATCGAAATTAATATCTACAATTACCTTCATTTCTCTGCGTTATAGTTATCTACAAAATTAACCTTTGGTTAAATTTGTCAAATTAAAATTAATTATTACACATTCATTTTTATATGATATATAATCATATATGGTCAAAAAAGCTGTCGAAATGATGATATGAAATTAAAATAACCTTTGGTTAAATTTATCAAATCAAAATTAATTGTAGCATGTTAATTGTTGTATGATATATAATCAAATATATTTAACAAAATTGTCGAAATAATGATACAAAATTAAAACAACCTTCGGTTAAATTTATCAAATCAAAATTAATTGTCATATGTATAATCGAATATCAAAAAATTTGAAATTTGAAAAATTTCAGAAAATTTTAAATGATGGACAAAAATAGTGAAAGAACCAAACCCCACCAAAAATAAAAATTAACAAATAAACTTGCAACCAAATAAACAAAGTGGTATTCGAACATCAACAACGTGATTCAAACATAAAAAAAATATAGTGACGTGTTGCAACATTGCTCGAGTACGAGTTAATAATAACACTCTTGAGGCTGTTCGAAAAATTTGTCACGTGTGGCATCGTGCACGTTGTCTTGCAACAATCAAGAAACCTATTGACTAACACATGTCTACTGTACTGCAATTCCTTCTGAACTCGATCTAATGGTCTCGAATACGATACCGTTGTAATCGTTTGACCTTGTCAGTAACTCGTAATGTTCTTTACATAACGACGTTCAAAAAGCTAATCTCTCTTTGAGGAGAAGCTTGAAAATCTTTTTTGCAAAAATTGAAAATTGTGGTGGGTTTTGCTGGGAGTTGGAGTGCATCAAAATAAATTAAGGTTATTAATTTGTATGTTATATATCGTTCATATGTTATAGGTTAGGTTTCATATATTTCTATTAAGTATTATTGTTAGGTTAAATAATTAAATTGTCAAGTCTGATTGTTGAGATAATTGTAACTACTCTAGAATTGTGATAATATTGTCCTTTATTTTTTATATTAAAGAGAAAATACATATGGAATACCACATATACATATACATTTACATACATACACATATGTACATGTATAAAGAATACATGTGTCATAATACAATGTGATACCAGAGTCCTTCATTTCTGGCATTAAAGAAAAAATACATATGCAACACCACACATACATATACATATGTACATGTATGAAGAATACATGTGTCATAATACAGTGTGGTATCAGAGTCCTTCATTTCATTCTTTTGTACGCAAAAATTCAGTAAAATTCCTAATAATTAAAATTAAAATACATATACAAAAAATATAAATATCACACTAAAAGTACATAGACAACAAAAATGAAAAAAAATATAATTCATGAATGAAAATTAATATCAGAAAGCACATATCTATAGTATCTGAAGTATCGGTCAACTTTCCTAATATAACTAATACCAAAATACGGGAGTCTGAAAGTACAGGTAAAAACGACAGGAAGAAAAAATGTGTAACGTTCAAACGTTGAAGAAATCCTATCGGTTCGGAGCAGAGGCAAGAAAAACGGTAAAGATGCCGGCCGGTCGAGCGAGCACGTGATACATGCGTGACGGATAACCATTTTGTACGATCTTCCTATAGCTTGCTACGTCCCTTTCCCCTCGTTACGTTGGGATTACTTTGCCATTCCGTTCCCCGCCATTCGTGCCTACTTTCATGACAAGGGAACGGAAAGAGACGGATAATCATATTCATTCTGACTAACCTTCTCAGCGAGAAGCGTGCGTAAATTAGCCGGTAGTTGCGTTTAAACACTTCTGATGGATTTTCTTCAGTAGATGGATTTTGAAGAAGATTCATTTTGGAGGAAAATTCGAATTTTTTTATACATTTTTATGGGATTTGATTTTGAAGATTAAGATGAAGTCAGGAAGTTTTGTGGATTTTAGAATTGTAGGGGAAGAATTGTTGAGATTGTAAAGGTTTGAGGATTTGGAGAATTGTAGAGTAGGTTAGGAACATAACCTCAGAGTTTCAAGGTTAGAAATTCCATAGGTTAGAGTCCTAAATTCCTGTCTGGAACGAATACACCCAAAGACTAACAAATCTGTACTTCCAAATTTCTAAAGTCTTCAAAAAGTAATAAATTCTCAAGGTTTCAAAGTTTATTCTAAGCTAACAAGGTCCAAAGGCCTCAAAATTTCAAAATTCTACCAAAGTTTCACAGGTTCCTACATTTCAAAAAATCACGTCCCAAAATTCGTGGGTGCATTCCCAAAATTGGAAAGTTCCCAAATTTCCAAATCCCCAAATTTCCAAAATGACAAAGATCTAAAAATCTGGGTCCCTAAATTTCCAAAACCACAAAGTCAGCAACTAAGCTTGAAGTTCCAAAATTTCAAGTACCTAAACCCCAAAATCACCCAGTCCTAATTTCATAGGCACCTAAGATCCAAAAGCCACAAAATCCCTAAGTCTAAATTTCCAAAATAAAGTCCTAAGAGCTCAGGTCTCCAAATTCTCAAAATCAGTCCCAAAATTCTTAACCTACACCTGAGATCTTAAAGTCCCAAATGTCTCTAAATTCCCCAAATATATCCCCTAATAATTCCCCTAAAATCCCAAGTACCTATAACCCCAAAATCCCAAAATTCCCGAAAACACCTAAAACCCCAAACCAAATTGCTGCAACTTGAAATCGTAAAAATCTAAAACCCCAAACCTCCTTCGACCCGAAATCCCCAAAATCTCCAATCTTTCCAAAATCCCTAAAATCTCCGAAATCCACAAAATGTTAAAAATTTCCAAAATCTCCAAACTCTTCAAAATCCCCAAAATCTCCGAAATCCCCAAAAGCTTCAAAATCCCCAAAATTTAAAAAAAATATAAAATAAAACACCAACGTCACAGCCTTTAAATTTTCATTATCCTCAACCTTGAACCCCCAAAAAACCCTAAAACCCCCAAAAATTTCGCAAAGATGCCCAACTCAGCAAATGTACTTTTCTACCCAAAGTAACAAAGCCAAGTAATGTGGATGCGACTTAACAGATTTCAAAAAGCCGCGTAACGAAGGATCGTTTCCAGAAGATGTTGCCAGTTGTTGCGTTGTTGGTACGCATGGGCGCAGACATTGCGATTCCAGAGGGACACGCGCATGCGCGGTGCAGGGTAAATGTTCTAGAATATCAGGAGGGGAGCATTCCACTGGGAGAACCAAATTCGGGTGGTCGATAGTACCTACAGGAAGTACGTCCAGTCCGCGAGTGTTTGTTGTATATTTGCTTTTTTTCGACACTTGTTAATTAAGAGAGAAAAAATTATCGCTTGTTCGTCCGAATAATCGGATAGTGACCACCCGATCGCGTTGCGGGAAATTATCGATCCGAGAAGGATCTTCTCCCTTGTTTGCCAATTCCGAAAGGGCCAAATGGGCTCCGATAGCCCGATCATTCAATTGTCAAACGATAAAATGGGCGTGGACGTATTCACCTTCCTGTATCAGAACTTGAGAGTCGATCGATTCCAGAAGTCGTATTTAGGTAAGAAATAATGATTGAACACTGTGCCACCCGAAGTCACTTTGGGATATTTATGTCTTGTTAGCACCTTCTTGTGTTGAGTAACGAAACGTTCCATTTTGTATACATTAGTTAACGTACTATTGGATGTGTTGTTAGAAATATGAAAATAAAAAATATTATCTGAAATTCAAAAACTGGGAATGTAATATAAAATTTAGAAAATGGAAATGTCAGCTGGAATTCAAAAACTAGGAATGTAATCTAAAATTTAGAAAATGGAAATGTCAGCTGAAATTCAGAAACCAGAAATGCAATCTAAAATTTAGAAAATAGAAATTTAATCTGAAATTTATGAAATAGAAATGTTAATATGAAATTTAGAAACTGGGAATGTTAATATAAAATTTAGAAACTGGAAACATGATCTGAAATTGAGAAACTAGAAATGTTAATAGAAAATTTAGAAACTGGAGATGTTAATAGAAAATTTAGAAACTAGAAATGTTAATGAAAAGGTAATATAAAATTTAGAAACTCCATATGTTAACGTAAAATTGAGAAACTAGAAATGTTAACATAAAATTTAGAAACTGCATATGTTAAAGTAAAATACAGAAACTAGAAATGTTAATCTGAAATGTAGAAATTAGAAATGTTAGTCTAAAATGTAGAAAATGGAAGAGTTGTCTAAAATCGTTTGAACGAAAAAGCGTATCGTATTGAAGTTATTGTTGGTGTCATGGCGGACGGTTTGGGGTGCAAGATGTCGGATGGCAGAGTGTTTACTTTTACTATCTTTAATTTTTTAAATACGTATTCAATACTGAGTATTAAAATGCAATAAAACGAGTAAACGCACTAATTTGAACCTAAATTAATAGAAAAAGAGAGAATTGTATTGAAAAGCATTGAAAAGAGAGATTGTAAAGTTAACCTATAAAACTTGATGAAAAGAGAAACATGCGGAGGTTAAATTTAAATTGTCTTCTTAAGAACGGAAGATTGTAAAAAAATTATTACAACATTTATATATAAAAATTAACAAACTGAATTATGAAAAAATCTAACTAATGCAAAAATATATTTAATGATTAAAAATATTTAATGTCAACAGTATAATAACCATGTACTTAAGTATTAACGTTTATAGCGTTTTTCAAATATTTTTTATCTACCTCAAAAAGATATTTGAACTCAAAATTTGTTTAAAGTTCTAGAAGATTCGATAAAATGTTATTTCTGTAGCAATTAATATTGCGGGAGATAAAGTTGTACAGTTATCTCGCTTTTCCTGTCCGTTACACGAAGGAATCTAAATTTAACGCAATTTACACCATTCGCTTTTTTACCGTCACTAAAACCGAATCGAAATTGTATCGCGTAAACATCATTACTCGATAAAATTGTATAAACAATTCATAAAAATCGTTGTTTTGAATCAGACTCGATAAAAAAGTTCTTTTTATTTTAACAAGACAACTTTTTTATTAACCTTGGCATTTGAACGAATGTTCCAAAACAACAATTTTGTCAATTGTCTTGTATTTCACAATTATAATTACTTTTTTATTGCTTTATTTTTGATGATGGAAGAAAATTTGCATTGTAAACAATGGCGAAATGTGTAAAGGTTGTCTTAAGTTTGATTTGAATTTCGCATTGTTTGATTATAGTAATTAAAGTTTGGGGAATGTTGAGGCAAGGGGCAAATATGGCGGCAGATTTTGCGGACGCAGTTGCTCCATATCCCTGAATCAATAGTCGCTGAGTCTTGGTTAAGGGTGACGTGACGTCAGAATTATGGGGAAGGTCAAATATTACAATCGATAGAACCTTGATACAGAATAGAGTACTGTCATTGCGAATCAGATCGAAGCTTGTGTATAATTGTCTGAATCTAAATAAGGAAAATGAGGGTAAATTTGCAATGGGAGCAAATATTCTTCTTGAAGACAAGAAGAAGACATTGGGGGATGAAATGTGGATGTAATCTTCAAATATCCAAATTTTCAATTTAGATTTCTGAATTTTTAATATTTTCAGATTTTCAAATTACTATGTACTTAAATTTGCAAGGTTTGACATTTTTTTATATGTTCAAGTCTTCAAACTTCAAAATTGATCATTTGAGTGAATTTCACTAGCTTTAAGGGATTCTTAGATCTTGAATTCTTATAATGTTAAATTTTTTATTTGTGCAAATTGTCAAACCCAAAATTTGTTATGTCTTGAGTTCTCAATTTCTTGTTATACCCTTTCTCACATTTCGAATTCTCAAATTCCCAAATTTCTCACATCACAAATTTCTCATATCACAAATTTCTCATATCTCAAATTTCTCACATCTCAAATTCTCAAATCCCCAAATTTCTCAAATTCCCAAATTTCTCATATCACAAATTTCTCATACGCCAAATTTCTCATATCACAAATTTCTCACATCCCAAATTTCTCACATCACAAATTTCTCACATCCCAAATTTCTCACATCACAAATTTCTCACCTCCCAAATTTCTCAAATCCCAAATTTCTCACATCCCAAATTTCTCATACCCTAAATTTCTCACATCCCAAATTTCTCACATCCCAAATTTCTCAAGCCCCAAACTTGAAGTCTCTAAATTTATCTACCTCCCTAAATTTCTCACATCCCAAATTTCTCACATCCCAAATTTCTCACATCCCAAACTTCTCACATCCCAAATTCCTCACCTCCCAAATTTCTCACATCCCAAATTTCTCACCTCCCAAATTTCTCACATCCCAAATTCTCAAATCCCCAAACTTGAAGTCTCTAAATTTATCTACCCCTAATTTCTAAATTCTCCAACTCAAATTTTCCAAACTTCCAAATCTAAATTTCCAAATCTCCAAAAGAAATTTTCCTAAACTGCCCACCTTGAAATCTACCATATTCTCCTCAAATTTCTCCTCTCCATTTGTTCCACAGAAATCCACCACATTCGTCAACACACCTCACTATCTCTCACTTGCATTGTTGTGAAATTTTACATCGATAACAAAAGTATAATATAATCGAGACGTCAATATTTCTCACATTTTCGTAGAACCACGTTATCGTGTATTCCATCGCGGCAAAATTTATTAAATATGACATAAACATCATACAGGAACTGAAAGCAAGTATTAGAAAGTCTACTTTCGAACCCTGACAATTAATATGCAAAAATTTGTTACGTTATTCTATACCTAAATGAAGTCTCCCTGAAAATACCTTTTATACCTTCGTAAAAATACGAATAATATTTTGAAAACGATTTGCAAATGTTTATCATTGAAGCACTTATCTGCTTGTTTAAATGATGATATAACTGCATAGTGTTAATTTATGTACCTCACAGCGCATATTTATTACAGTACTTATATAATCTGAGTCTTTGAAAGCTTGAGATTTTTGTTTTCATATTTTTTATCATTTTTCATACGTAAAAAAATTTAAATAACCTTCTGAGACATTCAGTGAAAAACGTAGAAAAAAATAGACTGCTCGAAGGTTTCGTATAAATTTTGTTTGTGTTTTTAAACCGCACAATATTTATATACAAAAGATTTCTGAAACGTAGATAAAGTTTTGGGGACTCAAAAACAGCTTCGTCAAACAATTTTTTCTGAATCATATTTTTTCTATTTTTAAATTTACAACTTCTAGGAATTGGTTTTAAAATTTTTTTTAGTTGCAAGGTGAAATTATTTTTAAAGTGATATTGGATATAAGTTTTAATAAAAAAAAAATAAATATTTAATGTCATATTTAATTTTTAACTTCTTTTTTGTAAACAATAATTGCTGTGATGAATAATCATTACCGTGTAGTCCTTGCTTCTATTAAGGTGTTAACAAAATGAAATCACTTTGATATTTGATATAAGTTTTAATAAAAAAAAAATCATATATTTCATGTCATATTTAATTTGTAACTTTTTCTTTGTAAACCATAATTGCTGTGATGAATAGTCATTACCGTGTAGTCCATGCTTCTATTAAGGTGTTAACAAAATGAAATCACTATGATATTTGATATAAGTTTTAATAAAAAAAAAATCATATATTTAGTGTCATATTTAATTTTTAACTTTTTCTTTGTAAACAATAATTGCTATGATGAATAATCATTACCGTGTAGTCCTTGCTTCCATTAAGGTGTTAACAATTAGAATGTCGTGATAACCTTCATTTCTTTCGGTTTTATCGAAGGAATCGTGTCAATGAAAATCCGCAAATTAGTATAACGACCTCGCGAATACGTGCGAAAATGTAAATTTACGATTACGTAATATATTCAAGGACGAACAGCCGTATGAAAAAGAGTTCGAAATTCTTCGGCAACTTGTTTCGCTGCGGAAATATATGAAAAATGGGATTTCGTAAATAGAGACTATTTTTGAATTTGTCTGTTTTTATTTTTCTTGGGACTTTGCAAATTTTGGGATTTGAAGATTTGGAGATTTGGGAAATTGGGTAATTGGGAATTTTAGGGAATTTTAGGGAATTTTAGGGAATTGAAAATTTAGGGAAATGAGAATTTAGGGGGTTGGAAATTGGGGGAATAGGAAATTTTGAAATTTGAGAATTTGGGGATTTGAGGAATTGGAGATTTGAGAATTTGGGGAATTAGGAATTTGGAGAGTTGGAAATTTAGAGCATTGAGAGTTTGGGGATATGGAAATTTGGAGATTTGAGAATTTGGGGAATTAGGAATTTGGAGATTTGAGAATTTGGCGAGGTAGAAATTTAGGGAGTTGAGAATTTGGGGAATTAGGAATTTAGATAATTGAGAGTTTGGGGATATAGGAATTTGGGGAATTAGGAATTTGGAGATTTGAGAATTTGGCGAAGTAGAAATTTAGGGAGTTGAGAATTTGGGGAATTAGGAATTTGGGGAGTTGGAAATTTAGAGCATTGAGAGTTTGGGGATATAAAAATTTGGAGATTTGAGAATTTGGGGAATTAAGAATTTGTAGGTTTGAGAATTTGGGGAATTAGAAGCTTGGAAAAATTTAAATTTGAGAACTTGGAACTTTGGACGCTTGAGAATTTGGAAATTTGAATTTTAGTTAAAATTTATTATTTCAGTAACTAACATTTTGACAATGTATTAATTTGAAAATTTACCAAAATATAAATTCAATAATTTCCAACACTCTCTAACCCCAACAAACTTCCTCATATCATTTTTATAATCTTCCTCTTCCTCAAATTTACTTCTGCACTTCAGCTGAGATCTTCTCGCCATATTGTTCTTGATCTCAAGAAAATGGAGGGAGACAATCGACCTTGTCTACCCGCCACTTTTATGCAATTCAACAAGTGTTAACAATTATTCTACTCTTCTCCAACAAACTTATAAGTAGACATAAATATAAGTCATCGATGCACTTAATGCATCAAGAATTCAATTGATCAAACTCTTCGTATACAACTACATCTTCAATCGAGTTAGCACCCTCTTTATTTATAACTGCTCTCGTTTCACGGATACATTGAACCAGTGACACGGTCTCCATTCTTCATTCGGATGATGAGAACTGAATAGAAAAACGTGCGTCTACTTTTCCATTCTTATATAATGTACCCCTATTAGTTTAAAAAAAGTGCATCAGGAAACCTTGTAATATGCAAAAACAATTGCATTTTCCGCGTGTTCCGTTAATGTTATACCTGTTCGCCGTTAAGTGCAATTATAGCTGTTTATGTTATATGAGCCTCTAGCGGAGGAATTTAAAAATTGCTTCATAAATAGAACGTAATTGTAACGAGTTTGTTTTTTGTATTGTTTTACATACTTGTTTTTGATAAAAGTATTACGATGCAAGTAAATATTTTTTTGGTTTATGTAAGTGCTTTGGGGAGGAGGTTGAGTCTTGAGAAGTTGGAGACTTTTTAGAGGATTTTGAGACTTTTGCATTTGGGGGTCAATTTTGGAGTTAAGGAAATTTGGGATTTGGAAATTTTGGGAGGAATTTGGGGGTTGAGAAGATTAGGGATTTGGGAATTTAGAGAGTGGGAATTTAGGAAGTGGAGAATTTAGGAATTGGGAATTTAGGAAGTGGGGGATGTAAGAATTAGGAATTTAGAAAGTGGGAATTTAGAGATTTCGAAATTTAGGGATTTGGGAATTTAGGAATTGGGAAGTAAGGAAGTGGGGAATTTAGGAAGCAAGCATTTAGGAGTTAAGAAAATTAGGGATTTAGATATTTAAGGATTTGTCAATTTTGGAATTTGGAAATTTAGAGATTTAAGAATTAAAAAATTGGAAATTTAGGAAATAGGGATATAGGAAGTGGAAATTTAGGGATTTGGGAATTTAGGGATTTGGGAATTTAGGAAGTGGGGAATTTAGGAAATAGGCACTTAGGATTTAAGTAAATTAGATATTTGGAAATTTAAGGATTTGTCAATTTTGGGATTTGGAAATTTAGGAAGTGGGAATTTAAGGATTTGAGAATTTCGAAAGTGGGAATTTAGAAAGTAGAGATTTAGGAAGTGGGAATTTAGAGATTTGCAAATTTACACATCTCAAAATTATAAATTTTAATCTTCAAGAATTTTGAAATTACATAATTTACAAACTTAATAAATTACAAATTCAAAAATATAAAAATGAAAAAATCTAGAAATTTAATATCCAAAACCTTCACTTCCATAATTACAACAACACCAAAGTACCAATTAAAAAACCCAATATTACAAAAAACCAACAATTTTCCACTATATCAAAAAAAAAGTTTGAAACGCTTTCCACAAACAGCTTATCTCCCCACAAAGGAAAAGCGTTGGGGCAATGGAAAATTACCGAGTCACTGGCAGTGAGTCAATGGGATATTAAGGTGTATTTCTAAGAGTGGTGAAACATGAAGTATCGATTGTACTCGTGTATTAAACGAAATAGTTCGATACCTTCAGATCGATCGAAGTACGAGTTTGCGCGTTGCCTCCATTTTGTCCCCTTTGTGTACTTAGGTACCGATACTGCGCACGAGAGAGTGAAAGCGGTGGAAAAGTACTGGGAACAATTTTACTAAGGGTCTAGTTTATGGCTTTTGTATGGGACATTTGTAAGGGACCCAGGTATAGGGATTTACTTGTCTTTTTCTTTTGACTCAGTGGTTCTCAACCTACAACTCTACAAATATATATTATTAAAACAAATGTAGGAGTATATATAGCAATACTCAGAAATGTCAAATTAAGTCATCTCTTATCATAAATAAATTTATTGATCATCAAGTTAAGAATTTTTCACAAAACAGATAACGATCGATTATCTACAAAATTGCGCAAATTGATCACAACAGAAAACACAAACGAAAATATTGACAATTTTTCACAAACATTTATGAAAATATTGAGATTCAAGTTGTATTAAAGATCATTTTTTACAATGTATTGTTTGCAAGAATAAATTTATTGCAGACGTCGCAGAAGTAGATAATGTTCACGTATCTTAAATTTCCAAAATTAATTAGTATTTATTTACGTCATATGTTGTAAACAATGAATCTGCCATTACACGTCAATAATTAATTACAAACTTGATAAACATTATCTACATTTAAAAATTATCTATATTATTGGTTTATTTATTTTATCTTCCAACCGTTAAAACACACTGCGTCGCAAAATTGCTCAAATATCAAATAGAGGCTAGGTCAGGAATATTTTGGCTACTATTGTGTCTCAGGCAACGTTTCATAATCGAAAAAGAGGCAACAACCTCCAAAACCGTGAATCATCGACTCGCAAAAACTCGTTCCAAGATCGAAGATATCGACGAAAACATTCGAAAAATATATCGAGTTTTCTCGATAGAGCCACGTCAGAGAAAACCCGTTCTTTACGCCAATATCAGGCCGCTCGGTAAACAGAAAATCATGCGGCGAAGAATCGGCCGGCGATAACCTGGAACGCTCGGTAAGCAGGCACGCAGCGAGAAGTAGGAGGGAGAGCGAGCACGTGCTCACCGAGTGATAGAACTTTTTTTTTTGCCTCGACCGAATAAGGTGACCCTACCCTGATAGTGGGGCCCCGTGAGCGAGCAAATACGCAAAATCCAGGGAATTAACGGAACAAGGACCGAGAGATGTGCAGCGCGCGGAAAGAGGAAGATACGCGCGACGAGGACAGGCTCGACAAAATGGCGAAGTGCGCAGGTGCATGAAATGGT
Organism: Megachile rotundata; assembly: GCF_000220905.1. Classification (NCBI taxonomy): domain Eukaryota; kingdom Metazoa; phylum Arthropoda; class Insecta; order Hymenoptera; family Megachilidae; genus Megachile; species Megachile rotundata. Next base: position 4,939,428 of record NW_003797177.1, on the reverse strand, counting down.
GGGGCGCCACGGGACGGAATTAGGCGAATACACGAGTGCGACGGAGACGCCTTATGGAAAGTACGTTCATGTGAGACTCGAGAAAAATGTATCGAGTATCGTGAAAGTGTATGATGTTAGGTTGAGTAACCCTTAGAGAGAGGAGATGATCTAACTGTTATGCAAAGGATCAATTTTTACCCCCTGCAAATTTTCAGTTAGCCCCAAATAGTTCAGCTCCTCACACATTCTAGCTCAAGTTCCCAAATAGTGATATGAACAATTTGAGATTTAGCTTGAGATGGAAAATGGGAATGAGAATGCACACATGTGAAGAGATATTCCAAAGGAGGACCCCCGAAGAAAAAGAGACGGTACCGCGTATGTGTTGGTATCACAGTTAACGAGGGAGGGAAAAAGAGGGGGGCACGTAGAAAAGACAGAGACGGGAAAGAGAGTTCAGCAGTCTGTGGCGCCGTGTTCGCATTTAGTCGTCTTCGCTATCTTGAACACGTTCGAACTGCGACTGCCTTTTCGCGGCTTTTCCGTAAATCAAACGTTTCCTCTAAGAAGGTGATCTGTGTCGGAACCGGAGCTAAGTCTCAGGGACAGTATCGATTTCTTCGGAGTTGGTTCTTTATTCAGGCTCGTTTTGAATGTGTCGATAAACACGTTCGCTGTTTCACTGCTGACGGCAGCTGTTTCGAGTATTGAGAATGTTCCTTGTTGCGCCGGTCGACAACAATCGCTGGGCCTACACGATGCACGGTTTGGAGAAGCCTATGGATCACGTGTCTGGTAATGTTCTTTCTGGATACCATGTGTTTTGGAAATGACCTAACTCGACATAATTCAAATTATAAGGGGGACAGCTGGGTAAATGTTCATAAGTAACTTTGGGGTCTGTTTAATGTTTGATACTCGTGGCGGACGCTTTCAGAAACCATGCTCAAAATTGACTGTTTAACCTTTTCAGCTGTTGTCACAAAACGTCGCTTTACGTTGAACTAAATCATAATTAAGATAAATCACTACTTATCAAATTAACGAAGACCAAATTCCGAGTTAACGAGAACCTTGTCAGAGGTTAAGATTCGAAAATAACGTTCACCTCGAGTATCTCCCAGTTTTTATCAGCTTCCTTGATTCCCGGAAAACATGGTACGTTTCCTCGAGTTATGTCACTCTCGAATCACATGTACGTATAGTAAACATACGTCGTAAAATTTCGAGGAATTTTATTGTTCAGAGAAGTGTCAGAGCAGTAACCCAAATAAGAGTATTTGGCAGACGTGTTACGTTTAGCCTTTGCCATATTGTGCCTTAACCTTTAACCTGACATTGTTACTGTGATGAGAACCTTTTAGAGTTCATGGGACCTGGGTTAAAGGTTCAGAAGATTCAAGGTTTAGAAGGTTAAAGGTTCTGTGAGAGTAGGCACTTGGGATGTGTGATTAGAATGCTTTGGATGCACTTTTTTTGATGTGGATGTTGATTTTGTAGGGAGGCGTTGCACCTTATTTGATAGAAAGGGATATGTTAGAAAGGGACTCCACATTTTTTGGAGTGGGTTGATTTATTTAATAGTTCTTGATAAACTTTTTGTTTATGTCAAAGTTTCTGATAGTACAATTGTTTTGAAGTATGTCTATGATGCTATCTGCTGTCTGAAATCTGATTTTGGTTATAGGAGATGAAGCTGTGTTTTTGGTACAGTTGATGAAGCTATGCTTTTGATGCAGTTATATTTTTAATGAAGTTCAATTGTATTTAATGAAGTTATACTTTTGATGCAATTGATGAAGCTGTATTTTGGCTATAACTCATGTAGTTATGTTTTTGATACATTTGATGAAACTGTACTTTGGATGCAATTTATGAAGCTACATTTTAGATGCAATTGATGAAGTTACATTTTGGCTACATCTCATGTGGTTGTGTTTTATATGCAGTTCATGAATGAGTATTGTGAATGCAGTTGCTGAAGTTATATTTTGGAAGACATTCATGAAACTGTATTTTGAATGCAATTGATAGAGCTACATTTTAGATGCAATTGATGAAGTTACGTTTTGGCTACATCTCATGTGGTTGTGTTTTATATGCAGTTTATGAATGAGTATTGTGAATGCAGTTGCTGAAGATATATTTTGAAAGACATTCATGAAACTGTATTTTGGATGTACTTGATGAAGCAACATTTTGGATGTAGTTGATGAAGCCACATTTTGGATGTAGTTGATGAAGTTATATTTTGGTTACATCTCATGTAGTTGTGTTTTGAATAAACTTCATGAATGAGTATTGTGGATGCAGTTGCTGAAGCTATATTTTGGAAGACATTTATTGAAGCTACATTATGGATGCACTTGATGAAACTACATTGTGGATGCAATTGATGAAACTGTATTTTAGATATAACTGATGGAGCTGTATTTTGACTACAATTCATGAAACCATATTCTGAATATATCTCATGTAGCTATTTATTCTTCACAATTGCTGAAGTTGTCTTCTGATCATCCAGAGCCATCCAGCCATATTATAGTTTATATAGGGTGTCTCACAACTAGAGTTACTAGCTACAAACTTACCAGTTAAAAAAGGTTAACTTACTATTTACTCTTGAGAAGAGGTTGTAACTCACATGGTTCTCCTTATATTACACTACATGTGATCTCCACAATAATTGAAAGAACCCTAACAAAAATTTGAACCAAAATTAAACCAAATCTGTTCCCAATCTCATGAGAACAATCCACTGTTTTAGTCATATATTGCTTCTATGAATCCACACATATGAATCTATATAATTTTTATAAAATCACATCTCTTAAATGTGACCCTAAATTCTTCATCCACATCCTAAATTCTTTACTTCCATTAGCACTAACGACTTCAGTTGATACAAGAGTGAGTGAGTAGTAAAAGCGACTGAAATTAGGAATACACTTAATTGCTCTACATTTTATTTCCCTGAAAGAATACATTATTATATCGATCGGTGACCTACTAAACAACGGATGCATAACGTGAAAGTATAGGATATTGAAAACAATAATGAGAATCCATATTGCATAAATTATACTTTTAAGAGTCGTTTACATTCTTTGCTTTCATAGAAAGTGAATTTCGAAGCAAAATTTGTATTCTACCACGATATCTAATTTTTAGCTTGTTGAGAAGTTGGGAAATTGAGAATTTAGGAAGTGGGGAATTTAGAAATTTGGAAATTTAGGGAATTGGGAATTTAGAGATTTGGAAATATAGGAAATTGGGAATTTAGGAAATGGGAATTTAGGAATTGGGGAATTTAGGAAGTGGGAAATTTGGGAAGTGGGAAATTTAGGAAGTGGGAATTTAGGAAGTGGGAATTTAGAGATTTGGGAATTTAGGAAGAGGGAG
>NW_003797177.1:4918450-4930639 GCF_000220905.1 Megachile rotundata | reverse complement strand
CACCCAAATTCCAAATTTCCCAAATTCCAAATCTTCCAAATCCCAAAACTTCCAAATTTCAAAGCTTGCAAATTCCAAATTTTCCAAATCCCAAATTTCCCAAATTCCAAATCTTCCAAATTCCAAATTTCCCAAATTCCAAATCTTCCAAATCCCAAAGCATCCAAATTCCAAAGCTTGCAAATTCCAAATCACCCAAATTCCAAATCTTCCAAATTCCAAATTTTCCAAATCCCAAATCACCCAAATTCCAAATCTTCCAAATTCCAAGTCTTCCAAATCCCAAAGCTTGCAAATCCCAAAGCTTCCAAATCCCAAATCTTCCAAATCCCAAATCACCCAAATTCCAAATTTCCCAAATTCCAAATCTTCCAAATCCCAAAGCATCCAAATTCCAAAGCTTGCAAATTCCAAATCACCCAAATTCCAAATCTTCCAAATTCCAAGTCTTCCAAATCCCAAAGCTTGCAAATCCCAAAGCTTCCAAATCCCAAATCTTCCAAATCCCAAATCACCCAAATTCCAAATTTCCCAAATCCCAAATCTTTCAAATCCCAAATCTTTCAAATCCCAAAGCGTCCAAATTCCAAAGCTTGCAAATTCCAAAACTTGCAAATTCCAAACCTTGCAAATTCCAAACCTCCCAAATCCCAAATCCCCCAAATCCCAAACCTCTCAAATCCCAAACCTCCCAAATCCCAAATCCTCCAAATCCCAAATCCCCCAAATCCCAAACCTCCCAAAAACATCCTATCCCCAAATATCAAATTCCCCACCAAACCCATCTTCCTCCATTCCCTCACCGCAATGAGCCCATCTTCCTCCATTTCTCAGAACACACACCAAACACATTTATCACTCATTTCCCCAACTAAGAAACCGTAGTCCGAACAGTTTCATAGCCACGAAGCAAAGTGCAATATGCGCAGATAGAACCGAATCGAATAAAGAGATCATAAATTAACGATCAAAAGCCTGCCTCGATTAAGCGAATAAAGTTAATGTCAAGGAGGCATCGAGAGCGTAAACAAGAATTGAATGACGTGCCCCTGGAAATCATTTGAAACATATCGAATGAAAACAAACGTGGCCATTTATCTCCGTATGATATACTGCACGCACGTTGATAAACGGCTAGCTCCGATACATTATCCTCTGTATTAATAGAATCGAAAAAAGCACTTTTGTCGTCATCCAAAGACAAACATTTAGATAGGTCGTAGATCACGTCGCAGCGATTAACAATGTTTTATGGGTTGTTTGCTGTGCTCGGATATCTTTAATGACGTCTGCGCTGAAGGAACAGAAAAATATAATTATTAAATCGATTTTGTGTTGTTCGTTGTGGAGTTTCGACGTAGTTTGCTTTTGCGGATTTGAATTTCGCGCCGGCGGTATTGCGCAGTGGCGCGCTATTTGAAGCTAGGTTGCTTTATGTAACTGTATTTGAAATGCTGTTATCTTATGTTTATGTTTCCACGTGGAAAATAAAACTTACACGTAATTTTATCCATTTGTCACGTTTTTATAGACTTTTCAAAACAGTTTGAGTAAACTGGCTAGACTTGTGATTAGATATCTGGTTGATTAATGGGAGTTTTGTAAAATTCTGTTTCAACAACTGTTTGTTACGTGCATTTTGTTTTTTGTTGAGATTAGAGATAAGTTTGTTATAAAATAGTTGTTGCAATTAGAAGATAAAGAATTTCAAGAGTACAGGTTATTTATAGGTACTTCTGTATCTAGTTATTAATTCAAGTAAATTTTCTTGAAAGAAAAAAGTAAAAAGAAAGCAAATTCTTTCTTTCGAAAAAATTTTCTAAAATTAAACAAGACACGATTAATTTAACACCAATATCAGATATAGTATGAATTGTCATTCTCGCAAAAAAAACTGGAACGGTTCCAGATAAATTCACTATCGATAACCCCAGAATACCTCTACTATCAGTGACGTCAATGTTTCATATTGAAAACTACGATTTCAAAAATCGGGAGAAACAATCGCAGTTATAATTTGCTGAATATCTTTATTTTTAGCGAAAATATCTTTATTTTTCTGCAAAAAGTTCTATCAATATCTGACATTTCTTGATGCAAAATTAAATGGAAGTTAAATACTAAATCTGTGACTGGTGTATGAATTTTATTAGGAAGTTACAAATTCTTTTGAGGACAAAATGAAATTAGTAATTGTAGAAATAAAAATAGTTTAAATTGTCTGTAGGAATTTAGATAATTTTTTAAAAATGAGTTTGCTCAATTTGACTAGTCTGATTGATTGTTAGTTAATTTTTGTCTCAAAATATATTTTGTTACAAATATTTTTATTTGTAATATTTTAATTATATATAACTTGTAATATACGCAACAAGTATATGAAATATAATGTACAGTAAAAATCCAATACATATTAATTTTTCAAAGTGTCAAAGTTTATATTGAAAAACGAACCCAAGAACCATAGCGTCCTCACAACGGCCATTTTGATTTGTCGCTCCACAAACGAGCGCCAATAAATATTTTTATTTACAACATTTTAATTATATATAACTTCTAATATACGCAACAAGTATATAAAATATAATATACAGTAAAAATCCAATACATAATAATGTCGTAAAGTATTAAAGTTTGCGTTCGAAAAATGAACCTAACCATAACGTCCCCACAGCGGCCATTTTGATTTCCCGCTCCACAAACGAGCCAATAAATATCAGTCACTGCGCAAATTTTTTGCACGATCGGTTGATTAATGTTCACAACAAAGAACCCCTTAACAATATCAGACGGTGCGAATTGATAAAAGGGAACTAGTCATATTCATTCGGGCTAACGATGGCCATGAGAACCGACCAATGAATTCGCGCGACGCAGTATTTCCCGATAAAAGGAAGTATATACGTAAAATGCACGCTGCGGTTAATTTTGTAAACATCGGCCGGCGAGGTCCAGCTTTTGAATCATCGGTCAGGGAAATATTAACCGGCGATTACTAACGACCGTTCATTTTACTTTGTGCAGCCGGAGGCCTGATGGCGGGTTCTGTGGCTACTTTGGCGATCCTGTGGGTCTCCTTGCAGACCATGGGATTCCTAGGGAATTCCCATTCCATAGGGGCCTATAAACTTCCGATGTCCTTGCAGAACTATCTTGCTAGCTATACCGGTAAGTTTACTTTTTACTTTTTTATTTGTTGAAGAATTTATTGGTGAAGAGGAGTCTTCAATGTCAGGATGATCCTAGATTACTTTAACAAACTTCTTCTTTTTTATATTTATTTTTATTTAGGGTGGTTTTTTTAAATTGAGGGGAGGTTCATGGTGTTTGTGATATTAATAAGAGTCAATGGGGAATTTTTGGTGCTGTCTTAAGTTCATAGTGAAATTAATACTCAAGCTTGACTACCGTATTTGTTCATAACTCAAGTCATCCAGGGACAACTTCAATTAAAATTGTCTGTTAAGTGAAATAATAAAAACGAACATTTTCAACAACAAAAATTTTCTCAATGAAACAAATTATCAACAATGAAAATTTTCTCAAAGAAAAAAATAGTCAACAACAAAAATTTTCTTAATGAAAAAAATGTTCAAGAATTTTCTCCCAATCCAACCAAAGTTCGATGCAAACCCCATTGAAATGACAGACTTCGTTTTACCGACGTTTTTAAAGGTATCCTTTCAGGTTTGCCGGTGTCGAACTACCCTTACGAGGGCGTCGTAGACGCGGGCCTTTTCCAAGATCGACATTACCCCCACATCGACAAGGCGGTGTTGAACAACTCGATCAGTTTCGCGAAAAGCTTGGTCGATCGTATGAGCACCCTCGAAAGGAATATCGCTACCGCTGGCGTCGAATTGATGGTTCACACGCCGGCTGGAAAGCAATTTCTAGATTCATATCCTTCCGAGGATGCTTTCGAGAGAGGCCTCGACGCCATCGTCGCGATGAAAGCTTCGTCCTATCTCCTTCATCAGAGCTGTCGCAGGTAACATATTTGTTTTATGCATTTACCCTCGTGACAGCGATGTACCAACTGCATCCTTCTTCGACCTTGTCTTAAACTTTCATTCATTTTATTGTCAAGACTTCATAACAGATTATGAGTAGCATGTTATAGAATTACAGTATAATTATATTAAAATGATTTATTTTGGTGATGAACAATATACGTATGATTATAGAACTTGCAACTCTTGTTGTACTTGAAGAAAGACCTCTCATAAGTGTCTCTAATAAAGTCTAATAAATAAGAACAATTTTAATAAAGTCTCATAAATAGCAAGATCTTTAATAAAGTCTAATAAATAACAAGATCTATCAATATAAATAAAGCCTCTCATAATAGTCTTCCAACTTTTGCCTCCAACTTAGGCAAACAATCTAAGGATACCTTCGACTTGCACGAGAAGCTATCGCAACATAAATCTCTCAATAGCTTCTCATTTGCTGGCAAACTTAAATATATCCTCTCAAAATAAGTGTCTGATTAAAAAAGTACCTTGATAACTTAGCAAAAATAAAAATAATGACCGATTGAAGTGGATCGTACATCTATTTGATGCTCTGCGCATGGCCGCATCAAGATGGCCGCCGGGTCCCTTCACAAGTTTGGACTAATGATCATAGCAGAGGCCCTTATGCTCGACTGATCCTTATCCTAATCAATTAACCTTCACAAGTTGAAGAAGTTTTTGAGAGATGACAATGTTTGAATAATGTATAACGATTTTGTTGCAGGTTCGGTTTGGAAAAAGACGACTGTGCTCGTTTCATATCCAGCCTGTCGCTGCAGGGTACTCCGTTGAGTTCATCCTGCTCGGCATCGCAGACGATGGTCTGCAACCCGAGGGCTAAATACCGAAGCATCGACGGCACTTGCAATAACGTTGAAAATCCGACCTGGGGTAGTGCGATGACCGCGTACACCAGAATTCTCTTCCCCCAATATTTCGACGGTAAGGATCCTTCCTACCGTGTGGTCCAGGCTTCATTCCCCGTTTTCATTAACGGTCTATCGTTCTCGCGAAGTGTCGGTTCGGATCGTGTGAAATTCGTGACCTAACATCATACGGGAGATATTTCATTTTTGTGGTATAATAATACAATTATTTGCAGCCTATGAACGCTTAGCGCTTCCCTTTTCCCTTTTGTCCCTCATCCTCTTTTTGTCTCATCTCGTAATTTTGGCTGACGATTTACGGTTGATAACCGAGTTTGATCTTCCATTGACTTAGTAAGGAGCTAGTAAGTTAGCAAGGAGCCATCTTGGATGTGTTCTTCAGCTGTTTGAGGTGTTTATTAGTAGGTGAACAGATCATTGCGTGACTAGTAAGCTCAACCTCTTCAAGGACTTGTGCATTCAGTTTGCTTTCTAATTCACAAATGTGGACATCATCTTTTCAGAATTTGTCGTCATATGACATATTTTTAAATCACTTCTTCTTCAAAAAAATTATCCCTGAAGAGGTTGCAAATAAGATGACAGAACTAAAAAATGCAAATTTCTGAATCAGTAGCCTTCACATCTCTTGCATAATGAATATATTTCGATCACTCGACTTCTATTAATCAGACAGACGTCTGATTATTCTGAGGATTCTCAAACAGGTTTCTCGAATAATTTTTCGGATCAAGGAAGCATCAGAACTAACCTTTCGTAACGTGTGTCGTATAGGTACTCTAGGAACTCTTCCTAGTAAAGGTGTCGAAGCTCGAAAAATCGTTGCAACGCAAACAGTCGTTATCAACCTCGACCTACTAACCCACCTAGTCCGCTCACAAACCTTGCAAAAACATACGATATCACACACTCACATACACGAAACGGAACACGTGATGCAGGACACGGACATACACAACAACGACGCAAAAGAAATCAAATACATTCAATTTTAGTTTGAATAAAAAAAATATGAAAAAAAAAATGTATATGAAAAGAAAACGAGCACACTCTCTGATCCTTGGGCGCTATGGATTAAAAAACGTTCGTCGATTGGCTTAACAAATTATATTCTGTGATTTGCATTACAGTTGTTGTGCGATAAGGCACATAGAGCATAAAATGCCTGAGTGTAGCAGTGAATAATACTGCCTACAATAGGGTGCCCCGGTCGGGAGATTCTATCCAGCAGTAGAATGTGTATGTAAACTAATTCGGATATACCTAATAATGTATCATATTTTATTATTGTAACACTAGTTCAACTATTTTCTGTTGATTGCGGTATACGGGTCTCGTTAAAGGTGTCCGAGTCAAGCGAATGACAAATTGGGAGAGCCGTTCGCTAATTCTGACCCTACGACACTTTGATGGATTTGGTAGACGAATTGGTACTTGGGATCATTTGGAGGGGTTTGTGGGAGTTAGCGGGACTTTATATTGGGGGGTAATGTAGGGTTGGGAGTAAGGGACACCCACTACTTGGTTTGGATTTTTTGGAAATTTGGATATCCTCATATTCCTACATTCGCTGATTCATCTATTCCCACATATGTGAATGCTCATGTCCTCAACTTCCTACATTTGTAACCACATTCAATCCTCAGATCTTCAGATGCTTACATTATCAAACTTCTAAGTGCTCAACTCCTTAAGTACCAAGTGTCAGACCTCTAAAATCCAAATGTGGATATCATTGAACCTTAAAAGTCCACATATGTAACTTCTCACATCCTCAAATTTCCATATTCCTCAATTCCTAAATGTCCAAGTCTTCAAATACCAAGTGTCAAACATGTGGATATGACTAAACTCTAACTTCCACATCTGTAAACCCCGAATCCTGGGATTCCCAAATTCCTAAATGTCCAAATCCTCAAATCCTAAGTGCTCAGACCACTAAATCCCAAATGTCCAAATTACCATATAGCTAAATCCCAAATCTCCACATCTGTAAATCCCTAAATGAGTCCTATACTCTCCAAATGAGACCTAGAATCCCAGAATGAGTCCTAGACCTAGAATCTCCAAATGAGTCCTAGTCCTAGAATCCCAGAATGAGTCCTAGACCTAGAATTCCCAACTGAGTCCTAGTCCTAGAATCCCCAAATGTGTCCTAGACCTAGAATTACCAAATGAGTCCTAGATCTAGAATCTCCAAATGAGTCCCAGTCCTAGAATCCCCAAATGAGTCCTAGTCCTAGAATCCCCAAATGAGTTCTAGACCTAGAATCTCCAAATGAGTCCTAGTCCTAGAATCCCCAAATGAGTCCTAGTCCTAGAATCCCCAAATGAGACCTAGACCTAGAATCCTCTAATGAGTCTTATAATCCCCAAATAAGTCCTACAATCCCCAAATCCCAAACCTATCTCCAACTTCCAATCACCAAAAAACTCAAAAGACCCTCAACCAAAAACCATCGAGTAGTGCGGTCATTTTCCCCCATACATTTTCCCCCACGCACACTCCCCAACGTACAGATCACAGACAATCATCTCCCAGTTTGATTCTCTCGCTTGGGCACCTTCATCAGTCACCAGAATAAATTACTTGATTCCTTCTGCGAGCGTTCTCGACGTGATATCACGTTCTATCTGTTACCAAGCATCATATACCTATTCGAATGAGAACGATCGTATTGAAAAGTCAGTTCTCAGCGCGCGTGTTTCGTCGATAACGCATCAGAAACGTCATGTGTCGAAGTAGAAGATAAATCATAAAAAAACGTTCAGTTGCTCTGCAGCGCGAGAGTAATCGTTTAATCCAGGGATCAGCGCTGGGGAAAAGAACAGAATCGGGGTTAGGATGACATTGAGGGTCATTTTAATGGGTGGTCTCTGAACAGCTGTCGCGAGCTGGAGGCAGGTTAGGCACGGTTAGGCACGCGGTTTTTTACGCAGGATTTTAATACGTATTCGGTCGCGGACTTTGGCTCGCTCTCGCGCTGTACAGACACTACACGCGCGATTTTTGTTCAAGTCGGAGTAACCGGTCCTTTTTAAAACTTTGCTTTGCATTTGATTTTGATTTTGTTAAGAATAAGATACTAGATGTCATAATTGTCTAGATGTGATTGCTATGAGATGTTAGGGATTCAGTAAAGGTAGAGACAGTGTTACTCCGATTTGGCGCCATGTGGGTTGTGAAACATGAGCCTAATGCTTCGTTTGGCGACCAGGAATCCAAGAACCGAGGCGCATGGGCCGCACCAAAAAACCGCTACCAGGTGCCAGGACCGTAAGCGTGGCTCTGTCGACCCCTAACGATCTTTCCGATGTCAGTAGGACGTTGACGGTCATGCAGTGGGGGCAGTTCATTGCTAACGACATGTCTTACACTCCTGTGAGGAAAATGAGTGAGTACCTTTTTGCTGTTTCACTTGGTTTGCTACTTTGTACCGTTTGACCAAATATCCAAAGTTGTATTTAAATTTCTGAAGTTCCAAATGTCCACATCACTAGTCTACATGTATTCTACATGTCTAAGTTATCAAACCCTCAAACTTTTAAGTTTACAAATCTGGGAATTCTCAAATCCACAACTCTTCAAATCTTTAATAACCTGAGGTCTCTCAAATCTTCAAATCCTCACATCCCCAAATCCCTAAGTCTTCAAATCTCCAAATGTTCAAACCTGCAAATCCACAACTCTCCAAATCTTTAATCCTCCAAATCCATATCTTCAAATCTTCAAATACCTGAGGTCTCTCAAATTTTCAAATCCTCACATCCCTAAATCCCTAAGTCTTCAAATCTCCAAATGTCCAAACCTGCAAATCCTTAAACCCTTAAGTCCTCAAATCACCAAGCCTCCAAATCTTCAAATCCTCAAATTCTCAAACCCTCAAACCCCTAAATCTTCAAATCCTCAAATCCTCAAACCCCTAAATCTTCAAATCCTCAAATCTCCAAACCCCCAAATCTCCAAATCCTCAAACCCTGAAACTCCCAACTCTCCAAATCCTCAAACCCTGAACTCTCCAAATCCCCAAATCCTCAAATCCTCAAATGGACAACCAAAACTTTACACAAAACCTTGTAAAGCAACCCTGAGTCAATGACATATGTGTCTATTTCTGACCACAGTTTCATCAGGAAAACCGATATCCTGCTGCCAACCAGACGGAAGCGCCCTATCACCTCGTCACGTTCATCCCGATTGCTCTGAGATCACAGTGCCCGATCAGGACCCCGTCTACGGAGAACATTATGTTCGGTGCATGAATTACGTGCGATCGTTGCCTGTCCTCAAGTCGGACTGCACTTTCGGACCCACCGAACAGGTTAGTTCTGCCTTTCCATAATACACTGCTCACGTAAGGGAGTATGTCATAATATCCATAAATTTGCATGAAAACCAGGTTTTTCCATGTTTGGTCGCGAAGGTTGATTAATTATACGGAAAACAGATTATTCTGATGTGTCATATGACTACTGAGACCTTCGGTACATTCATTACTGTGAAGGCTAATGTTTGAACTTTAAGTTCGGTTTGAAGAATAATGGAGACAATGTTTAATTTATATGCTTGATTATTTATAAACTTAACTTTATATGTTAAAATTAATTATGAAGATGTATTATTTGAGTGAAATTTCATTTCAATAAGCGTGCAAAGATCATTCTTATTAGAGAGTAATTTAGGTTCATAAGTAACAAGGTTGGCGTTGTTAATTAACAGATGAACCAAGCTAGCCACTTCTTGGATGGTTCAGCGATTTATGGATCGAATTTGAAGAAGTCGCGAGAACTTCGTACGTTCGAGGGTGGTCGCTTAAGAGTTCACAAGGACAACAGCCACGAGTACTTGCCAACAGGTGGTATGGAGTCCTCTATCTACTGTGCGGACGGCTGTTATAATTCCGGTAATTTTTATCAAAATATATATTCATCCGAATATTTGATTCTAGCTGAACACTTCATTCTAACTAAGATCAGTTTCTGCATTTGTCCTCATTTATGTCACCATAAGTACCTCGTCCGAATCAGAACATAAAACTCAAACCACAGTCACATAATTCACCCTAAAAATATCTGGAAGTTTCGAAAGATAAAAATAGCAATAAGTTAAGCAATTAATTAATTAATCCCTTGTTATGTTACAGGTGATCATCGTGTGAATACCTATCCCCAGCTGGCTGTGATACACACCGTCTGGCATCGCGAACATAACAGAATCGCCAACAACCTTGCCGTGTTAAATCCACACTGGACCGACGAAACGTTATACCAAGAAGCCAGACGTATAGTAATTGCTGAAATTCAGCATATCACTTTCAAGGAATGGCTGCCCGTATTATTGGGCAAGAGATATACTCGAGCCATCGCGCTCAACGAGGGTAGTAACTATAGTCACCACTATAATTCTGCGGATGATCCGGCAGTAAGCAACGAAGTAGCGACGGCTGCTCTTAAATTTATGACCTCTTTGATGCAAGGAAAGATACGGTGAGTTTTAAATTTCATTGTTAAGATGAATTTAGGTACGGATGATCGGATCTCTAATTTGGTTTCTTTTTTGCAGTTTGACCGATAATGCACGTATGGTTAATCAGACTCTGTCGTTGGCGGAGTATTTCTTTAAGCCGAGTGTTATCGAGTCGGATGAAGTTTTTGATGGCTTACTTCGTGGTATGGCTACGCAGACCAGCCAGAAAATGGATGTCAGTGTAATTGCAGAGGTGAGTTGTCAAATTTTGAATTTTTGTAATTCTTAAATTTCTAACTTCCTAATTTCTCAAATAACTTACTCCCCAAATTTTCAACGCCTCAGTTCTTAAATTTCCAGCGTTCTAATGTGGGTATATCCACATTACCCAAATTAATTCCTCAGTATCCTAAGTTTCCAGATTACTAGATCTCTAACTTTCTAACTACCTAAGCTCTTAACCTCTTAAATTTCTAAATTCCCAAACACCTGAACTTCTAAATTTCCAAATCCCCAAATTCCTATCTCTCCAAACTAAATCCCTACATCCTCCACTCCACAAATCCCCAAATACATCCACATCCGATTAGCTTTTATATCAGTCCACATCAAAAAGAATGAAAAACACTTAATCCCTGAAACTGAGGAAATGTCAAATTGCTGACTCAACGTGTCAATTAACGTTACAGATTACCAGCAAGCTATACGCAGGAGATCCAGACAGCCTAGGTTTAGATGGTATCAGTCTGGACATTCAGCGCGGACGTGATCACGGATTACCAGGCTACAATCAATATCGCAAATACTGTGGCCTTCAGCCTGCGAAGAACTTCGATGACTTCTTAGATCACATTCCATTGGAGGTAAATTGCTGCTATTTACAATTTTATTTGAAAGATGTAGCCAACTCTAGTTGACGAGTGATCCAAAGGAAGCTCCCAGAACACTGCCAGTTACATTTCGCATTAAAATTTGAAGATCATGAAACTATTCTGTTTATTTCGTTAACAGATGATAAAGAAGCTGCGCAATGTTTACGCACACCCCGACGACGTTGATCTTCTTATTGGTGGAATGGCTGAAAGACCAATGGAGGATGCACTCTTAGGACCCACATTCCACTGTTTGATCTTTGAGCAATTCGCAAGAACTCATCGTACCGACAGATACTTCTATGATTCCGTATATCAGCCACATCCTTTCACGCCTGGTAAGAATAGTTCAGTGATGAGTATTCATTATCAAGGTCACGATGACCTCTAATATTGTCGATATGAACTATGAACCAGGGGTTAAGAATAGTACGATTAATATTTCTTGATGTCTTCATTTAATTAATGTTTATATCTTATTTTTCTAATGTTTATAATTTATGTTACAGTGCAATTAGCGGAGATACGCAATGCGACATTGGCGAGAATATTCTGTGATAACGGGAACAACGTCACCAAAATGCAACCAAATGTATTTATTAGACCACAATCAGGGTAAGCTGACATTTCTTGTAATATTAATTATTTTTTCTAATTTATTTTTAAGACCCATCCTAATTCTTCAAATTTGAAAAGTTTTCAAAGTGCCAATCC
Source organism: Megachile rotundata (assembly GCF_000220905.1). Taxonomy (NCBI): domain Eukaryota; kingdom Metazoa; phylum Arthropoda; class Insecta; order Hymenoptera; family Megachilidae; genus Megachile; species Megachile rotundata. The sequence continues at coordinate 4,918,680 of NW_003797177.1, read as the reverse complement.
AATCCCTCAAACTCTCTAGATTTACAAAGTCACTCCACAATTACCCAAACTCCCAAAATTCCCTAAGTCCCAAACCAATCCCTCAAACTCCTAAAATTCCCAAAGTCACTAACCCAGAATCCCTCAAACTCCCAAGATTCCCAAAGTCCCACCTCAATTCCCCAAATTTCCAAAATTCTCAAAGTCTCAACCCAGCCCCTCAAACTCCCAAAATTCCCAAAGTCCCACCT
>NW_003797177.1:4877320-4914088 GCF_000220905.1 Megachile rotundata | reverse complement strand
CGCAGCCAATAGCTTTAAAGCTGTCGCTCCCGCGTCTGCGCGCGCATCATTCTCGCGCTCTGATTAGTCCGCGATTTTCCTTAATAATTCAAAAACGCAGCTTCAAATCCAATTTTTGTAAAGGGAAATTTTATTCAGAATTACGTTAGCTACCTCCCATTTCAGCGTCGTACACTAATTAGATAACTTATATACTTATTCAATAGTAGTAGATACAGATTTTTATTATTAATATACAATGTTATTATACAATATAATGTTAATATACAATATAATGTTTATATATAATATAATGTTAATATACAATATAATATTTATATGCAATATGATGTTTATATATAATATAATGTTATTATACAATATAATATATAATATATAATAGATTTTTCATCAGAAACAGACAAATGCTTACACACTTTCAAAATTACATAAAATTCGTCCACAACAATTACTAAAATTTATACTGCACGGTTTTCACGTCACTGCAGGAAAGAAAGTAAAATTTTTCTCGCAAAAAGATACAGTTTAAAACAGCATACGTTTAATTGATCAGAGGTTAAAAAGTGCGTAAAATTTCTTTGGAAGAAATACCTGGAAGTGCGTTTCGTTTCATTGGTAAAAAGTCGAACTCTTAAGGAATCGACGATTGAGTACCAACTGACAGTTACAGGTGAGAGAAAGTTTGAAGAAAAGAAGCGTAATGATACGACCTCGAGCAATCGATGGATGATAGACATACTGACGAATGTACTGATCCATCAAAATATCGCTGGGAAGATTACCGTTTATTATACTCCAGGAAATTTAGGTCGGGAAAATTAGCGGCGAAGAAAGTAAATCTTTTGGGTATTTAAGGAGAGAGGATTTTTGGCAGTGATATTACAGTTACAGGTTTTTATCTTCGTTAAAGAATTTTTGTCGACTGATCATAGGACATAGGGTTATTTTAAGCTAGTTAATAAAATAGAATTAGTGTAAACAATTTCAGCCTGTGCAATATGCATTAATATTTAAAAAAGCATTCTAAAATTTGTTTAAGGATGAAATCAAAAGGGATGAAGGATTACATTGTCAATTTTTTAAAATTACATATTGTAAAATGAAACTTTTATTGAAACCTTCATTCCACTGTACATTGTAAAATCCATTAACATGTTATACATATGTGTAATATGATATGCGTGTAAAAGGATACGTATTGTGAGAATATAATATGAGAATATTATTAATGCAAGCAATATATATGACTATTAAAGTTATATCCTTAATATCAGTTTTCAAAAATAAAATTATGAATGCACAGTGAATTTTTATGATCACGGAAATAAACTAATTTATTCTGAATTAGTAAACAGTATAAATGGTTAATAATTCGAGGTGTATGTGATGTTATATGAAACAGTAAACGTTCTTCTCTGCCTATTTCCGTTTATTTTCACCAGAAGGAAACAAGTTCTAATTGTAAAATCCTGCATATTTACAGCTGCAAATTTGCAGCACAGAAAGTAGCAACTTAATAAATATCTGATTTTCGTGTTGCGTATCGAGCACGAGATCTAAACACCAAATCACATCTACATATAATCTACATGATACTCGAAAAAAGACCATAAAAACCTGAAACTTCCCATCCTTAAATAGATTAAAATTAACAAATAAAAGTAAAAGTCAAAGTAAAAGTGAATAAATAAACAAACGAAAGTCGCAGTGAATAAATAAACAGAAGTCAAAGCAAAAAAAAAGTAAAGTTTGTTAAAAAAAATTTCTTAAACATTAAATTTGTTAATTTATTAAACAAAGCTGTTAATACGTAGGTTTGTAATGATTCATGAGTTGATTCAATTACGTAAGACAATTATATAAATCAATTAAAGCTTGAAAACAAAAACAGAAAGAAATCAAAGGATCCTTGAGAGAGGCTGCGTTGAAAGGAAACGGTAAATAGAGAAACTGATTGAGAATGACGCATAATAGTGCGGAACTAAACGTGACACGCACAAACATCTCATTAAAAGAAGAAATCGCGGTGATGTATTTTGTTCTTGGAACGAAGCTGTGCTACGCTGAAAACATGTTGATTCACTTTTATCAGAAAATTTATTGCGCTGGAAGATGTAGAGGATAAAAAAAACTGTGACCTTGAATATGGAGATTTGGGAAATATTGGAATTTGGGGAATTTTAGGATTTGGGGAAATTTGGCAGTTGGGACATTTTAGGATTTGGGAAAATTTGAGATTTCGAAGCTTTGGAATTTGGGGAAATTTAGTATTTGGGACTTTTGGAATTTGAAGAATTTTAGGATTTGGGGAAATTTGAGATTTGGGAACTTTGGAATTTGGGGAATTTTGAGATTTGGAAATGTTGGGATTAGGGGAATTTTGGAATTTAGGGAATTATGGGAGTTGGGACATTTTAGGATTTGGAGAAATTTGAGATTTGGAATTTTCGGAGTTGGGCAATTTTGGAATTTGGAAATATTGGGACTAGGAGAATTTTAGAATTTAGGGAATTTTACGACTTGGGAAATTTTGAGATTTGGGAATTTTGGGATTTGGAAATTTTGTGATTTGGGAATTCTGGAAGTTGGGGAATTTTAGAAATTTGGAAATGATGGAACTAGGGGAATTTCGAAATTTGGGGAAATTTGAGATTTCGAAGCGTTGGAATTTGGGGAAATTTGAGATTTCTAAGCCTTGCAATTTAAGGAAATTTAGTATTTGGACATTTTGGGAGTTGGGGAATTTTGGAATTTGAAGAATTTGAGGAATTTGGGGAATTTTGAGATTTGGTACCTTTTGAATTTGACAAACTTTGAGTTCGTAAATTTTGGAATTCATGATTTATTGTAATTTGCATGATATTCAGAACTATTCATTTTTATACGATCTTCAATTATTATTCCATCGAATTAGATGATATATGAATTTGATGCACGCATGCCAGAATTTATAGCATTCAATTCGGGTCATGATCGCCGTACCTTTACAGGCCAGAATTTCGTAAACGTCTAGTTGACATTTAACTTCTGTTCTCAAGTGGAAGTACCATATCCCAGTTAACTTTTACTCCGTAGAATGTAGAAACTGCATCGACAAACTCTGCTGTTAATTAACTACCAACTGTACTAATCCATCTTATCGCAATTTAAATTATATAAACATTAAATTGAACCAAAAGTCTAAAACAGCTCCTATAAAATAAAATTAAAATAAATGCTACAACTTTTTAATTTTAATTTAAAGATATAACAGTTATGTTAGTTCAATCAGTTAGGTTAGGTCATCTTGAAGAACATCTCAAGTCCTCACAATCTATATTTAAAAATTGACGTAATCTTTCAAAAAATTACATAAAATTAAATATCAATGGAAGATTAACAAAATTAATGAAACTCAGAAACTGTCATAATGTGCAATATTTTAGTTCATGAATTCCGATCGCTTCGCGAATAAAAGAAAACATCAGATGCCCACCTGAATTACCTGGATAATATCCTAACTTGTTGTTTCAAGGGTTTTTCATATTACTCCACACTGAAGAGACTGAAATGTTAAAACAAAAAGACGCCTGGAAAAATATTTCTCTACAGTTCATTTACGAATACAGTCACATGAAAGATATACGAAGAGTGGTCTTCGATAAAAACAATTTTATCACATTTTTTTTATTTTGAGCGATAAATGTGTAAGAGAGTATCTATTAATGGAAATATATTGTTTAGTAACGAGTTCAAATAGAAACTTTTATGTATGAAAAGAATGTTAAAGGAACGCTTTTCACTGGGCGCCATCTTGGTGTTCTGAAGTTGTACCTCAAAATGGCGGCTGTTCTTTTATAATGAAAAATTTCTGTTTCCATCAAGCACAATAATTTTACTAGTTTTACTATTTTATTATTTTTATTTTATTATTTACTATTATTCTATATCTTCATATCTTCATACAAATTATTCGTGAAATTTTATTATATTTTTTTACGAGCTACATTCTTTTCTGCAAGATGTATCTTGCAGATCACAGATTAGACTGTCTCCTTCAAAATTCATTCACTCGTAGATGAGATCAGGTTACTATTCAAAATGTACGATTTCTATTTTTAGTTACGGTGAAAGTAAAATGGTTGCCAGGGGGATGAGTTACAACATTTTTCTTGAAAATTCTACATCTTTAATTCTCAAGTGACCTGACAGTGAATGAGAAGTGAACGAAGACTCTCAAGGGTCAAGAGTAAGCACAAATTACTTCTAACATGACTTTTGAGACCTCCAGTGGAGGATTGATACGTTATATTTATCAAATATTAAAAAATACTTTTATATGCATTCGTTATGAAGTTTAAAAAAATTTTTAAAGTAAAATTGCAAAATGTAACTTTGTAGAACTCTTAAGTACAGTCTGAAAAGTATCCCTAAAAAATACTTTGTTACTTCAAATTAAAATTTTTACTTGATTTTTTAATTTCTTCTTTTAAAATAATAATGAGTAATTTTTGAACATCTACTATCTCACCTAACCTAACCCTAAAATAAACAAAAACCGAAATGTACCAATCTTGCGGAGTTCCTAAAAATCCCCAAAAGATGAAGTCTGAAGTATTTCTTAATGACCATTAAATATTTTCTTCGCATCGACAATATACAATCTGTAAACTCCTATTATAATTAGAATCCACATCGACCTTGGTAACCTTGTTTCACTTGCTAAGCAACTTCTTTATCGTCCATTCTTACGTATCGTTCAGTTTCTTCCGTGTCCTCCCGCACCCTACGTCACTAGGTGGTACGATATCTGAACCAGTGTCTATTCGTTGTGCGATTGTTCAAAGTATCGAAACCAATAGTTTGTTTGTACTACGAAAATATTTCGTTTAAGAGTGACGTTCAAATTTGGCAGTGTGACGGATTAGGTCAGAGATTATAATATCAGACCAAATACTCACATCCCTAAATTCCTAAATACTCAAATTCCTACATGACCAAATTCCTATGATTCTTAATTCCCAGTGCACCAAATCCACCAATTTCTGGTTCACTAAATTCCCAAATTCTCACATGAAGACCCTAAAAGCCTTGAATATTCTAATTCCTATTTCTCTATCCTCCATCACCAAATCCCCAAATTCCCACATCCAAAGATCCTAATATTCTTGAGCCCAAATACTCACATCCCCAAAATCCTAAATACTCAAATCCCTACATGACCAAATTCCTATGATTCTTAATTCTCAGTGCACCAAATCCACCAATTCCTAGTTCACCAATTCCCCAAATTCCCACACGAAGACCCCAAAAAACCTTGAATCCACAAATCCCCATGTCCCTACCTTGCATCACCAAATCCCCAAATTCCCACATGAAGACCCTACAAACCTTGAATCTTCTAATTCCCATTCCCCTACCTTCCATCACCAAATCCCCAAATTTCCACATGAAGACCCCACCAACCTTGAATCTCCTAACCCCTATTTCCCTACCTTCTATCACCAAATCCCCCAATCCCCAAAACCTTACAAATCCCAAAAATCCATCACCTAAGAATGCACCACATTTTCCTCAGTACCAAAGTGTTCCATCACCAAATCCCCCAATATCCAAATCCTCACAAATCTCAAAAACTTGCCAACCAAGAATGCACCAGATTTTCCTCAGTAACAGAGTATTCCATCACTAAATCCCCCAATATCCAAAACCTCAAAACTCCCAAAAATCCATCACCTAAAAATGTACCACATTTTCCTCCGTAACAGAGTGTTCCATCACCAAATCCCCCAACATCCAAAACCTCACAAATCCCAAAAACTCGCCAACCAAGAATGCACCACATTTTCTTCAGTAACAGAATCTCCCGCCAATGCATCTCACTCCGTCCCTCTCCTCTAAAAACCTCAGTCGCAAGAAGACCGTCGCAAAAGAAATTGGTGAACAGTCAGGCGTGTGATCCTTTCTAAACGATGGAATTAATCGTTCGAATTGTATGCGGTTTAAAGACAAATCGGCCCGATCTTTTTTTCTCCGCGCGGGGTACCTACCGACCCCGCGATACTACTTCTACACTTTCTCCCACCATTTATAAAGTTCGGTTCGTATCTGGCACTCGTTCAGTCGTCCTGGCAGCACGTGTTTGGAATATTGGCCGAGAAAACGGCAGGGTTCAGAGCACATGAAGTGACTTTGTTTGAAATTTGTTCGATTTGTGCGGCGAACGAGGCTCCACGAAGGGATAGCAAGTTCTGGTGCCACGGGAAACGGAAGTTCGAGCTAACCGGTGGGTTAAATGTTCACCTACTTCACAATTACCACCTACTACGCGTTCTGGATCAGATTGTAGAAGTTTTATGGACCGGCTGTTTCTCGTGTGACGCTCGTGTCGGAATTCCGTTGATTGATGACTGAAGGTCGTGAAAGTTCAAGATTTTGATGGGTTGTTTTTTGGGATTTGTTGGAAAGATGAGGGGGTAGTTTTTAGTGGGTGTTTGATAGAGGGGTTTTTTGGGTAAGTGGGTTGGGTAGTTGAGGTTATTGGGCTTGGGTGGAGTTGTTGGTTTTTTGGGGATTGTTAGATGGAAATTTGGAGATTTGGGGAGGTGCAAAGGTTGGGGTTTGGGGAGTTAGAGATATAAGAATTTGGGGATTTTGGGGATTGGGAGATGGAATTTTGGGATTTGGGGGTTTGGAGATACTGGAATTTGAGGAATTGGAAATATTGGAATTTGGGGATTTGGTGATGAAATTTTGGGGATTTGGTGACACTAGAATTTGGGGGTTTGGAGATACTGGAATTTGAGGATTTGGAAATATTGGAATTTGGGGATTTGGTGATGTTTTGAGTTTTGACATTTGGTAATGATGGAATTTGGGGGTTTGGAGATACTGGAATTTGAGGAACTGGAAATATTGGAATTTGGGGATTTGGTAATAGAGTTTTGGGATTTGGTAATGATGGAATTTGGGAATTTGGAGATAGTGGCATTTGAGGATTTGGAAATATTGGAATTTGGGAGTTTGGAGATAGTGGCATTTGTGGATTTGGAAATATTGGAATTTGGGGATTTGGAGATGGAATTGTGGGATTTGGTGATATTGGAATTTGGGGATTTGGAGATACTGGAATTTGAGGAATTGGAAATATTGGAATTTTGGGATTTGGTGATGGAATTTTAGGGATTTGGTGACACTAGAATTTGGGGATTTGGAGATACTGGAATTAGTGGAATTGGTAATATTGGAATTTGAGGATTTGGAAATTTGGTGACGTAGGAATTAGAAGAATTGAAAATTTGGAAATATTAGAATTTGGGGATTTGGAAATTTGGTAATATGGGAATTAGGGGAATTGAAAATTTGGAAATATGGAAGTCAAGAAATTTGAGAATTTAGAAAATGGCAAATTTGAAAATGTGAAAATTTAACAAATGAAAATTTGCAAATGTGGGAATTTAGAAATGTGAGTATTAGAAAATGTAGAGATTTGCTAATTAGAAAATTTGAAAATGTTAAAACTCGTGAATTAATTCGTCGTCTTGCTTTCCATGTCGAAACGAATGTTCACACTTGAACGATTACAAACCAGTTTTTCAATCATCGAATATACAATAATTTTAATAGCACATTTGACAGCAATATCCTTTTAATAAGTTAATAAAAATTGAATCAAAAACAGATCAAACACTAAACAAATCAAAGCTTACTTACATAACAATAATTCTTAAAATATCATAAAGTAAAAAATTCCTAAGATATCATAAATGGTACTAATTTTCCTTATGGACTAAAAAATAATTAAACGATCTTGATAAATATTCTTGCATAGTTCCACAAAATTTATTTATTTGAATTAAGTACAATGACGGACAGCATAAATTTATTAATTAAATAAAAACATGTTTGTAGACAATTTCTGTGTATCACAGAAAAACTTGATATACGTCAGGATACTCTGACAGTTGTGACAATAAAACGTCTGCAGCAGGTGTAACATTTTAATGAAATTATTTACAGTTGGAAAATCTGAAAATTGAAGCTAAAAATATGTGAACGATATTTAACAAAATATGTGTACATTTTAACGTTTTTATAAAAACGCGTGTCTTACACGTGGAATTCAGTTACTCAGATATATGTAATGTAATTTCAGCCGTTTGATAAATCCAGTTCTTTGTGTTATCTTTACTTTTATTATTGTTTTGCAATTATTTAATTCATTGCAATTTGGGGAATTTTGGGATTTGGAAAATTTTGAGATTTGGGGAATTTTCGGACTAGGGGAATTTTAAGATTTTAGGAATTTTGGGATTTGGGGAATTTTGGGACTAGGAGAAGTTTAGGATTCTGGGAATTCTGGGATTTGGGGAATTTTAAGATTTGGAGAGTTTTGGGGTTTGAGGAATTTGGAATTATGGGGATTTTGGGACTTAGGGAATTTTGAGGTTTGGAAAATTTTGGGATTAGGGAAATTTTGAGGAATTTGGAACTAGGGGATTTTTGGAATTTGGAAAATTTTGAGGTTTGGAGAATTTTGGGATTCGGGGAATTTTAGAATTCTAGGAATTTTGGGATTTGGGGAATTTTGGGACTAGGAGAAGTTTAGGATTCTGGGAATTCTGGGATTTGGGGAATTTTGAGATTTGGAAAATTCTGGGATTTGGGGAATTTTGAGATTTGGAAAATTTTGGGATTAGGGGAATTTTGAGATTTGGAAAATTTTGGGATTAGGGGAATTTTGAGAAATTTGGAACTAGGGGAATGTTGGGATTTAGGGAATTCTGGGATTTGGGAAATTTGGAATTAGGGGAATTTTGGAATTTGAGAAATTTTGGGACTAGGAGAAGTTTAGAATTCTGCGAATTCTGGGATTTGGGGAATTTTGAGATTAGGAAAATTTTGAGAAATTTTGGGATTTGAGGAATTTTTAGATTTAGTAACTTTGAAATTTAGGAAATTTTGGGAACTTTAGAATTTGAAATTCAGTCTCTCAGATACAATTCAATTTCAGCTGTGTACTAAATCAAATTCTTGGTATTATCTCTTATTTTATAAATATTTAATTAATTTTAATATGTGATAAACATTCACTTCGAAATTGAATAAATTTCTTTTTGCACATATACAAATTCAGTAATTTCAGTCTGCAAACTTAAAATACCACTAAATTATTACAATCATTATAATTTGATATTTTTGCAAAAGTTCTATCATTCAATTAAAAACAAGATAAAAAATTAAGCAATTACAATTGTCAAAAACGTCCTCCTATTAAATGATAAAAGTTTGAATAAAAATAGTGGAATAATAATTTGAAGTTTGTTACTAATGCATTACTATTTCTGTGCTAACGTAAGTTTGCAACGAAACACGTGTATAGTACTATTAATTATAGTTTGCTGCGTTAATTACGATACCCGGGAAACTCTAATTAGTTAACAAACTCGCAAATTGTGACGAAGGTAGCTCGAGATTTTTTTAGAACTCCGATTATAATCGCTGCTTGCTTCGTTACCTCGATAAAAGGAAAATATTTGGCAATAATCTGATTCATAAGTTTTACGATGACATTTCCTTTTACGTTCATAGAAACGTAATACGTTTCATGGAAATGTGGTCTGCAGGAATTTTTATGGCAATTGTTTACCGTTCATTAAACATTCACTTTTAATATTTGCATTCTGTGATCGGATGGAGAAAATGTTGTTTAGGTATGGAGTACTTTGCAATTTTTATTTAGTTTGAGGTATTTGAAGTTTGGAAACTTTTTATAGTTTCAGACGTTTGAGGTTTTGAACTTTTTTTAGTTTGAAATATTTGGAGTTTTGAACTGTTTTTAGTTTGAGTGTTATTTCAGCTTTGAGATAGCTGGAATTTCGAATTTTTAATTTTGAGACGTTTGAGACTTGAAATTTTTGAACTTTGAGACATCTGGACTTTGGGATTTAGAATTTTGAGACATTGGAACTTTGGAAGTTTTCAAATTTTGAGACATTTGAATTTTGGAACTATTGCAATTTTGAGACATCTGGATTTTAGAATTTTTGTTTTTGAGAAATTTGAAATTTTTTAATTTTGAGACATGTGGACTTTGATATTTAGAATTTTGAGCCACTTGAACATTTTGAAATTTTTGAATTTTCATGAATTTTGAATTTTCAAAATTGAAATTTTTAAATTTTGAGATTTAAAAATTTGTTAACCTTACAGAACTATAAAATTTGGTGTCTTTATAAACTCTAAAATTTGTATATACTTCAGCCTCATAATTATGAAAAATAATACATTGCAAGAAACTATATACTAAACTACATAGCACATTCTAAAACTTTATCTCCAATTGAATATTAAACAAACACAAAAACCCATGCTACCTTGTTTAATTTATTTCACTGCGATTACCTTTTTTCTATTAATTAGATAATCAAGATAATGTCTATTTCTACAACAGCTGAGCTCGCAAAGCACGTTAATGAATACTTACATGAGCCGCACACGATTAACACTTTCACTGCCAAGTCAATTACATACTAGTACGACGAATGTCAGTGATCTCGTATGTAACAAAACTACGGTACTATTATTTTATTATATTTACATAATAAATGTTTAATATAATTATTACATGTTATGTATACGATACATAATATATGTATACGATAATAATATTATTATTATTTATTATTTGAATGTACATGTGTGTTAAACATACACACATGATATTTCGTATTATTATTTAAAGATAAATATTGAACATATTCACCTAATATTTTATACTATTATTTATTTGTATATAAATGTCGAATATAAACATATAATATTTCATGTTATTATTTAAATATAAATATCGAATATGAACACATATATTCACGTATGTTTTTTTCATATACACGTGCTTAACACATACATATTGAATATATATATGTACTTAATATTTTATACTATTATTTATCTAGATATAAATATTGAATATAAACATATAATATTTCATATTATTATTTAAATATAAATATCGAATATGAACACATATATTCACATATGTTTTTTTCATATACACATATTTAACACATACATATTGAATATATGTATGTACCTAATATTTCATACTATTATTTATCTCAAAATAAATATTGAACATAAACCTTTAAAATTTCACTCTACTATTTATTCAAGCATAAATAATTAACATTTGATTATAAATATTGTTATAATCAATTTGCCCTACATCAATTTTTATAATATTACTATACAAGCATAATTTTCTCCCATTACTGAAAACACTTTTTTAATGTTGTAATAATTAGATTCTATTTAAACTTAAAAATCTTCAGTAATCCTACAATTCATACAACCAATATAAATCATTTCTCAACGACCACGATCAGTAAAAAACCATATTTCACATATTAGTCACATACGAATGCTGCAACTTCGCGGGATTTCCTATAGGCCGCAACCACACAGCAAAAAATTAATAAAAAATTGTAGACACAGCGATACGTAGCAAATTATTACAAACTTTTTACATGCTTGAGTCATACAATCGTAGAAGTAGATACAAATATACTAGAACGCTCACGATAAGTTTCGCTGTTAAGAAATCTAATAAATTCTTAAATAATGATCAATTTGATTGAAAAAGTCAGACTGATTAAAAATAGTTCGGCAAATATCAGTTTTACATATCCCACAGGCGACAATCTCTGTCGGCACCTTTGATCTCTCGAAAACGTCCCTTTAAATTGCTTATACAAATGAGCGGGAAATTTAAATCGAGCAAAACGTTCATGTCAATCTCGAATAATTTGGAATATATTTATAATAAATTTTTTGTATACTAATATTGTCTTTTGCGGTATCTTATCAATTTCACAGCGTTCTAAGTTGAAAAAGAAAAGAATAAAAATGATTGTTCCACAAAATATATTTGAAGAATATGTATTACGGAAATGATTATTACAAATAACTTATAAGAAAATGAAATACTATACATCACAAGAAATTACAGACGAATGTTACAGAGATATGACAAAATATTTATTACAAATAAATTACTGGTGAATATGCAGGTTTAAAATATTCTTTGGACCGCCATACTTCTACACTATGCACCCCCGATTCTTTTGATTTGGACATTTAAATTGGTCCCCTGTCTCTCTCTAGGAGGTTTCTTGTCTAGTATCGCCTCTTGCTATATCTACTCTTTGATGGTAATATAAAGAAGACGCGTATGTAACGTGCTTCGCCGGTAGCCGTACTCACACTAAAATAAAATGAATACATATTGCAATATTGCTACCAGCTTATTGTATCCTAGAGAGATTCCTGTACCAACAAAAAGTTTATCTAACAGTTAAATGCACTTATCGAAACAAATATCCGGTTTCGAACGTGAAACTTGAGACGTGAAATTGAAATAATTTTAACGGAGAAATAAATGTACGATATTGTATCGCGATCTAACCTATAATCAACCCCATCTGAATAGTTCATTTTCTACGGAGCAAGTGGTTTAACACGCCACTACTTTCTCTTTCAGCGAGAACCGAATTAGCATGTTTCTGGTCAGATCCTTTTGTGGAACAGCTGCTGTTGAGGAAATGTAACGTTCACTCACGCATGTCCTTGATCTAATCCTTTGCATAGTGGCGTAATACGAAAACGGACACGTAATAGCCTGACTAAATTTTAACACTTTCCTTATAGCTTAGTCAGACGTTTCTTCCTGGTAATTAGTCGAGGGGAAATTGGAGAGATTTGGGTATTTCAGGGAGTATGAGGAAGGTGGGAATTTTTGGGAATTAGAGGAGTGAGGTTTGGGGAATTTGAAGGATAGGTGTTTGGGAATTTAGAGATTGGACAATTGGGGAATGTGAGAATTTGGGGACGTGGGATTATGGGGATGTGGTAATTTGGGGGTGTGGGATTTTGGGGATGTGGGATTTTGGGGACGTGGTAATTTGGGGGTGTGGGATTTTGGGGACGTGGAATTTTGGGGGTGTGGGAATTTGGGGATGTGGGAATTTGGGCAAGTGGGAATTTAAGGACGTGGGATTTTGGGGTCGAGGGATTTCGGGGACGTGGGATTTTGGAGACGTGGGATTTCGGGGACGTGGGATTTCGGGGACGTGGGATTTTGGGGATGTGGGATTTTGGGAATGTGGGATTTTGGGGACGTGGTAATTTGGGGGTGTGGGAATTTAGGGATGTGGGAATTGGGAGATGTGAGAATTTAGGGATGTGGGAATTTGGGGATATGGGAATTTAGAGATATGGGAATTTGGAGATGTGGGAATTTGGGCAAGTGAAAATTTAGGGATGTGGGATTTCGGGGATGTGACAATTTAAGGATGTTCAAATTTGGCAATATGAAAATGTGCTCTCATGGAAATTAAAAGAATAAAATATATAAAATAATAGAAACCATACTACAAGAATTTGCAAATACACTTTGCAAGAGCCCCGAACTCCAAAGTACGAAATTCAAAGGCCTAAATAACAATATCAATCAAATTTATTGCTCGCTTATATAAGATTCGATTATTTGGAACAACCAAGTACTTACAATAACAAAAGCAGTGGAATACACGGAAAATTCCAACTGCTGTTTCCAGACTTATATAGTATTATATCAAGGGATTTAATTTATGAAAGGACGTAACACAATAAGGTAAGACTTTGTGTTAGTACGTGAAAAGGAGTAGTTTACGTCAATGGTTTCAGTAGCCGTTCGTGAAAGGGTAGATTTAACCCTTTCACTGTATTAAAAACCACCCTTGTACCTGGGGTGTGATCAATTCTATGGATGTATCAATTAATTATTATTTACTTTGACATTATTCGATAAATTTCAGTGAGTTTGAACTCAAAACCTTCTAGGTTCTTTTATTTTTAAATATGAAGGTCAATAACAAATTTACTTTCATAAAATAACAAATTTTCATGCTTTTGAATAACTACATTTCTAAATTTGCAAATGGTCTCTTAATTTGAACTCTTCATCAATATTTATAAAAAAAAACTAATTATTAATAATTGATCAACTACAAATCACATATTTCTTCAATTACACCTATCAGTCCAAACTAACTAACTAACCTAAGTGACTAACCTAATTAACTAACCTAAGTAACCTAACTAACTAACCTAACTAACTAACCCAACTAACTTAGCCTAACAATAGCTATTAATAATTGATCAACCAAAAATTGCATAACCTTTCTGTTACACCTATCAACCTAACCTACCCTCACCTCACCTAAATTAACCCAATCTGATCTAAAAATAGTTATTAATAATTGATCAACCACAAGTCACATAACTTTCACGCCCATCAAGGTCAAAACACATGAAAACTGTTAAAACAAAATCTCCACGCAACGACACGCTTCGTTTTCCATCAAAAAATACAGATCACGTTCTCAACCACAGAAAAGTCACAAGAAAATTTCTTGGTTTGACATTTACCCTGATCTCGATCACGTTTTTTCGGTTTCTCAAACCGCCAACAACAACACAAATCAAGGATATTCGCTTAAAAAGGTAATTTATCTCCCGCTGCGAACGTAATGATGTTTCTTTTAACTCAAAACCCAAGTGTTCGCCGATTATTTAATCATTATCCACTTACATTCGCTTGTTATCGTACTGATGATGTATAAATTGTACGTAAACTTTCATTCTCTTACAATGAATAGTTTCTCGAATCGCTGTTTAATGTGTTGAATGTCACTGGCAGTTTCTTTTTTTCTTTTTATTGCTTTTATTTCAGCTTTAGAATATTCTTTTATTTTTCTGATATTTTTGTATTCTCCTTTTTGTGATGTTTTTTTAGGGATTAATGAATTTTGTAAGGTTTGAGTTTTTTTATTTATATGTTTTTGTAATGTCTTTTTTCTATATTTTTGAATTTTTTGAATTGTTACTTTTTTAAGGTTTTATGTTTGCAAATTTGAGTTTTCAAGTTCTCAAATTTTTAAATTGTTAGTTTTTCGAGTTTTTATGTTTGCAAATTTAAGTCTTCAAGTTCTCAAATTTTTAAATTGGTTCTTTTTCAAGTTTTTATGTTTGCAAATTTAAGTTTTCAACTTCTCAAATTTTTAAATAGTTAGTTTTTCAAGTTTTTATGTTTGCAAATTTAAGTTTTCAAGTTCTCAAATTTTGAAATTGTTAGTTTTTCGAGTTTTTATGTTTGCAAATTTAAGTGTTCAAGTTCTCAAATTTTTAAATTGGTCCTTTTTCAAGTCTTTATGTTTGCAAATTTAAGTTTTCAAGGTCCCAAATTTCTTCATTTTTAGATTATCAAATTTTTTAATTTTTAAATTGCTACATTTTTAAGTTTTCATATTTGTAAATTTACGTTTTTAAGTTCTCAAATTTCTTCATTCTTACATTATCAAATTTTTTAATTTTTAAATCGTTACATTTTTAACTTTTCATATTTGTAAATTTAAGTTTTGAAGTTCTCAAATTTCTTCATTTTTACACTTTCAAATTTTTTAATTTTAAAACTGTAATTTTATCAAATAGTCACATTGTAAAATTGTCAAATTATAAAATTTTTAAATGATCAAGTTATGAAATTCTTAAGTTACCAAACTTTAAGTTATCAAACTGAAAAATTTGTAACTCTGCATTACAATTCTTTAGTTTCTAAATTGACAACATTTTTCTCAATCACGCAGTAAAGGATCAATTAACAAAGTCTGCGGACTTGTAACTGGGGCAACATGATCTATAATTAATCGATTTATCCTGGAAAGTTGTGTACCGAAATACGAGGTGTCGAGTGCTTTTACCGAGACAAACACGCACCAGACAGCGTTTAATAGGTCGATAGAATGTAACTGCAATTTCTGATGACTATTACTATACACCTGCTAATTATTTAACCTCACGATTCAAATGCTCCCTCATTCACCATTTAATTTAATACAATTATACTTCAAAAGCCTACACAAACAATATAATATTTACAGCTTACAAAAAATCTGAAGTTTATGAAAACAATAATACTTCACAGACATTATAAATTACATTCCGAACAAACAACTCGCAAAAATAAAAAATTCTCCGATTTATTTTAAAACGGAGTTTACGAAAAAGATTAAACTTCGCAAACATTGTTCGTGAATTTGAATAAACAGTTCGCGCAATATTATTGCTGTACGTGGATGCATATGTTGTTAACGATAAGATACCTGTTTGAGACGCGTCATTTGATGATACAAAAATATACAAATGTATGTAATCATTACTGAAATATGTTCACGGTTCATTATTGAGCGTAAATTCATTTTCTCTTTGAGATCTCTAATTTGAGTTTTAATAGACTTGACATTTACCTAACATAAATAGTTACTTGTAACATTTGAGTCACGTGAATTACATTGTAGTCGAAAAATTTGTTGAAAATTTTATTTAATTATACGATTATTCAAAGTGTAACAATTGAATTTACATTTTTGTTTCGCTTGACTTGTCGAGTATACGTCGTCACGAAGAATTAGTGAAACGAGGTAATTGGTTGAATACAATGCATGTTAGCGTGACATTGAACAACTGAATGAAACAAAGCTTCATTGAAGGAAAAGTCATTAAACAAATCGCATGAAATTTCTAATCACGAACGGCGCAAATTAGCGTAAAGATCGGCTGAAGTAATCCAACGTATGCAGTTGCGTGATAGAAATTACTTGGTCGGACACAATTACCTTGTCAGTTCACCTTCGGTTTGATTCATCGAACGAGTAATCGATTAAGAAAAGGAAAACGATCGAATACCATGAATGGAGAACAGGTTTCGCTTCGGCGTGATGCTAGTGTCGATGAAGAAACGGGAAACCGCTTTCTGTCCGAAACTGCTTCCAGTTATTTCTCCGGTCATCAAACGTGATTAAATTGTCTGATTTGAGATCTGTCGGAGATAATTGCTTCGATCTCTTTGGGAATGAGGAAGTTGGTTAAATTGTTATTTATCTCTTCAAGGTCACATTCGCACATATTTAATTCGACATTTGGCCATATATGTAGAGATTCTTATTTTGCATATAATTAACGATTTTCAAACTTTCTTTATTCATATTGATTTGAAAGCAGCAAAGTTTGGTGATGGAGGATGTTCACTTCTCTTATATTGCCACGTTTCAGATTGCCTCGCGTTATATTGCCATTTAATAAATTCTTACGAGTTGTGTCATCACTTGACAATTTCTACGCTTTATATTGAAGTGTTATAGATTTCCACGCGTTATATAGTAATGCTACAATTTTCCTCGCGTTATATCGCCACGTATCAAATTATTAAAAAATATGTGACGCGTAGGGATTCCACGTGTTATTCTTCCATGTGTGGGAGTTCGATATGTTATATCGCAATGCGTAGAGTTCCCTCGCGTTATATCGCCACACGTAAGATTTCCACACGTTGTATTGCCAAGTGTGAGATTTCCATGTGTTGTATTGCCACGCGTGAGACTTGTATGCGTTATATCGCAATGCGTAGAGTTCCCACGTGTTATATCGCAATGCGTAGAGTTCCCTCGCGTTATATCGCCACGCGTGAGATTTCCGTGCGTTGTGTTGCCACGTGTGAGATTTCTATGCGTTGAATTGCCACGCGTGAGACTTGTGTGCATTATATCACAATGCGTAGAGTTCCCACGTGTTATATCGCAATGCGTAGAGTTCCTTCACGTTATATCGCCACGCGTGAGATTTCCGTGCGTTGTGTTGCCACGTGTGAGATTTCTATGCGTTGAATTGCCACGCGTGAGACTTGTGTGCGTTATATCGTAATGCGTAGAGTTCCCACGTGTTATATCGCAATGCGTAGAGTTCCCTCACGTTATATTGCCATGCGTGAGATTTCTATGCGTTGTGTTGCCACGTGTGAGATTTCTATGTTATGTCGCAATGCGTAGAGTTCCTACCAATTATATCGCAATGCGTACAGTTTCCTCGCATTATATCGCCACGAGTGAGATTTTGATGCGTTGTATCGTCGAATATGGGATTTCCACGCGTTGTGTCTCTAAATGTAAAATTTCCACGCATTTTGAAGTTCCACCAACCCCTGTGAAGTTCCCTCGCATTATATCGCCGTATCTGAAATTTTTACCCATCGCACCGCCACAAATTTCAACCTTGAAACTTCCTATCTCTCGTCCCACATTACCACTTCCCTAGCTAATAATTCTGAAATTCTAAAATTCTCTTCACATTTTCCATCACTTATTCAAGAGCACTCAATTTGCAATAATTGCCCCCCGCGGCGTTCAACGCGCCTAATACATAAATTCAACGGCGGTTGCCGCACGAAGTGTTGAGTTAACACGTGGTTCTGCCATGAAATCGAGAGTAAACAGTCGATTTCGTTAGAAGTGCAAGTTTTTGTCGAGCTTCGCGTGCACGGGACGATTATCGAAAGAAGTTCAACATGCAACCGGAAGTCGATCGCTCCGCGTTGCACACGTGTTGCGTGTTAGTGGCCGTAGTTTCTCGTTAGCGCAAAAGCGGTGAACTATGTAACTCCGTTTCGATATGTAGAGAAAAATATCTGGCGTGAAAGTAAGAATGGAATTTGTCCAGTTGGCTCTTCGGATCGTTATATCCGTTGAAAAACGAATCATTACATCCGTTGGTTATTTCTTGGACATGGAGCAACATACATAGACAGACGTATAAAGACTCTAGAAATATGGTCTAGGGATATGCACTAGGAATATGGAGATATTGAGATTTGCAGATGTAGAAAAATGGGAGTATAACAATTTTCTAGTAAAGAGATCTGAGAGATACTGATCTAAGGGGTGTTGGAATCTGGCGATATAGGAACCTAGGGATATAGAGGTCTAGGGATATGGGAATTTAGAAATATAGAAGTTTTGGGATATAGGAGTTTGGAAACATAGAAATTTGGGAATGAAGGGATCTGGGGATATACAGATCTGGGGATACAGGGATTTGGGAATATTGCAATCTAGGGATATAGGGATTTAGGGATATTGGGATTTAGGGATATTGGGATTTAGGGATATTGGGATTTAGGGATATTGGGATTTAGGGATATTGGGATTTAGGGATATTGGGATTTAGGGATATTGGGATTTAGGGATATTGGGATTTAGGGATATTGGGATTTAGGGATATTGGGATTTAGGGATATTGGGATTTAGGGATATTGGGATTTAGGGATATTGGGATTTAGGGATATTGGGATTTAGGGATATTGGGATTTAGGGATATTGGGATTTAGGGATATTGGGATTTAGGGATATTGGGATTTAGGGATATTGGGATTTAGGGATATTGGGATTTAGGGATATTGGGATTTAGGGATATTGGGATTTAGGGATATTGGGATTTAGGGATATTGGGATTTAGGGATATTGGGATTTAGGGATATTGGGATTTAGGGATATTGGGATTTAGGGATATTGGGATTTAGGGATATTGGGATTTAGGGATATTGGGATTTAGGGATATTGGGATTTAGGGATATTGGGATTTAGGGATATTGGGATTTAGGGATATTGGGATTTAGGGATATTGGGATTTAGGGATATTGGGATTTAGGGATATTGGGATTTAGGAGGGATATTGGGATTCATTTAGGGATATTGGGATTTAGGGATATTGGGATTTAGGGATATTGGGATTTAGGGATATTGGGATTTAGGGATATTGGGATTTAGGGATATTGGGATTTAGGGATATTGGGATTTAGGGATATTGGGATTTAGGGATATTGGGATTTAGGGATATTGGGATTTAGGGATATTGGGATTTAGGGATATTGGGATTCAGGGATATTGGGATTTAGGGATATTGGGATTTAGGTATCTAGGGATTTAGGGATATTGGGGTCTAGGTATCTGGGGATTTAGGGATATTGTGATCTAGGTATCTAGGCATTTAAAGATATTGGGTTCTAAAAATGTTGGGATCTAGGAATACTGGGATCTAGGGATATTGGGATCTAGGAATACAGGGATCTAGGGATATTTGGAACTAGGGATATTGGAATCTAGAGATATTGAGATCTAGGGATATAGGGATCAGAGGAGATAAGGATTTGGGGATATAGGGATGTGGGATTTTAGTAATTTGGGTCATAGGGATTTGGAAATGTGGAAATCTAAAAATAGAGAAACTTGCGGATGTAGTCACTTGGGAGTGTATAATACTCTTGCTAGATTAGGTTATTGTTAGGTTAGCTATAGTACTAGTGTTAGGTTAGCTATAGTACTATTGTTAGGTTAACTATAGTACTCTTACTAGGTTAGGTTATTGTTAGGTTAGCTATACTACTATTGTTAGGTTAACTATAGTACTCTTGCTAGGTTAGGTTATTGTTAGGTTAGCTATAGTACTCCTGTTAGGTTAGGTTATTGTTAGGTTAGCTATAGTACTATTGTTAGGTTAGATTATTGTTAGGTTAGCTACAGTACTATTGTTAAGTCAGGTTATTGTTAAACTAGCTATGGTACTCTTGTCAGGTTAGGCTATTGTTAGGTTAGCTATAATACTATTGTGAGGTTAGGTTATAGCACTAAATATAGATATAGTATCATTAACGTCTATGGACATAGTTTAAAGATACTACATACATAAAAATCCAAGGACATCTACTACATGTGAACCTAATCTATAAAATATTATAGACCTATAAAACTAACAGTGATACTACATACCACGAACAAAAGGTACGCATCTCTGAAACCAACATAAGCAAATAAAAATTTGCCGCGAAATATATGTCGGAGTTTGCATATCGATATCTGTCAAGTTGCATGAAAAGTTTCATAGGAGGTGTCGATTTCCGTGCCGTTCAACGTGTTACGGACTAGCGTTTTTGTTAAACAATGCAGTGGCACACAAGCGGCGGTATTCTTTTTCCCATAGTTTTTGTGTCATTTCAGTTGACAACTTTCGCAACGTACGCGATCAAAAAAAAGGAAAGAACTGCGAGAGAGAGCGTGAAACCGTGAATTTTTCGCAACTTGCACTAACGATTTTTAGCATCGATTAAAATGGTTTGTCACGTGGCTTATTAAATGAAAATAAAACGTTGTATTTTTTGCTCAAACTTGTCTGTCGTACTCGCTTTCTATTTTTTTAATTAAATTTAATTTCAAACTTGTCACGGTGTTTTAGTATAAACAATAGAGAATTACAAAATTAAAGTAACTAACACAGGAAAAGATTATAGTAAAACTTGATATGGAACTTGATATACTTGTATCTTTGTATTTATACTCGTACAGAATCATTTACCAAATTGCGCGAAATTGTAGTAAATTACCTCTTCATTCATGTTTGATCGATTACACGTTTTAGATACATTATGAAAATGAGAATGATACACTCTGATGAATACAGTTGATACCTATGTAAAAGAACTGATCGCAGGCCTGGAAAGAAAATTGCTTCGCGGTTGCGGTTAAAAGCGTAATCTGAAAAAATTCTGAAGAAAATGGAGGGAAAGTGCAAATACTTTGTAGCAAATTACCTTTACAATCTATAGCAGTTTATGATAAAGGTCAATTTTGATTTGTTGGGTTTTATTTTGTAATTAGAATTGCTCTTATTATATGAAGTTTAGATAGACATGTATAGATATATTTAGATGTAGTTTATATACACATGTGTGTATGACACATATATGTACTTTAATATTATAGTGCAAATTTATAGAGGATTGATAATGTTTGATTTTTGGATAGTAGAATTATAAATATTATCTTATGAATTATGTTTTAGGAATGTGGGAAAGTGGAGGAGGATTGTAATCCTTGATGTGTTAGGAATATATGTCTTCATATACACATATGTGTAGAACACATACACATATTCGATATTATAGTACAAACTGACAAACACACAATTAATATTTGATTTTCAAGTAATAGAACTATAATTATCTTCAACTTATGAACTATGTTTCAGAAATATGGAAATGTGGACAAGGATTCTAACCCTTGATGTATTAGGAACATATGTGTCCATATGCACATATGTGCACAACACATATACGTATTTTGATTTTCATACAGTAGTCTTATAAATATCTTGCTCTTATGAATTATGTTTCAGAAATATGAGAAAGTGGACAAGGATTGTAATCCTTGATGTATTAGGAACATATGTCTCCATATGCACACATATGTATAACACACACACCTATTTCTATACTATAACCCACATTGCCAAACACAAAATTAATATTTAATTTTCAAGACATAAAACCATAAATATCTTAATCCTCCAAATTTTGTTTCAGAAAATGGAAAAAAGGACGTGGACAAGTATCCTAATCCTCGCTGTCTTAATACTACAAGAAGCAAATGGAAAAAATATTACACGACGTGATAAGAGATTTTCCAAAAATTCAGGTAAAATTCTTAATACAAAAGTTCCTTCTACTAACAAGTTCATTACAAAATTTTCTAATCGCTTACAAAAATATAAAGTGAGGTTATGCACCCTTTTTTCTTGACCTACATACCAGCCTACAAAAATCTAACGTTCCTTGAGAGGTAAAAAGTATTACTCACGATCGTAAATTGATACTGTTGCAATTTTGTCGTGAGATTTTATTGTTGCTTTCAAGTGTTTCGAATAAAAATTTATTTCTTCCATTGTGGACAGGAATTTTTATGGACACGTTGTGCTTGAACATTTATTTTTTTTTTTCAAGCTAAATAATGAACAATTTTTAATTTTACAATTTTTGATTAATCAATTTTTAATCAGTGAGTTCAATTTTTAAATATTGTTGAGTTTAAAGAGTAATAAACAACTTTTAACTTGTAAGTTTAATTTTTAAATATTAGTGGGTTTAACAAATTATGGCAAATTTACAAGAACCGTAATATCAACATAAAAAAATTAATAAATTATTAATAATCATGTTACGCAGGTGTACTTAACCTGTGACTACCATCTTCAGTTTTAACACTAGGTTTAAAGACGTCTGAGATACAGTTGCTTTTGCATTAAAAATAAAGCCCAATAAATATATAAAAGATGAAAAAGTAATAAATTAACTTATTACACCTCATCTCTATAACAATAAATCTAAAAGTGCTTTAATAATTTCTGTAACGTAAGTCTTACGTCGTAAGATGAGTCTAAGCCGCCATTTTGTCAAGACGCTACATAAACCGTGTTCGTAAACGCACTCATAAATAGCCCTAAATTTGATCGAATCAAACAATGTCTTCCCACTATCCTTACAAAGCATTCTACACAAAAACCATACATTCTTAACTTCCGATCACTTCCGGCAGCAACAGGAAGGTAAAGATCAATAATGCAGTTAAGCAGCTGAGCATTCCAGAAAGAGTTGAATGCGTTTTTATAAAATAATCGGTTCCTACTTTCTCGAACGGTAATTAAACAGTCGGCTGGGACAAGAGACCCAAATAAAAAGGGAAGCGAGTATTGCATTATAAAGTACCTAGGTGTTCCTGCTTTCTCGATTGCTGGTCAAAGCGTTGATAATCAATGCAAGGGACAGCGATACGAAACGAAAGAAACTAGGACAACGAGTTACTTGTGCAACAAGTGCATTCGATATTGCACGTTCCGTTTTCGACAGAAATTCCATGATTTCACGATTTAATCCGTCGGTTTAGCATTTTAGCGAGTAAGGGGACAGTGATTTTATGTGAGAAAATGGGGAATTATGTTTTTTAGTTTTTAGTTACCTCGAACCCCGGGGTTTTTCTGATGACGTGACAAGTTAATGGTGAATGGATAATGTTGCTATAGATTTTCATTAAAAATAAGTGGGGTTTGGGTCGAAAAACTTAGTGAGAAACGTTCACTGACGAGTTTTATATTTAATTTGAGGTACATGGTTTCAATAGACATTTGATGGATGCAATAGTGTGGTTATAATATTTAAGGCAAGTTTGTATACTTCAAATTTCTGAGTATTCGTTTTGAATTTTCACTTTCAAATTTTATAATTTTGAGATTTTCAAGATTTTTAGATTTTTAAATATTCAAATTTTGTCTATTTGCCTAAATCCCTAGATCTCAAATTTTTGGACTTCTAAATCCTTAGGTTCTCAAATACCTACGTCTATAATTCCCTAGATTCTCAAATTTCTAGATTCTGGAATACCTACTTTCGTAATTGCCTAGATTTTCAAATACCTACCTCCATAGTTCCTCGATTCTCAAACATCTACGTCCATAATTCCCTAGATTCTCAAATACCTACGTTCATAATTCCCTAGATTCTCAAATACCTACGTCTTCAAATTCCTAGATTTCTAAATTTCAACGACTTCAAATTCACATGATCCCAAATCCCTACGTCTCCAAATTTCTAGACCTCCAAGTCCCTAATTCCGCAACAAGTTTCTGGACTCCTAAATCCCTAGATTCTCAAATACCTGGATCTACAAATCCCTAGATGCTCAAATACCCATGTCCTCAAATCCCCAGATTCCCAAATCTCAAAGTCCTCAAATAATCGCAAATCTCTACTTTCCCAAATTTCTGGATCTCCAAGTCGCTAACTCCCCAAATGTCTAAACTCCAAAATACCTAGATTCTCACATACCTACATCCATAAATACCTAGATGCTGAAATACCCACGTCCCCACATCCCTAGATTCCTAGAATCTCAAAGACTCCAAATAATCCCAAATTCCTACCTCCCCAAGTAATTAGACCTCTAAGTTCATAGATCCTCAAATTTCAAAGATCCCTAAGTTCCTAGATTCTCAAATACCTGGGTCTACAAATCCCTAGATGCTCAAGTGTCTCCGTCCTCAAATTTCTAGATTCCCAAATCTCAAACTCCTCAAATAATCCCAAATCCCTACCTCCCCAAATTTCTAGACCTGCAAGTCCATACCTCTCCAAATTACCAAACATCCCTAAATCCCTTCCAAATTCCAATATCACCAGATTGTTAACTCATCTCCAAGTATTAAAATAGCCAAAAATGCTTCAAAATAACTGACTACTAATTCCTCTACCCTGTAACTACCACACTACCACTACCACTACCACATTTTCCCTAGAGAAGCAAAATTTGTTGATCATTAGCTGTTAGTCTACGTAGATAAAGCTTGATAGATTAGTCGCATCTTCACCGACTAATCCAAGGAACTGCGCGTTGCAAGTTCCCTAGAGCTCCGCATCGGAGGTCGACCAGATAAGATCTGTCGTTGGTGTAACATTTATCGTTCCGACCGAAAGCAGTGAAAGGCATCAGCCGGCGAATAACGAGCCTGTTTCATGATCTATTACGTCGACATTGGATCATGATCGTCCGTGGAGAACGTGGTCGATGCAATCTGCAATCGCATAAAAATACATCGATATCTAACTAACACCAGATATTGGTCCTTTTCCATGGGAAAATCTCAACGTTGTTGCACGAGAACAATGTTGCGTGTGACGTCAAATGCACGATTAGATACTTTTACCATCTTACGCATCGATCACTATCGTTCCGGGTAAACGTGAGGCAAATGAATAAGCGGATTGAAACGCATGGCTAGATTGAGATACGTTCACGCTGAAAAGTGGACTGGGTTATTGCGAAACTTTATTTTGATAATGTTTATCTAATACCAGATATGCGTAAATGGTACGTTTCGACATGTAGAAAGTTTGACGGGTTCGATGATATAGGCGGAGTATGACACGTCAGCCCTTTCGCTTATGGTGAACTCGTAACGCACGTTCGGGTGCAAGATATTTGCAGCAAGTTTCTGGCTGGAGTTTTATATTAATTTGCATAGTCAAGGATTTCTAAGTCTAAAGTACATGGAGTTGTTCAAATGTTGAAAGATGTCTGATGTTTTTATATTGCAAGGAAGTGAAGGAACTTACGTTCATAATTCCCTAGATTCTCAAATACTTACGTCTCCAAATCCTAACGACTTCAAATTCACATGATCCCAAATCCCTAAGAGCGAAGGAGTGTAAGGGACTAAGGGGGTGAAATTTAACATGGGGTGGAGACGTAATGGGAACTCTTTTTTTTTAGGAAACAAGGATAAGTTCTCGGATTTGGAAGGATCGGAGACTACATACGGTTTCAGTAATTTGAACGACTTTAGAAGCACATACACCCCTTTCTCGTATCAACCCACTGGATACTCGCCATTTTCGTACCATGGGTATGTATAGAAAATTAGGTTAGCTCTGTGAAATTAAGAAGTTATACTGTGAAACTAAGTGTTATTTGATCATCTGAAACGTTTATGTAATTATAACTTGACTAATTATGAGTAGTAGCTATGAGTAGTCATGAATGACTATGTAACTGAATGTGACTGAAGTAAAATCTGGATGTGATTGAAGTGACATCTGGATGTGACTAAAGTGACAATGCAATAAATTCACAATTTTTAAATTGTTTCCTAAAGACGATCCTCCATTTTAAAACTGTGAAATTACATCTCTGACGCAGCTATGAAATCAGAAATAAAATAGCAAACTAAATTGACAATTTTTAAACTGTTTCTTAAAGACGATCCTCCATTTTAAAACTGTGAAATTACATCTCTGACACAGCTATGAAATCAGAAAGAAAATAGCAAACTAAATTGATAATTTTTAAACTGTTTCTTAAAGACGATCCTCCATTTTGAAACTGTGAAATTACATCTCTGACACAGCTATAAAATCTCAAATAAAATAAGCAAAATAACCACATAAAAATATCAAAATAAATAAATAGACAAGTATCAGCAAATGTGTACATTAGAGATTTTGTTCTTTACATAAAAATCAACAATGATTTCAAGCAAACAATAAATTTGTAATTTAATATAAAAAACGCGTGAAATATACTAAAGTACTATTACTATTACTATAATTAGTAATTACTATTACTATTACTATAATTAGTAATTACTATTACTATTACTATACAGTACTATTACTATTACTATAACTAGTAATTACTATTACTATTACTATACAGTACTATTACTATTACTATAATTAGTAATTACTATTACTATTAAATTACTATTACTATTACTATTACTATTACTATACAGTACTATTACTATTACTATAAAGTACTATTACTATTACTATAATTACTATTATTACAATGCTAAGTAATTATAAACGTAAGTGAACTCGTAATTCCAAAAATTGTTAAAGGTTTTCATACGGCTCCCTGCCGTACAGCACAAATTACGACGTCCATCGTGAGATCTCGTGCGGCGACACATTCCCGCGTAATTGCGGAAAATCGAGATATCGAACGTTCGATGGTTCGTGCAACAATCTTCACAATCCTACATGGGGTATGGCGAACACCAGATACGGACGACTTCTACCAGCGAATTATGGAGACGGTAAGAATATAAACATCTGTTTATCGATAGAAAATTGTTGATGCTTTCTCTATAATTCTAACTTTCCAATAAAGTAGAATATAAAAGGGTAATAAATTCTGTAAGTTCCGAGTTATTACCGGCTGGGAAAACTAATGAAGAATTTTCACTGATATTTTGTCATTTTTATGACTTTATTTCTTAGATTGCTTCCCGTCAGGTTGAAATTACGTTTCTTTTTTTGTCGTTGAATATTCATTTTCAGATGACCAGGAAATTATTATAAACTTTTGTGTGCTGTTGTTTTTCATTATAGAACTTGCAATATTTTTTTTATAATAAAACACACAGTATTTATTATAATATATGACATATATTTATTCATAGAATATTTATTATAATGAAACATACATTATAATTGTAATATGTTGCAATTAACATATGCACCATGTAACATGTGCTCTAAAACATACTAAAAAATGTGACCTAAGAATTCATGTCAAGATCTAAATTTACAATAAAAATATTACAAATAAAATAAAATTTATAAATATTACACAATAGAAGATTTATAAATATTACACAATAGAAGATTTATAAATATTACACAAAAGAAGATTTATAAATATTAAACAAAAGAAGAAAATTCATAAATATTATACAATACACCAGTCACAATATGTAGCTCCTGCAAGAATGTTTAACACCCGGCTTGTTTTACTTCAGCCATTTTTCTGGTGCTTTCATCGGTTGACAAACAAAAACTACTTCCGCCATGGATACAAAATACACAGCACATAACTTTCACTGTTTGTGGACTGAATGGTTAAACGGTTCCAAACTTCTTTCAATGTTTTGTTCAACTGTCACAAATAAGTGTGCACAAAAATGCTCTCCATAAACGTCCGACGATTTCTCTTGATTAACATCATAAGTACGCCAACAAAAGATTCTGAAGGTGGTTACTTTCTAGTGTCGTTTTGTATTTATTATTAATAGAACTGCTGAGATTAATAGGTTGAAATTTTATTTAGATAAAACTTTTATTTAAGTGTATTTTTAATAAAAATAAAATTACAATTTTGGTTAATTGTGCAAAATTTAATGAAAGATGAAATATACAAATTATGTGATAAATAATACAACATACAAATATACAAATTTGACAAATAATACAATATACAAATATACAAATTTGACAAATAAACAAGTCATCAGATCAACATACAAATCTGATAAATAACTAAATCATCAAATCAACATAAAGATCAGATAAATAAACAAATGATCAGACAAAAATTAAAAATTGAAAAGATTGAAATCTCGTCGAAAATCGAATTCAACTTCAATCACGAAAAGAAATTGGAAAATTTCGACAGGAATGTTTTCCCGGAACAGTTGCGGGAGCAAAAGAATTTTTTCATCTCGTGAAAAAATTCGATTTCACGCGAGTTACGCGTTTCTGTGGCCGAATAATCGGAACGTCATCGCATTTTCGATTGATCGACGAAATTCCTTTCAATTTGCGTGCACTGTTTCGAGGCATCGACAGATATATTTTTTTCGGAACGTCACGGTTCGTTAGGTTTTGTACGAATCAGTTTGAATCGTTTTGTGATGCAAAATCTGCGGTTTCTTCAATGATATTATGCTGTGATTAATGTCTGCACGTGTCTGAAGGTTACGGAATGAAGAATTACGAGCTTAGGATCTTGGACATTTGTGTCAAGAAAAACGAAAGTGGAATGTAATTATCTTGTTTTACATATCGAAACTTAGCTGTTAACAACATCGGTTTGAGGTAGTGATTATAATTTATAATGACGATGTTAATATTCATTAGTTGTATGTAAATGGGTTAATTAAATATAATAGCATTGACATTAAGTCAGTTTACGTTGAATTTTATTAAACAAACAAAAATTAGTAAATTGTGTTCCAATCACATGAAATTAATATTTAATTCGCAATTCACAATATTTAATGAAGATTCAGAAGAAGAAAATTATCTCATATTTAATAAACTTAATATTTAGTAACTTTGTAACATTGCATTACTAATATCTCTGAATGGTTACGGAACTCGTAAAACTACGTTGTTGCAGTTAATGTCCCTCGTGACAAATATCTACTTTCACAGAAACTTGTTTCGATTTCAAACGCAGGTGAGTGTGATTTATATGCTTACGTAGGAAACAGCTTGGCTTCCATTTTATAGACACAACAACATTGTACAAACACTCGTAAATATGCTGCGATCATTTTGTAACATTTCACGTGTTAGAAGATCAAATATTTCCCAACCGTATTAACCGTTCGAATCCTATAGGTGATAATAGCACTATAGATGCTATAGCATAATAGACAATTTCATAATTCATCAGTGAAGTGAAACAGATTTAATACTATTATGTTTTGAATAATTTATTTTATCACAAGTTTAAATTTCGATATAATTTGATATTTTTACAGTTTTATAGTGTAATTAGACTTGGGGGACTCTTTCAAATTCAAGTGAGTAATAATACACATCGCAGAACAGTGGCGCCCTCTCATTTTAGAATCCAGGATCGAATTTAATGGGTTAGGATCTCAGGTTAAACCATCTGCTCCATCAAAAGTAAAGTAGTGGCGTATTAAACCACTTGCTCCACAGAAAATGAACTATTCAGATAAAATTGATTATAGGTTAGTTCGCGATACAATATCGTACATTTATTTCTCCGTTAAAATTATTTCAATTTCACGTCTCAAGTTTCACGTTCGAAACCGGATATTTGTTTCGATAAGTGCATTTAACTGTTAGATAAACTTTTTGTTGGTACAGGAATCTCTCTAGGATACAATAAGCTGGTAGCAATATTGCAATATGTATTCATTTTATTTTAGTGTGAGTACGGCTACCGGCGAAGCTATTTCAGTGTGAGTACGGCTACCGACGAAGCACGTTACATACGCGTCTTCTTTATATTACCATCAAAGAGTAGATATAACAAGAGGCGATACAAGACAAGAAACCTCCTAGAGAGAGACAGAGGACCAATTTAAATGTCCAAATCAAAAGAATCGGGGGTGCATAGTGTAGAAGTATGGCGGTCCAAAGAATATTTTAAACCTGCATATTCACCAGTAATTTATTTGTAATAAATATTTTGTCATAACTCTATAACATTCATCTGTAATTTCTTGTGATGTATAGTATTTCATTTTCTTAGAAGTTATTTGTAATAATCATTTCCGTAATACATATTCTTCAAATATATTTTGTAGAGCAATCATTTTTATTCTTTTCTTTTTCAACTTGAAACGCTGTGAAATTGATAAGATACCTCAAAAGGCAATATCAGTATACAGAAAATTTATTAGAAATATATTCCAAATTATTGGAGATTGACATGAAAGTTTTGCTCAATTTAAATTTCCCGCTCATTTGTATAACCAATTTAAAGAGACGTTTTCGAGAGTTCAAAGGTGCCGAGAGTGTTGTCTCTGGTTTACTCTGCGACACGGTTACCAGTTTCGTATGGTAATGATAACCTTTATAATGGCATTTTTTATCGCGGCCAATTCATGGCGAAACCGTGCAAGAAAATAAAAGATTGGAAATACCAATGGAATGATGAATGGAACGTCGCACTTTATTATACAATACGTTCCTCCGTGACAAATAAGTTATGCAATTGTTGCGCTTTCTAGGGAACCAATTCCTGCTATTCACGCGAATTACGCGAAAGAATGCTTCCGGTTCTATCTCCATATATTCCACATTCGGTAGCAATTGGAAAAACTAGGCCTCCCATGAGGCCTCGTGCACCTGCACTTATTATTAAGTATGCTCACGTTCTAATAGAGTCTTCTTATTTCCTCAAGATACTTTTTTCAGCTTAATATTTTATGGATACCGAAATAATTGTTTGATCTGCACAGGTATTAGATCACCGACGATTTCAGTGACTGGAAGCGAATTACCTCTGTCTCGAATGGTCAGCTACACCCTATTTCCACATGTCGACTTTAACGATCCAATATGGACGCTGGCAGCAATGCAATGGGGCCAAATTATTACTCACGACATGGGCCTGATCGACGGAACCACCCAGTCAAGTAAAACTATTTCCACTCTTCACTTATTGTAATATTCTACAACTTCCTTTCTCTTCGTGACATTGCAAAACCTTAGCATTCAGGGCATTAGATACGTAGTTCGAATTTTACGCAATAGTCATGCTGGAGATACATATCTGTAAGTAGGGGTGAGTTGTATCTTTTGCAAATATTACCAACTGCTATCAACTGAGTTGCAAAGTGAACTCATAAATTAGTGGCATGAAACCAGTTTGCTTTGCAACTTTCATATCTGTGTATTTGTTCATAAAAACTGGTTTGCATTGCAAAAACGACTTAATTTCATATTTCCAGCAACTGGGTATTTTGTGAACTATTATGAACATAATTGCATCTGCTTAGTAGCTGTTTAAAAGAAAGTTGTCTAACATCAACAAAAATTAAACTCTGTAGCTTACGTAAAGCTGCCATTAGTCTAAGTATAGAGTAATTTAAAAAAAAATAATCTAGTCATAATTTAAAAAAAATAATCTATTCATAATTTAAGAAAAAATAATCTAAATATAATTTAAGAAAAATAATCTAATCATAATTTAAGAAAAATAGTTTAATTTTTAATTTTGAGAATTCTCCTCCTAAAGTAAGTTAGAGAGTTGATTACATCTTTTTAATCGCAGAACCACACGCAACATCGTGCTGCACCAGCGATGGACAAGTAATAGACCCATCGCTGGTTTCCAACATGTGTTACCCTATGATTATTCCTTACGAGGACCCTGTCTTCAGCAAGGCCAACATAAGGTGTCTCAACTTCGTCCGTAGTACAACCGATCTTGACCGTGGCTGTTCCTCGCAATCCAAACCAGCAGAACAGGTTTGCTATTCCTCGCACTTGGTTACTTCACTCATTCATTTGTTGTTACCTCATCCACCGTGGCTTGAAAACCTGACAGATATCATGTTCACGCCGGACGTTACTCTGCATTTTGGATTGAGACTGGAGGTTATGATCTTGAGGAAGTTGCAGAATTATTTTGTGGGATGTAATTTTTACCATAACATTTAGATATTATTTAGAATCATCTTAATCTTGAAAATAAAGTAGTATGAATGTGGAACTCAAAGCTAAATTAATTATTCACACTTTTCAAGATTTGACCAAATCTTGTTATTTTTGAACGGCCATTTTGGTAGCACATCTGTTTACAAATGACATCTGGATGCTGTTCTTTCTCGAATTAGGAGCTAAATTGATCATGTCACCATCTACCTCCAGGCTCAACATTATAGAAACATAACAATATGTCTAGACTTGATATCTTGTTTCAATTTTACACCTTCTCTTTATTATCAGTTAAACACCGTGACACATCTCTTGGATCTGTCTCTGGTTTACGGATCCAGCGATCAAACGGCGGCTGGTTTACGAGCTGGAGTAGGTGGTCGTTTGAACGTAGACGTTCGACATGACAGAGAATGGCCACCGGCAGCGATGAACAAGAGTCAATCTTGTGAAAATATGGGCGATGAAGGAGTCTGTTATCAAGCTGGTAAGCTTTGACAAGTTTAAAACAAATCCTTTATTAACTCTTTTTTGAAGATTTCCTCATCACACATCTTTCATGAATTTTTCTGACAGTACATTTTTTTAATAGTTCATATTAACTGACTGACTTTTCTTTTGTTCTTCAATCAGAATGATTTGTAGTTAAATTAGACTTTTCTACATGTTTGATATATGTAGTGTGATGTCACATATGTATGTTGGATACGTGCAGTGTGATGTCACATATGTATATTTGATACATGCACTGTAATGCCACATATGTATGTTTGATATATGCAGTATGATGCCATATGTGTATGTTTGATATATGCAGTATGATGCCATACGTGTATGTCTGGTACATGCAATATGATGTCACATGTGTATGTTTGGTACATGCAGTGTGATGTACCATGTGTATGTTTGATACATGCAATGTGATGTCACATGTGTATGTTTAGTACATGCAGTGTAATCCTCCACATATATATTTGATACATGTAATATGATGCCACATGTGCATGATTAGTACATGCAGTGTAATCCTTCACATATATATTTGATACATGCAATGTGATGTCACATGTGTATGTTTAGTACATGCAGTGTAATCCTCCACATATATATTTGATACATGCAATGTGATGTCATATGTGTACAATTAGTACATATATGTACTAATGTACATATGTTTGGTACATTCAGTGTGATACCACATATGTACGCTTGATACAACGCAGTATCATACTGTATAAACTTGTATGTGACACCTGAAGCTATATGTGGAACTGTATACTCCACATGTTCCACGTGTTTTAATTAGCTACCAATTATTAATAGCTGTATGTACACTGCTGCAGGTGATACTCGGATCAACCAGAATACCCAGCTGACCGTTTTGCAGATCATACTACTTAGGGAGCATAATCGCGTCGCTGATGCTTTAGCTCACATAAATCCACACTGGACAGATGAAACTATTTACCAGGAGGCTCGACGAATTTTGATCGCGGAACACCAGCACATTTCGTATTACGAATGGCTGCCCATATTTTTGGGTAAAATACCCAATTTTATTCATACGTACTTCGTCATAATTCACTTTCTTCTTAACACATGTTCACTTATATATATTTGGATCAAAATATTTACTTGTACCGATTATTTTATATCGTCTACATTAACGTATTGAAACAAACTATTTTATTAGGTTTCGATGCGACGTATGGTAACAAGATTTTGTACAACACGAAAGATTTTGTGGACGACTACGATCCAAAAGTGAATCCAAGCACCATAAACGAACATTCGACAGCTGCCTTCAGATACTTTCATTCTCTCATTGCTGGCTATCTCAAGTAAGTCTAAGATCTTCACTTTTTATACGAATTGTAAATCCAAAGTCAAAAATGATCTTTGACATAATTAGGTGAACTAGACAAATAATTAGGAAAACTAGGCAAACAATTAGAGGCGCTAAGTAAATAATTAGGTGAGGTAAATAATTAAACTTACACGATGTTACATAATTTATTTACCACTTCCCATTTCTACAAAAACAGAACAAAGTCTGCTACTTACTATTGAAATATTCTTAAATAGTCGATTATGCAAATAATCAGATCAGGAATTATTTCATCAGTTCCGTAATTTCTTCAGCTTGGTGAATAAACATCGGTATTCCAATGGCGCTCTGAGGCTTAGCGACCATTTCAACAGACCGGAAATTATTGAACAAAATAACAATATGGATGATCTTACAAGGGGATTGTCTTATCAACCGCAAAAAGCCAGCGATCAATTTTTCGATGAAGAGGTATGAACATTAAACGTCATGTCCTAAACTATTCTCTCCTAATAATAAAAATCAGAAAATTATAGAAATTAAATTGATATTTTATTATAATTAACAGTTACAATGTAGAATTACAATTTTTAGTTACAATTTACAGTTGGACTTTCTAGTTGCAATTTATAATTGTAATTTACAATTGCAGTTTGCAGTCAAAATTTATAATAACAATTTACAGTTGGACTTTTTAGTTGCAATTTATAATTGCAATTTACAATTACACCTTGCAGCCACAATTTATAATTGCAATTTACAATTACACTTTGCAGTCACAATTTATGATTGCAATTTACAATTACACTTTGCAGCCAAAATTTATAATAACAATTTGCAGTTGGACTTTTTAGTTGCAATTTATAATTGCAATTTACAATTACACTTTGCAGCCACAATTTATAATAACAATTTAAAATTATGCTTCACAGTTATAATTTATAATAACAATTTAAAACTAGACTTTACAGTCGCAATTTGTAGTTGCAGTAACAACAATTCAGAACTAGACTTCACAATCGTAATTTACAGTCGCGATTAATAATTACAGTGCAACCACAAATAGTGACCGCAGTTAATAACAAATTGAAATTGCACTTTACAGCCACAATTTATGATTGCAATTAGCAATAATTACAATCATTGCTTAAATGTCTACCATTACGTACTTATCCCAATAACAGTCGTTCGCTAATTGCGTGCGACCGGGCTCTAACCCAGTAATTTCCTGGAAACTGTCGTTCACAGGACCGATATCTCGAGCACAACTTGTAACATACCTAAACTTTCGTCCATTCCAGATTACACAATACTTATTTAGAAACGGACAACCATTAGGCTCTGACCTCCGAGCAACTGACATTCAAAGGAACCGTGATCATGGCCTCGCATCCTACAACAGTTTCCGAGAACATTGCGGCTTACCCAGAGCGAAACACTTCTCCGACTTTACGGATTACATTTCTCCCTCGGTAAGTGAGCGTTCCATTTAAAATTGCTAATTAGCTTGCTCTGTTATGATATGCAAATATTTCAAAATCTAGCGACTCGATGTTTTAACCGTCTACGTTCTGCCTCCGGTCAGATTAACGCTTTTGAAATTTTAATCTTTCCCAAACTAGTGGATGTTTAGTTGTTTAGGACTCAATAATATTTGTAACGTGTTTGTATCGTAGAACGTGGAAAAACTGTCGGAGCTGTACGCCAGCCCCGACGACGTGGAAATAACTGTCGGGGGATCGTTGGAACAACATATACAAGGGACTTTGACGGGTCCTACGTTTTTGTGCATTATGGTTAGGCAATTTTACCAGACGAGAGTGGGGGATCGGTATTGGTACGAAAGGGGTGATCATGAATTTGGGTTCACTATAGGTAAATAATTTTTATTATTAATTAACATATTTTATTTAAGTATGAACACGAATTACAATTGAATATAGTAGTTTTTAGTATATTGTGTTACATCAAATATAGTGGATTTGTCAATATGTGCTTATGTATGTGTACATACATGCATATATGTACATACATGTTTATGTATATGTGTTTATGAATATATGTATAGGAACATATATGTGTGAATACATGTATAGGAACATACAGGGTGTTCGGCTACTGGTGGGCATAATTTCAGGGGGTGGTAGCTGGGGTGATTCTGAACAACTTTTTCCTTTACCAAAATGCTGGTTAAAGCTTAGTTTTTGAATTATTAATGAAAAACACTGACCAATCAGAGCGCGAGAATAGCGCGCGCTCAGATGCGAGAGCGACGGATGCAAGCGTGACGGTTGACCCTGGTCGTGAACAAACAAATCGCGCGATATCGGTAACATAGTTACCATCATCGGTAATATGTCAGCCGGTAAGTAGTTATAAAATTCACAACTATTAATAAGTATAAATTTATTAACGAAACTAATTGTATGGATTAAGCGAAAATAAAGGTAAAGATAAAGCGCAGTTTTTTTAGATAATTAAAAAAAATGACTATTTGTTTAACGAC
>NW_003797177.1:4829674-4877113 GCF_000220905.1 Megachile rotundata | reverse complement strand
TATTACCGATGATGGTAACTATGTTACCGATATCGCGCGATTTGTTTGTTCACGACCAGGGTCAACCGTCACGCTTGCATCCGTCGCTCTCGCATCTGAGCGCGCGCTATTCTCGCGCTCTGATTGGTCAGTGTTTTTCATTAATAATTCAAAAACTAAGCTTTAACCAGCATTTTGGTAAAGGAAAAAGTTGTTCAGAATCACCCCAGCTACCACCCCCTGAAATTATGCCCACCAGTAGCCGAACACCCTGTATATGTGTGAATACATCTATAGGAACACATATGTGTGAATACATGTATAGGAACACGTATGTGTGAATACATGTATAGGAACACGTATGTGTGAACACATGTATAGGAACACATATGTGTGAATACATGTATAGGAACATGTATGTGTGAATACATGCTTAGGAACACGTATGTGTGAATACATGTATAGGAACACGTATGTGTGAATACATGTATAGGAACACGTATGTGTGAATACATGTATAGGAACATAGGAACACATATGTCATGTATAGGAACACATATGTGTGAATACATGTATAGGAACACATATGTGTGAATACATGTATAGGAACACATATGTGTGAATACATGTATAGGAACACATATGTGTGAATACATGTATAGGAATACATATGTGTGCATACATGCATATGAATATGTATTTGTGAATGCATGTATAGAAACATGTATGTGTGAATACATGTATGGAAACACATATGTGTGAATACATGTATAGGAACACATATGTGTGAATATATGTATAGGAACACATATGTGTGAATCCATGTATAGGAACACATATGTGAGAATACATTGCATATGAA
Organism: Megachile rotundata; assembly: GCF_000220905.1. Taxonomy (NCBI): domain Eukaryota; kingdom Metazoa; phylum Arthropoda; class Insecta; order Hymenoptera; family Megachilidae; genus Megachile; species Megachile rotundata. The sequence goes on along the minus strand of NW_003797177.1, from coordinate 4,876,272 downwards.
TATGTATTTGTGAATGCATTTATAGGAACATGTATGTGCGAATACATGTATGGAAACACATATGTATGGATACATGTATAGGAACACATGTGTGAATACATCTATAGGAATACATATGTGTGAATACATGCATACGAATACATATTTATGAATACATACACATGAACACATATTTATAAATACACTTATACGAGCATATATCTATAAACACATGAATATGCACATAAATATGTAAAAATACAGTCTAACTGAATATAAAGTAACTTAACTACCTAAAAATGTGTAACAACGTAAAACGTGTACAATAATAATTGCACACGTTAATTGTTAACGTGTAGGTAAAAATCAGAAGCCGTGTTCGGTTGAGCAAACTTTAATTAACACAAAATGGGGTTTCGTCGAAACCTGTTGAACAATGTAATTTGCAACGAAATTGTTTTCTGTACATTTAACCGCGTATTTCGCAGAGCAATTAAACGAGATTCGAAAAGCGAGCATATCCAGGTTATTCTGCGATAACGGGGATCACATCACAGAAATGCAGCCGAGAGGGTTCGAACAAGTATCTTCATCGTAAGCTTCCTCTTTCCTATAGACGTCATAATTTAATAATCGTTTCATCCGATTAAGTGTCTCATTAATTTCAGTAATCCCATCGTAAATTGCCAAAACATTCCATCGGTGGATCTCTCGCTGTGGAAAGACTTTGCGCCGGAATTGGAGAAACATCGAAGTATATATGATTTCAAGAAGTAAAATGTAATCGATTGTTTTGCCCGAAAATTTGTTATCGTATTACCAAATATGTGTTAGTTTAATACAATTAGGTTCATACAGTAAGTATTATTGATTAAGCTAATAGTCGACATAAGATTGTTGTAAAAACTGTTTCGTGAATAATTAATAAAATGTATTATTTTTTGTAACCTTTTATTTCTTTAGTACATGTGTTTCTTTTTCCCTTGCATGTGTACATTTCTTAACAATCATTATGAATTAGAGACACAGTGTAATATTAACTGCTTACAATCGTAATAATTGAAACGATTGTACAAACATCGATATCGACTGATAAAAGATTAAATTTATAACAGCATTAAAGTCTTGACACACTTAAATATTTCACACTCCTATTGATACTATTAATACAATTTTTTTAACACTGGTATGACGTAAAAAAATTATTAGAAGTACTTCTAGATACTCTATTGAAAAAATTTCATTTTTAATATTATGTAATCATTTTTTAATGTGTGTTAAGAGTAATGATAGAATGAAATAAATGCAATAGTAGTTAATTACTGTCATGTTAACAATTGTTATGTTAAGAAAAAGTGACATAGTAAATTAACAAAAAATGATAAAATGAGGCAGCAATAATTTATTATAGTAGAAAGTGTTTTAATTTGTAACGGGACAGTAGTGCACGGTTTATTGAACGGGTTATCAAGTAACCGTTTATTTGCAAAACATTCCGGCGTAAAACGTAATTTACGACTTATCCCACACGTTCAATAAACTTTTGTTATCTACACGTGTTTACGACTGTCTGAACAACGTTCCCTATTAAGAGGAAGGAATATCGAATCGACTTTACAAGGGTCCACGATTAAAAATTCTAGAACCAAATGCACTAAATATTCGCACACAAATGAAATTAACAGATTTTGTTGCTATACCTTTATCTTGTTGGTTTGGAAATTTAGGGATTGGGGGATTTGGAATTTGGGAGATTTGGAATTTGGGAGATTTGGAATTTGCAAGCTTTAGAATTTGGACGCTTTGGGACTTGGAATATTTGGGATTTGCAAGCTTTGGAATTTGGAAGCTTTGAGATTTGCAAGCTTTGGGATTTGCAAGCTTTGGAATTTGGAAGATTTGGAATTTGGGTGATTTGGGATTTGGAATTTAGGTGATTTGGAATTTGGGTGATTTGGAATTTGGGAGATTTGGAATTTGGATGATATAGAATTTGGGTGATTTGGGATTTGGGAGATTTGGAATTTGGAAGATTTGGAATTTGGAAAACTTGGAATTTGGAAGATTTAGAATTTGGAAAATTTGGAATTTGGAAAATTTGGAATTTGGAAAATTTGGAATTTGGAAGATTTGGAATTTGGAAGATTTGGAATTTGGAAGACTTGGAATTTGCAAGCTTTGGAATTTGGAAGACTTGGAATTTGGAAGACTTGGAATTTGGAAAATTTGGAATTCGGAATTTCGGAACTTGGAATTTTGGAATTTGGAAATGTACAAATTTGGTAATTTAGGAACCTGAAAATGACAACATTCTAAATTCCGTTAATTCTAAAACCGAGACCTCCAAAATTCGAAAAATACTTCACCACAGAAATAAACAGAATAGTTTATCTTCCACCGAAAAATCCACGATAAAAACGTTCGAGAAATGTATTATTTCCTTCGAGATGTACCACCTGGCATTCTCGATGATACTACACTTTTGTTTTATCACGGAATTACGTTAAATGATGAAACGAACCTTGTAGATTTCTATCTGAAATACCAGACGCTTTGTCGTCGAATGTATTTAATACCTAATGATAAAACGAACAAATAAATAAGTACAAGGTACTCTTTTGTATTTAGCAATTCTGATTTCACTCTTTGAATGAATGTAAAAATCTGAATGATAGTCCATATTTGTTGTTTTGCTGTAAGGAAAAAAGTTGTAATCAGTTTAAACAATTTCTGAAAGATAAAGAAATCGCTTGGCACGATCAACGTACGAGGCTCAGGTTTATCGTTGGAGCTTGTAATCGCTTTAGATTTTGTTACATCAAGAAAATATAATTGGAAAAATGTAGTTTACGTAATGGTGAAGTTCTGTGCGTAATTTGTAATCGGTTGCATAATACGATCTTTCAATAAATCTATTAAAAATTAATAGTAAAGTTGGGTTAAAAAATAATAAATTAATTGAAAAATTTTTAAAACATCCTATACACCTTAATTAAACAAAAGAATATAAAAAATAAATTAAAAGAAGGTCCACTAAAAATAATTGTAAACAGTTTTATATTAAAAGTTTTTATTTGTTTTTACAATTAATATAAAATGTTTTTCAACAAATACATACAAGCGTAATGCAACAGGTATTATTATACAACATTTGTATAAAATTATTGCAGAACGAGTACTTTCTGAATTACAATTCAGTAGTATTAATGAATATAAAATGTTGTATAATTAAATACCTTCTTGTTGATTTGCTGTATTTGGCATCAAATTTTTACATTGTGTACATACAAAAGAAATAATCATATTTAGACTGAAGTTATGAACTTCAGTATATATGTATCTTATAACATATACAATGCACTTATTTTGTTACTGCCCCAAGTGTTTGTTTCTGTGTATTTATCTCTGAATGAAATAAAACTGTATATCTTATAAATATTACTGTACACAAAATACAAACACATATCCTCCTAGGAATGTTATCCTACTTTGATAAAAGTAGATAATCATCAAGATTAATTACATTAATTACTAATACTGTATTAAACAATAAAGTTTGTTCCCCTTGGTTTCATTTTACATGGCAGTGTTGGCTTTGAAAACATATTTGTAAGTTTATTGTGCAGGTGTTTAATGCACTCTGGAAGAGGAGCATGTTCAGTCAAATTTTCTAAAAATGGTCGCTTGAAAAGTCTCCTTGCTTCCTGACGTTGTTCTGAAGTTACAATTCTGTCATCCAAATGGACCAAATGAGGAAACCAAGATATGATGTATAACCTTTTCCAAAAAAAAACATGTATCTCAGAAGAACATTTCTATCCATAAATTTAGTACCATTCAAGGTGGTTTTTTCGTACCTGTACTGAAGATAGTCATAAAAACTTCCACCATTTAAATAACTCGGTGCTGCCTTATTACCCATAAGACACAAATATCTAAGATTGGGCACACTCTCATAGAGATTCTTAATAAATGGATACAGTTCTTCTATATTATTATGATTTAACCACAGAAGTTGAAGTTTTGGCATATGTGGGAATACAGTGTGATCATCTATTTCATTGTGATCTAAGTTGAGAGACGTTAAATTCTCAAACTCTGCCAAAAACTGTAAGTTTCTAAACAGGTAACGAAGGAAAGAATACCCATCTTACTGAAAATTCTTTGATTGTAATTATGTACATCAAAATATACCTACCTATTAAACTTATTATGGCTAATATCCAGTGTACGCAAAGTATTACCATAATTTTCAATGATGTCAAATGGCATATAAAAGAGACTTTCGAAAGCAAGCGATAAAGAATCAATAATATCTAGAGATGGTTTATCAGAAGATAAAGACTTTGGTTGCCTACTATGTAAGTCTACAAATATTAGTTTTCCTAACGAAGTCATGGCAAATTGTTCCACCTCGTCTGCTTCCTTTTGTAATTCTAACTCATCACTGTAATCCAACCTGTAAATAGGTTATTCTATTTAACGTAGCAATACCACCTATTGCCAAATTATACGCTTCAAATGGCCAGAAACTATCAGTTATAATGATAAGCAACGTGTTAATTATAAGCAATGTATTTTGAGAATGCGAAGTTAGTGTTTTTGTTAACTTAACTCTTACAATGCAATGATTGTTAATGATAATGAACCTGGATATAAGCTTTTTAGTTTCAATAATCTATTATAGAACTATGTCCTTTAACACTGTTATAGCTAATATTACGAAAACTTATAACGCACTAGTATTAATTTGCTGGGAAAAGTATTATGTGAACAATGTTGGTCACTATGTTAATTTACAGTACTCAGAAAGTGATATGCAGGCAGTTCAAATAAAGTTTACAAATATATAAATTCTTGATATTGTTTATTAATGATAATGACAATGAAAAAGATGATGTATAAGAAAGAAGTTTAATTATAATACTTACATTATGCCTCGACTTTTATCACCTCAAGGGGCAGTAACTTTAAGTGGACAATCAACGTGTTAGAATCATGCAATACACTTTTCACTCGCTACATTTATCTATACCATTCACCCTAACAACAACTAAAGCTGCAGCTTGCATTGACAGATAATATCGTGTAAATAGAAAAACGTGAGAAGGGCTGTAAGGCTTCAGAGTAATATGCAATGTTGCATGTAGTGATTGGGTCAACCATAGTGAGTCTTCCTACAGTAAGATTAATACTGAGCTCCGATCCGAAAAGGTGGCGTATAAAGTTTTTCGTTTATCTGATGACGCTTACAGATTAGATACGAACAGAATAAACTCGCATCTAACGTATCTATATATTACAAAGAACGAGCGGTAGCGGAAAACTTTGAGGTTAGAACTTTACCGTTACATAACGTTAAAATGTTAGGTAACGCATTAACAATACAGGTGATATATTTAAAATACGATTCGATAGAAAATATTATAGATTAATCGTGACAGACTGACACTCACCGAATTTTCCTGCATATCTCGTTTTCAAATCTTCCCACCGCACAACGGAACCAGGCAGCCAATACTTTGTACGCCTCTAGCAAGATGGTGCTACTAGTTTGACACTTGTCGAACTACAATCGAATCGTTTATCGATACATCGTTCCTTATTTGTGGCGGTAAACGGTTCGCGGTAGTCCAAGTGTCAACATTTTTTGACGAGTGCAGGAAGATTAAAAGTGTTACGATTACAAGGAGAAAAAGAAGACGATGATGCAACGAACGAATATGCTGACGTGCTGCAGACGGTGAGTTTTAAAATTTTATATCTTCATTCGGAATGACATTTATGTATTAGTCTGAATGTTAGCCTCCATCTTGGTTAAAACAAAGAACATGAGAGTGTACGAATTATACGAAATATAGAAGGTGTGAAATAAATAACAGTAAAATTGAAGTCCATAGACACTTTATTTCAAGAGTAACGTGCATTTGATTTTTTACATAGCTTCGCTTGTGCTTATCGGCACGTTTCACAAAAACAGTCAGTAACACCATTAACATATTAATCGTATATCGAATTCGAGAGACAGCAATTATCGCTTGGGGGCACGGTTCTCCAATTAAAATTCGCGATCGAACATTCCTCGTTCCCGAAATTTCTTTTGTTTATTTTCCGATTTCCAGTCGAAATTTATCATCGTACAAGTCGCTTTTCGACCCTCATGAAGCCGGGTCTCCAATGATATTCAAACTTAATTTAATTTTTAATTATTTCATCCTCATTTAATTTTCTGATATTAGAAGGTTTTTTAATAATTTTCTAGATCTATGAACCATCACTAAAATTGTATCTGACTCGGCTTCCCATAAACATTTTCTCGGGCAGTGATTGACATTTTACAATGATCCGTGCCCTCGATGGTAAAATTGATGTGTTCGAAAGTTATTACAAATTGAGCTGCCACTCTCGTAACTTGATAAGGTTTTTGTTCGATCATTTTTTTCGTAGTGCAGTGATTATAAATTCATCTGTAGCCTCTGTCGAATATATTTTTGATATGATAATTAAATACAATTTCACTGTATACTTGTGTAGTGATATGTACGAGATATGCATAGTAATTAATGGTACAACAGGAAAGAGTGATTCCTTGAGGAATCTTTTTCCACGTGGGATATCGTTTGTTTTTTTTTCTAACCAAAACAGTAATCTAAATAAGTTTTTAGTGCTTACGCACTTAAAAACATTGATTCAAAATGGCCGAACATTTATTCAAAATGGCCGAACATTAATTCAAAATGGCTGAAGATTCATTCAAAATGGCCGAACATTGATTCGAATGTTCTTCGCTTTAAGCGTTTGATGTTTCAAGAAAAATCGAATCTTTCGATAGCACAGCAATTTTTGGAAAATAAGCAAAATTTGATTATTGTAATGCCATAAATAATTTATGTAAACATTATAAAGTACATAGTTATTGAAATAATATAATAATTAATTTTGCAATATTCTTCAAAAATTTCAGTAATTAAAAATGACTAAAAGTCATTTTCAGTAATTAAAAATTACTGAAATTTTCAGTAATTAACTGTAGATGTGTATATAATTTAATAACGACTGAAAGTTTGATTATGAATCTGTTTATACCATCAATTATAAAGCATCCTGCGTAAACTTGCAAAATAATGCCTCAAGTATTACCTCTACAATCATTTAGATATCGTAAGAAAAATATTTTAACAACAAAGTTTAACAAGGTTTAACATAGTTCATTGTATCTTGACGTGTTCGTACAGGACCTCGTTTTAATTTCCATGTAGATTTTTTTCATTTTGTTGTACATTCAGTTACATACTATGTTAAATCATGGAACGTTATTGTTCGACACCTCGATGAGACAGTTTTCTGAAATATTTTTCCAAAACCTCAAATCAACAAAATAGTTGATATTTTGTTAACGATTGTAATCGTTAATTTGTTATAATAAACGAAGTTATGTGGCAAGCAAAATCAACGAAGCAAGGTTAAAATATTTCTATGTTTGTTTTAAAAGAATCTGGTAAGTTTTTCAAAATTTATCAACTGTTTAATTCTTCAACATCGATTAAAAATCTTTTTATAATCGATAACTCTGTCAAATATAGTATATATATTCGTTTGCATATTTATATATTTCTGTAAGATATACGTATCCTCTTCTCATGAGGAGATATATCGAATTTTTGGTTTCATAGAAATTTAGGAAGGCTTTTAGTTGAGTTGAAAATTTGGGAATTTAGGGAATTAGGGAGTAGAGAAATTAGGGAGTTGGAGATTTGGAAATTTGGGGAATTAGGGAGTAGGGGATTTATGGAGTTGGGGATTGGAATTTGGGGAATTAGGGAGTTGGGAATTTATGGAGTTGGGGGGATTGGAATTTGGGGAATTAGGGAGTTGGGGATTTATGGAGTTGGGGATTTATGGAATTGGGGATTGATGGAGATGGGAATTTATGGAGTTGGGGATTTGAAAATTTGAGGAATTAGGGAGTAGGGGATTTATGGCGTTGGGGATTTATGGAATTGGGGATTGATGGAAATGGGAATTTATGGAGTTGGGGATTTGGAAATTTGGGGAATTAGGGAGTAGGGGATTTATGGCGTTGGGGATTGGAATTTGGGGAGTTAGGGAGTTGGGGATTTATGGAGTTGGAGATTTGGGAATTTAGGGAATTAAGGAGTAGGGAATTAATGGATTCGAGGATTTATATGTCTGGAAATTTGTGGATTTAGGAATTTGGGATTTTGGGGATTTATAGCTGTTGAAATTTGGGGATCTGTGTATTTATAGGTCTTCAAACTGGATTTGTGTATTTAGGAATTCGTGAATTTGGATATTTGTAAATTTTTGAATCTATATATTCAAAAATTTGATCAATTAGAACATTGGTTCAGTAATTCATAAACAAATTTGTAAAATAGTCCAGAGATCCAAGAGTTTATTTCAAAATAATTTTCGCAACTGTACATGAGGAAATAAAAAATCTGCAAGCGTAAAGCTGACAAATGTAATCTAAACAATCTGCAAATAAATTTTGAAAATTTCCTAGAAACCTCTCGATACATTTCCCCATGAGCTTAACAGCAATGTCTATACAAGACACATACACGATATTGACGCTTTTAAAATATAACGATTTCATTTCTGCTTCTTACACGATAATTAAGCCAACATTTAAAACCTCTGTACTCTTCTAATTTTCCAACACGAACTTCTCTCTCTTTTTTTTTTTAATAATTTTCCATTTTTCAACACTTTCCAATGTCACACGAAAACATTGAAGCTACACTTAAACTTTGCAAATATCGTTTGCTCGATAATGGAGGGAGATATTTATTTGTTAAGATCGAACCATCCCGTTCGAGAAGCACAACGACACTGGACGAACAAGACTTGCACGATCATTAATAGTTCTCTGTTTTCTTACATTTAAATACTCTACAGATACAAACATACAATGAGATATAATCGCCGCCATTTTGTCCAAACGATATTATTTGTCGTGCTGTATCGTCCCGTACACGAGGACGATTATTTACAACGCCGAGAGGTTAGGAAGAGACTTCCGGTGCGAAATAATTCTCGATAAATCAATAGTATTTGCCGTTTCGTTTCGTTGTCGAACAAAAACATAATGTTTGTCGATTAAAAAACTGAGAAGCGACGCAAGGAGGTGCATAACACGTCTCTGAATTTCGTTCGCTCGGGGAAAAAATAATACGAGTTAAAAGGAAGTTTTCCCGAAAATAAAGTTTCCGGCTGCGGTCGGCTCGTCCGAGGAGAAATATTGCTTCCAGAGGTTGCTGAATTTATCCCAGTTTATTTCCTGACCCTACAGAAGAGGAACAGTTTGATGGAATTAGTACTTCGCCGCGTGAGAGACCGTGTTCTCTTCATTATGATTTACGCTTACCACCCCTAGTTTTTTGAACGCATCCCTGGCCTCGGTCTCCGCTACCCCGTGATATCTGCACACGTTGCAGAACTCGTTCTCGTCGATCGATTTGTCACCTGTATCAACGATACTCTTTTACTGTTTCATTTACTTTTTTACTTTTGTTTGTTAAAAATAACCCTTTGACTTTTGTAATCAAATTTAACCGCGATTGGTAAATATTTAGTTATTTTAATTATAAACTGAACACCGATATTCAGTTTACTGCTATTTTCATTATTTGCAGTCAATTCATTATTTACATTCAATTGAATGTTACATTAAACAGTAACAATATTTAGGTTTCGTTTTTATTTCGCAGTTAAAGGGTTACTTTTAATTTCAAACAATTTACTGTGTTATGTAAGAAATTAATTAAGATCGTGGGATTAAATGAGAATTCCAGCAATAATTTTAATACAGATTTTAATAAAAAGGTGTACTTCAGAAGAGAAATGCAATGTTGTTTAAAGTTTTAAGCCGGTTATCTATTTTTCGATGTAACCACAGTATGTCGAAGTTTAACGTATGTATAAAAATTGAGGAATTAGGTTGTTTATATTTGAAACAGCTATGTATGGGGGTATCAGGCGTTCTATTATGAAACTTTTAGAAAAAATATTTTTTACAAATTATCTACCATTGGGGTGGGTTAAAATTAAAATTTAAATGGGTTGATATTTGTTTAAATTTAAATGTGTTGATATTTCTATAAATTTCAAATGTACCATTAAATATAAATAAATTTTACTAGAAACAAGTTCTTTGAAATTGTAAATATTTCTTAATGAATTTAGTAATTTTTTATTATTTAATTTTTTTATTCTTTTTTGTCATTTATTCTTGTTATTTCACATCTGTCATCATTTCTATATAAATAAAAATCTGCACATTAACCCTTAACAAATTTAGAAAACTAAGGGTGAATATTTTCAATGCCATTGATTGTATTAAATTATTAACAAAAATTCTCAAAATTTAGAAACCAAAGGTGAATATTTTCACTGCCACTGTCCATATTAAATTATTAACAAAAATTCCCAAAATTTAGAAATCAATGGTGAATATTTTCACTGCCATTGATTGTATTAAACTATTAACAAAAATTCCCTAAAATTTGGAAACCGAAAGTTAAATATTTTCACCACCATCAATCACATTAAATTATCAACAAAAACCCAAAATTTAATCCCTAACAAATAACCCCTAATCGTCTCAAATATTTTACCCAAAACACTTCCCCAATTTTGTCCACAAAAATAAAAATATAAGTGCATATGAACAACGAAAATTTTCCATTGTTCCAAGAAATTGGTAGGATAATAAGCTTACCAGATGCATCGAACAACTGGAACGTTAAAGTCATGTATGTTTGTTGCCATTCGGATGGGTTCGATGGATTTTTCGCGTATTCTTCCCACAGTGAAAACCATTCATCTCGACTAACCTGGAAAATATAAGCAGAAAATAAAATTCCTGAACAAAAATACCGTTTGATCGTATTTTCGGGCTTCGGGAATAGAAACGAAAGAAGTGATGGTGCTTGAGAACAGTTCTGTTTGTTGAAGTATAAACGATTGTATTTCTACAAATTTTACGAGTAATCTGAAATTTACACGTTGGCGGACATTTTGTGTTGGAAGAAAAATTGGTCTGCCATTTCAGTATGCGGATTTTTAGGTTATGTTTTACGTTGAATTATAGAATTATAGGTACAAAGGCAAATTATAGGTATGCAAAATAGTTATAGTTACTGAGAATATTAGGCTAGTGTTAGAATCGTAACTCTGTACTTATTCACAAATGCAGAAGGAATAAAATTTTTATTCTGCTGGTATTAACTGAACTTTCCGATCAGTCCAATTATACCGAATATTAAAGTTTTTCACACGTATATAAAACTTTTGAAACGTAAAATTCTGAGCTGGGCTTAAAATAACTGAGAATTATTAAGCTATTAAATTCGAAATGTATTAAGCTTATTAAACCATATGAATCGAGTTGAACTGCAGTGAACAGTAACTTCTCTTATCAATCGTAAATTCACAGTAAAAAATTATTCCATTTATAAAAAATTATAAAAATTATGTATTAATTATATATACATATATACATGAAACTATATTTACATATTTTTCTTTGATAATTCTGTATATAATATAACAGAGAGAAATATAATTATTCTGTTACGATAATTTTGTTATTAGAAAGCGTCTATTTAGTTCTAAGGATTCAACCCACGAATATGCAAAACAAATATTTAGAGAAACAAGTTTAACCCAAACTGTTTAATTAATTCCCTGCATAGTATTTGCATAAACTTCACAAGTTTCCACTCTCGAAATAATAATTTTAATAATTTCACAAGCATAATAATTTTAATAATTTAACAAGCATAATAATTTTAATAATTTTTTACCTGACCATCTTGATCCGTATCAGCTCTTTGCCTCAAACCATCCCACATTTTCAGCAAATTCTCCCTTATGCTTTGAGCTTTGGGGTTGTCAGCAGCCCATCCCCTGTTTTCATTGATCCGCTATAACAAAAACCAGAGATCATTATAAAATTATCCAAATTTATGAAATACCGTATTTAATACGAAACAATTCACTGTGAAAATTCTTTGATAATTCTAGTCGTTATTTTTCATTTGTATATCTTTGAAATGGAATGAATTCTGTTGAGTAATAAAGAAAATGGCGTTGTATACGTGTGCTTACTTGTATGGCAAGGTCGAAATCCTTCCTATCGATCGTGCCACTTTGATTGACATCTGAAAGCGTGGAAAAAGTGAATTAATATTTAGACGTAGAGTAGTTGATTGTTGTTGGTTCGGTTGATAAATGTGTGTCGAATGTCAGTTTTACAGTTTGGGTTATTTGGAACTTTTGGTGAGTTGGGGAAAAGTTGAGAATTTGGAATTTTGGGAATTTGGGGAATTGTGGGTTTAAGGAGGTTTTGGGAATTTGGTAATTTGTGGATTTGGAGATATTTGGATTTGCAAATTTGGGAATTTAGAAATTGATGGATTTAGGGATTTGTGGAATTTGGAAATTTGGGGATTTGGGGATTTGGGGATTTGTTGAATTTGGAGATTTGGAGATTTGGGGATTTGTGGAATTAGGGAAATGGGACTTTGGAGATTTGTGGATTTGGGGGTTTGTGGAATTAGGGAATTGGGAGTTTGGAAATAGTGAAATTTGGGAATTGGTGGATTTGGGGATTTGTGGAATTAGAGAATTTTGGAATTAGGGGTTTGGGAATTTGGAGATTTGTGGATTTGGGGATTGGGAATTTGGGGACTTGTGGAATTAGGGAGTTGGAAATTTGGAAATAATGGAATTTGGGAATTTGTGGATTTGGAGGTTTGTGGAATTAGGGGATTGGGAATTTGGAAATTTGTGGATTTGGGGATTCGTGGAATTATAGAATTGGGAATTTGGAAATAGTGGAATTTGGAGATTTGTGGATTTGGGGGTTTGTGGAATTAGGGAATTGGGAGTTCGGAAATAGTGAAATTTGGGAATTGGTGGATTTGGGGATTTGTGGAATTAGAGAATTTTGGAATTAGGGGTTTGGGAATTTGGAGATTTGTGGATTTGGGGATTGGGAATTTGGGGACTTGTGGAATTAGGGAGTTGGAAATTTGGAAATAATGGAATTTGGGAATTTGTGGATTTGGAGGTTTGTGGAATTAGGGGATTGGGAATTTGGAAATTTGTGGATTTGGGGATTCGTGGAATTATAGAATTGGGAATTTGGAAATAGTGGAATTTGGGAATTTGTGGATTTGGGGGTTTGTGGAATTAGGGAATTGGGAGTTCGGAAATAGTGAAATTTGGGAATTGGTGGATTTGGGGATTTGTGGAATTAGAGAATTTTGGAATTAGGGGTTTGGGAATTTGGAGATTTGTGGATTTGGGGATTGGGAATTTGGGGACTTGTGGAATTAGGGAGTTGGAAATTTGGAAATAATGGAATTTGGGAATTTGTGGATTTGGAGGTTTGTGGAATTAGGGGATTGGGAATTTGGAAATTTGTGGATTTGGGGATTCGTGGAATTATAGAAATGGGAATTTGGAAATAGTGGAATTTGGGAATTTGTGGATTTGGGGATTTGTGGAATTAGAGAATTGTGGAATTAGAGGGTTAGGAATTTGGAGATTTATGGATTTGGGGATTTGGGGATTTGTGGAACTAGAGAATTGAGAATTTAGAAATAGTGGAATTTGGAAATTTGTGAATTCGGAAATTCAACTAATATCCAAACTTGAACATTCCAAAATTCCTTCCCCAGAAAATCTCCCAAGTGTCCCTCAAATGCACCCCACATCTTCCCAATCACCCATCTAACATCCTTAAATCAAAACACTAATCTACCAGCACATCCATCTTGCATTATCCAAAAGAAAACTCGCAAAGCTTTCCCTGCTACCAGCAAACAGTATCCGCGAAATTAATATACGCCAGTTTGGCCGGTTTCCAACCAAAGACCCGAGCTAAATTGTACTACCTCCAACATTACGTCAAGACGTTGTCACCGGCATCATCGCATTAAGTTCACAGCGTTAACATTAATGTCGGTTTTCGGGTTAGCCTCGTCAGCTTATCGGAAGCACGCGTGGATGATCGAAACAAAACCCTCGATGTCCAAGGTTCGGGTGAGGCTTCGAAAAGGGGCTCGATCACGTAGGCAAAACACGTGACAAGGAATCGATGTAATGAAATATGGGCGTGAGTGTCCACCAGAGGGATGGAATTTTGGCTTGTATCCAGAATGTGCGCAAGATTTCACACGGACCCCCCGTTTCCGAAAAGACGGCCTCTCGTCGATCGTGCCATTCATCCTTCGCGACAAGGTCGTCGTCGTCGTCTGAATCGGATGTCATTAATTTTCGCGAGTCGACCCAATTTTCCTAGCTCGCTTTGCGAAGACTTTTCTACTCCTTTCAGGTGTCGACCCTCCGGGATTCCCGGACTTCCTGTTTATTAATTGTAATCCGCACAATGAACGCAGACAGTGGAGTCGAATTATACGCTAACCCATTTAACACCTCTGGAACTGTTAACCCGTTCAGATATTTTTCGATAAATGGACTTGGTGACGACGGTAAATGGACTTGGTGACTGTCATATTTCTGTCGAGGGTAATTTGCGGTGAAGTATGGTCGAGGACGGATATGGATTTTGTAGGGCTGACGCTCTTTGTGCGTCAGAGAAGGTTTGGTTGATTTTTAGGGGCTTTTCAAGGTTTGAGGTAAGAATTTGAAGAGTGGAATGTGCGAGCTTAGGGATTAGGTGATATGGACATTTGGAAAATTGGAAATATCAAGATTTATAGGTTTGGTGGTTTAGGGACTTAGAATGTGGGTATGTAGATTGAAAAGGAATTAAGAGATCTAGGAATTAAGGGATGTAGAGATTTGGATATGTAGGTTGAGGCTCTAGCAATTTGGGGATTTAGGAATGTGGATATGAAGGTTGAGGGTTTAGCAACTTGGAGACATAGAGATTTGGTTATGCAGGTTGAGGCTTTAGGAATGTGGAGACTTAAGAATGTGGATATGAAGGTTGAGGGTCTAGGAATTTGGAGATATAGAGATTTGGATGTGTAGGTTGAAACTCTGGCAATTTGGGGACTTAGGAATGTGGATATGAAGGTTGAGGGTTTAGCAATTTGGAGACATAGAGATTTGGTTATGCAGGTTGAGACTCTAGGAATGTGGAGACTTAAGAATGTGGATATGAAGATTGAAGGACTAGGAATTTGAAGATATAGAGATTATGATATGTAGGTTGAAGATTCAGAAATTTAGGGATGTAGAAATTAGGATATGTAAGTTGAGACAATTAGTAGAGATTAGAATATGTGAAAACTGGAAATTTGGAGACTTAGAAACTTTGATATGTACTTTGAGAACCTGAGAAGTATGGACTTACAAATTTTTACATTAGGAAGATAGGAAATTTGGAATTTGAAAAATTGGAAATTGGAAAATTTGGAAGTTGGAAAATTTGAAATTTGGAAGATTGGAAGTTGGAAAATTTGGAATTTGGGAAATTAGAAGTTGGGAAATTTGGAATTTGGAAGATTGGAAGTTGGAAAATTTGGAATTTGGAAGATTGGAAGTTGAAAAATTTAGAATTTGGGAAATTAGAAGTTGGGAAATTTGGAATTTGGAAGATTGGAAGTTGGGAAATTTGGAATTTGGGAAATTAGAAGTTGCGAAATTTGGAATTTGGAAGATTGGAAGTTGGAAAATTTAAAATTTGGGAAATTAGAAGTTGGCAAATTTGGAATTTGGAAGATTGGAAGTTGGAAAATTTGGAATTTGGGAAATGAGAAGTTGGGAAATTTGGAATTTGGAAGATTGGAAGTTGGAAAATTTGGAATTTGGAAGATTGGAAGTTGGAAAATTTAAAATTTGGAAGATTGGAAGTTGGAAAATTTGGAATTTGGAAGATTGGAAGTTGGAAAATTTAGAATTTAGAAAATTAGAAGTTGAAAAATTTGAATTTTGGGAAATTAGAAGTAGGGAAATTAGGAAGTCAGAAAATTAGAACTCGGAATATTTAAAAATTAAAAAATTCGAATTTAGAAAATTTGTAATTTGCAAAATTAAAAGTTAGCAAATTTACTACGTATATTAAAGCAATAGAAAGTTAGGGACTTAAAGACTCCTCTCTCGAGTACCCATATACAACACACCCTAATAATACAACCTTTTCCTAAACAAGTCAAAAACATACCTAAACCCTACTCCCCTAAAACCAATCTGCCCATAATAATTTCGCAACAAAAAACCCAGACACCAACTTTAATAAATTTTCACTGATAATTCGATCAGCTGCTACATTGAATGCAGGGTTGAAACACGTGCGATCATTTATAAGCCTGAATGACAAGCGGAGATCCACGATTTACCTAACGTCGTTCACGGCATTCTCTGGGTCACGGTGAAATACCGTATCGACGGCGAAGAACATATCCCTGCGGGATATGTTTAGCAGCCGATCGACGGTCAAAGAAGGAAAGAAAGTGAGGGGCTAATGAGGGCCACCAAGCGTGTACACGCCTGTGACCTCCATGCTTCACACGAACAGCCTCCGTGTCACAGCATACTCTGCTAACGCAGTTCTCGATGCACACGTGTTCACACCTACCACTCTATTCGTAAGTTTCGTTCGTTAATTACGCGTAATATTTTCGCTGCTAGTCGGTTATCACCGTCCATAAAATTATTTGGACATTTCGAACTTTTTCTGATTCGATAAAATTTCAACGTGCAACTTTGTTGCTGTCGGGAAATTTTTGTGGATGTTTTGTTCGTGGATCGTTATGGTCTTTGGTTACATTTTAGGGATTCAGTAGTGAAGGGTGGGAAGTCAAGGAGGTTAGGCTAGGTAGGTAGGTTTTGGTATGTGGAGATGGGTAATGGGATGTGGGATTTGGAGTTTGGGAAATATGGAAATTTGGGAATTTGAGGTTTCAGAAATTTGGGATTATGAATTGGGTCACTTGGAGATTTTGGAACTTGTCAAATACCATACTTGTTAATTCCCAACTTGTCAAATACCATACTTGTTAATTCCAAACTTGTCAAATCTCCACTTGTTAGTTCCCAACTTGCCAAATCCCCCACTTGTTAATTCCCAACTAGTCAAATCCCCTGCTTGTAAATTTCCAACTTCTCAAATCCCCTACTCGTCAATTCCCAACTTCTCAAATCCCCTACTCGTCAAATCCCCCACTTGTTAATTCCCAACTGGTCAAATCCCCCATTTGTTAATTCCCAACTCGTCAAATTCCCTACTTGTCAATTCCCAACTCCTCAAATTCCCTACTTGTCAATTCCCAACTCGTCAAACCCCCACTTGTTAATTCCCAACTTATCAAATTCCCCACTTGTTAATTCCCAACTTATCAAATCCCCCACTTGTTAATTCCCAACTTCTCAAATCCCCTACTTGTTAATTTCCAACTTCCCAAACCCCCTACTCGTCAATTCCCAACTCGTCAAATCCCCCACTTGTCAATTCCCAACTCGTCAAATCCCCCACTTGTTAATTCCCAACTCGTCAAATCCCCTACTCGTCAATTCCCAACACGTCAAATCCCCCACTTGTCACTCCCCAACTTATCAAATCCACTCCTCAAAATCCCCAAATTCCACAAACTCCAAATTTCTCTATTCCCACCTTCTCAGACTCTCAACCTAAACCACCCAAACTCCCCAACTCCCAAGTCCCCAAGTCCCCAAATACACTTCCCTTTCTCACTCCCCCAGAAACCATAATACCCGTTATCGAAATAGCAAGACTGATCGCTCTTCCCCGATTCTTCCGACTTCCAAGCCATCTTATTCCACTCGTCGCTTTCAGAGCTATCGTGGCAAGGTCCCGGTGAAATGAAATACGACCTGGGGTGTGTAGAATGGTCGATCGCGTCCCTGGGGTATTTTTTTGGAAGCTCAGAACGAAATCAAGGCTATACAGGGGGGCGTTTTGTTCGGTCTCTATATGGCACCTATGTGCTACCGGTTGGGTAAAAGTGAGCCAACCTCGGACACCTATTTATGGTGTGAACAAGAACAGATAAACAATGGACGGTTAAAGGGGGATGCGATGAAATTACACGTTCCTGGCTTTGCGCTCGTGTATCTTCGTGATAATGCCTGTTTGTGTGCGCAGGCAATCATTCATACGAGTTGGGTGCAGTTTGAGTGCAGATAGTGCTTTCGAAAGAGGTGTCAGTTACAGGACGTCTTTGTTTAGGTATCGGGGTATGGGCGGTGGGATCGAAATTGTGAATTTGGGGCTGGGGGTTGGGTTTTAGATGTTGTAAATTTGAGATGTGGAGTGGTGGAGAGTTAAGGGTTTGTAGTTTTAGTTTAAGGTTTATAGAATGCTCGTGAAGCGGAAAATTTAGGGTTAGGGAGATTTGAGAAGGTAATTTTGGGCTGTTAAAATTTTGGAGAAGAGAATTTGAGGCTTTGGGAGATTGGGAAATTAATTATTTGGGGTGGGGATTTAGGGAGTTGAGAATTTGAGGTTATAGGGATTTAGAGAGGTGAGAATTTGGGGCTGTGGGGATTTAGGGAGATGAGAATTTGGACTGCAGGGATTTAGAGAGATGAGAGTTTGGGGATGCAGGGATTTAACGAGGTAAGAATTTTAGGCTGTTAAAATTATGAAGGGCAGAATTTGCGATTTTAGATGATTCAGAAATTAATTATTTGGAGCAGGGATTTAGAGAGTTGAGAATTTGGGGCTGCAGGGATTTAGAGAGTTCTGAATTTGGGGCTGCAGGGATTTAAAGAGATGAGAGTTTGGGGCTGCAGGGATTTAGAGAGATGAGAGTTTGGTGCTGCAGGGATTTAGAGAAATGAGTTTGGGGCTGCAGGGATTTATAGAGTTAAGAATTTTGAGCTGTCAAAATTATGGTAGGCAGAATTTGAAGCTTTAGGAGATTGAGAAATTAATTATTTGGGGTAGAAATTTAGAGAGTTGAAAATCTGGGTCTGCAGGGATTTACAGAGTTAGAAATTTGGGGCTGTAGGAATTTAAAGAGTTACCAATTTGTGAATTTATAGTTTGAAAAATTTGTAAATTATAAAATTGGGAAATTAGTGAATTCATACTTTGAAAAATTTGTAAATTATAAAATTGAGAAACTAGTGAATTTATACTTTGAAAAATTTGTTAATTATAAAATTGAGGAACTAGTAAATTTTCCAATTTAGAAATTTGAGAATATTAGAATGTGTCTTCAAAATTATGCAAACCTAAACCCTCAAAAATGATCAAATTTCCTAAATCCCCCCAAAAATGTAAGAATTTCACCTCAAAAACTATAAAAATTCCTAAACTTGCCTCTCCCAAAATTCATACCCCAAAATTCAGATACTTAAGATATCATATTACATTTCACTGTTCGGAGGTCTCGAAATGTACAAGTGGAATAAGATTGTAGCCCGACGAAGAGGACGTTAGAAGGGCAATCAGTTTTGCTATTTCGTTAGCAGGCGACTGGCTCCGTTTCTGGGGAAAAATACTGGGCAACTGGCGATGAAAGCTCGGCAGTATCATCGGTCCGGGAATGATAGCTAAGGATGTTCGTTCGAGTGAACACTGTAGATAACGTTCTTGGGACAATTAGGAGTCGTTGAGGGTACGAAGTAATTGGCACGGAATCGGATTACCCGGAATGTTAACAGAGAGGCTGACCGTTCGGCTGGAAATGTTCTTTGTGGGTCAAAAGATGGCCAACTACGAATAACACGATTTCGAAGAATAAGCGGATTTATTTTTACACGGTTTACCTTCAGAATTGGAAACTCGATTAAAAACCCCGGGTTAAATGTGATTTGGCAGGGCACACGTGTGATGATCTAATTTTTCTGACTTTGTTTGTTGTTCATTTACTTTTATGGGGACATCCAATTTTTGTCTGCGTTTATCCCTTAATAGGGGTTCAGAAAAGAATATTTTTCTACCCTTTTTAATTCTATCCCGAAAGTAATGAATAAATAATGTCATATGCGAATATGTGAGACTTGAAAATGCAGTATATATATTTTGAAGAATGGAAAGGTTTACATAAAATATGTACTTACCAAAGAAGGTATTGAAAACGTAGAGTAACTTCTTTTTACGGAACTCCGAAAGTGACATCTTGTTAGTCTACAACATAGAGAAACAAGAGGGTTGGTGAGTGTGCTCGTACGTCCATGGTGTGTGATGTTAATATTCATTTTCGATCGAATGGCGATCAGGGTCGATTGTCTCGACCGACCGACCCTTATTTTATCTCGCCAGTAAAAAGTAATCGTGGCTTGCTTTTATCGAGCTGCTTTGTACATCGCCTCGATATTTACAAGGACGTCGTGAAGACACAAAGTCAGCTTAATTCAGGTACACGGACAAGTGTTCAATGTTAAATCATCACCTTGTATCGCCGAATATACGTGTATTCAAATAAATTGTTAATATTTTATTTCTTTATTAGATTCGGAGAATTTTTTTATTTCGTTGAATTTGGAAGAATTTTAGTTATTTGATAGACAAGAGTGAAATTAATTTTTTGGATGACAAGTTGAGAAAATTAATAGTGTGGCAATATAACACGTAGTTATACAGGAAGTACGAAAGTCAATCACGTGGTTATATAACACGTTCACATTTAATTAACGGTAATATGCAATGTGTCAAAATTTAATGTATGACAATATAACATGCGGCAATATAGCGCGAGGTAAAACACAACGTATGAAGGTCTAATGAATGGCTATATAACGCGTAGGTGTCGAATTCAAGTTAATATACAACGTGCAGAAATGTAAAGCGTTGCAATATAACAAATGGCAATATAACGCGAGGTAATTAAAAACGTATGAAAGCTT
Source organism: Megachile rotundata (assembly GCF_000220905.1). Taxonomy (NCBI): domain Eukaryota; kingdom Metazoa; phylum Arthropoda; class Insecta; order Hymenoptera; family Megachilidae; genus Megachile; species Megachile rotundata. The sequence continues at coordinate 4,855,476 of NW_003797177.1, read as the reverse complement.
AATGCAAGGCTATATAACGCATGTATGTCGAATTTATATTAATATCCAACGTGTAGAAATATAGTACGTTACAATATAGGGAATGGCAATATAACGCGAGGTAATTAAAAACGTATGAAAATTTAATGCAAGGTTATATAATGCGTGTATGTTGAATGTATATTAATATCCAACGTGTAGGAATGCAATGCGTTGCGATATAACCAATGGCAATATAACGCGAGTTAGTATAAAACGTATAAAAGTCTAACGAGTGGCTATATAACGCGTGGATATCGAATTTATATTAATATACAACCTGTAGACACGTAATACGTTACAATATAGAGAATGGCAATATAACGCGAGGTAATGAAAAACGTATGAAAATTTAATGCAAGGCTATATGACGCGTGTATGTCGAATTTATATTAATATACAACGTGTAGAAATGTAATGCGTTGCGATATAGGGAATGGCAATATAACGCGAGGTAATGAAAAACATATGAAAATTTAATGCAAGGCTATATAACGCGTGTATGTCGAATTCATATTAATATACAACGTGTAGAAATGTAATGCGTTGCAATACAACAAATGGCAATATAACGCGAGGTAATTAAAAATGTATGAAAATTTAATGTAAGGCTCTGTAATAGTTGACATCTAATTTATGGTAATATAAAATGCGTAAAAATGTAATATGGCGATATAACGCGTGGCAATGTAACACGTAGTAATAAATACTTTACAGTAATCTTATTCATAGCAATATAACACGTGCAAATTTAAATCGCGATAATGTGTGGGAATAAAACGTGTGACAACACGTGAAAATACAAAGTATGACATGAGTGCGAAATTAAACACCTGGTGATAAAACACGTGGCGAACTATCGTACAAGTGACATTAAAAGACACAATAACTTATCAGTTCTTACATTTATCGAAGCGGAGAATTTGCAAAAAACCTCTTTCCTTTCGCTATGGACCGAAACGACTACAGTACCGGTGTCGGATGTAACCCCTTATATAATAAGATTTAAAAGGTTTCCTTATCGAAGATAAGATGTATGTTTGATTGTTCAATGACGCAAATTTCGAAGTAATGCCACGTGAATGCCGTAAATGTAATTTTAAATACATATAAAACATCAAAAAATGTATTATTACCCGGAACGTGACGTAAATCTCTCCGGATGACTCAAGTTGTATTCTTTTCTTCGCGCCATTGTCACAATCGACAATTGCCTATCGATTATAACAGATATCCTGCACAGCCGCATCGTAGCGATTTGAAAGATTACGTGTGAACGATGAATAATTTTCTACAATGGTAATCCCACTTTATTAATAGCCCCAACACTATTATTTCTGATGCATACGTAAAAAATTCAGACTCCACTATGTTGGCAATTTATTTAAACGCGGATAATTTATGGAACTTTTAATAATTGCCGGGGGAGAATGTAATTCCGGAGTTTATCTGCTTTAGCCACCAGTCGTATTTTTCATTCGAATGGTTTTTTCATGGGGGTATATCTAAGGGTTTCACTGCTTAGTCCTTGTATCTACTATGTATATTTAGGTGGAGAATTATCTGCAGACGGCTGCACGGGAATTATTAATTGCAATGATAATTTAATTGTGGCTCTGCTAATATTAAGTAGAGGCTTATAAATATTCTTATTTATGTATAAAATAGTTATAAATGTAACCAAAGTTTTAAGTTTTTGAATGAACTTATAGGTTTTTATGAATGATCAAATTATTGAATAGTTGAAATTTAGAAATTTGTTGATCCACAAATTTTTAGATAGGCAATTCTAATAGTTTTTAAATTTTCGAATTCTTATGTTCCCAAATCTATGAATTCTCAAAATTCATTCCCAAATTGTGAAGACACTGAATCCTTAAATATTCAAATATTTATGTCTTCAAATTTCTAAATTTTCACATTTTTATGTTCATTAATGCTAGAGCCCTTAAGTTCCTAAGCCTGCAAGTATTTGTGTCTCAAAGTCCCTAAATCTTCATATTTTTACATTCTCTAATGCTAGAGCTACTAAGTCCCTAAATCTCCAAATCCTAAAATCCAAAAATCTTCAAGTATCAAAACAGTTAAATCTCCAAATATCAAATTGTCTACGTCCCATATTGCTAAATCCATAAACACCTATGCTTCAAAGTCTACAACTCCTAAATCTTCAAATCCACAAATCTCAAAATACTAAATTCCAACATTCTCAAACCCTAAAGTTGCCATTGATCCAAGTGTTTAAATTCAAAATTTCTCTTAATTCCTAAATCTTTAAATTTCAAAGTCTCCAAGTCCCCAAATTCTTACATTCCCAAATCTCTCTCCATGTCCAAATCTTCAAATTCCCAAATTCCGAAATCTCCTAATTCCACAAATCTCCAAATTCCCAATCCCCTAATTCTACAATTCTCTAATTCCACAAACCCCCAAATTCACAAATTCCCAAATTCCACTATTTCCAAATTCCCATTTCTATAATTCCACGAATCCCCAAATCCACAAATTTCCAAATTCCCAATCCCCTAATTCCACAAACCTCCAAATCCACAAATTCCCAAATTCCATTATTTCCAAATTTCCAACTCCCTAATTCCACAAGTCCCCAAATTCCCAATCCCCAAATCCACAAATCTCCAAATTCCCAAACCCCTAATTCCAAAATTCTCTAATTCCACAAATCCCCAAATCCACCAATTCCCAAATTTCACTATTTCCGAACTCCCAATTCCCTAATTCCACAAACCCCCAAATCCACAAATCTCCAAATTCCCAATCCCCAATTCCTCAAATCACCAATTCTTCAAATCCCCAATTCCTCAAATTCCCAATTCCTCAAATCCCTAAATCCTCAAATCCTCAAATCCTCCAAAATCCCAAATTCCTCAAATCCCAAAATTCTCAAATCATAAAATCCCCAAATCCCTAATTCTTCAAATCCCCAATTCCTCAAATTCCCAAACCCTCAAGTCCCAAAATTCTCAAGTCCCTAAATCCCCAAATCCCCAATTCCTCAAATCCCCAATTCCTCAAATCCCCAAATCCTCAAATCCCAAATCCCCAAATTCCCAAATCTCCAAATCCCTAATTTCTCTCCAATATCCCCACATCTCCAAATCCCCAGATCCATATCTCCACATCTGCACCGTCCCCGCCTTCCAAAATCACCCAATCTCCCTCCAATTACATAATGTACACCAACTAATCTCCCTGTATCTACAACTTACAAAGAACAATAACACGTAATCAGTAGCGACAGCGATCGATCTCAGGGTGGTACTTTCAGGAAAGCCACTGCCAACATCGTAATCAGTAACAGTATCATTACCCGTCAAGGTGAATGTTGACGTCAATCTTCAGAGCAGTTAACATCATAGAATAATCTTTTCATTTCTTGATTCGGTTACTTGATTGTATTAACAAGACAACAAGAAATGTGCATGAAAAACGTTTATACTCGATCCTCCAAGTCTTTTATCCTATTCCGTTGTTTATTTATTGTTTAATGGAGCCATCAAGCTGGTTTCATCTATGAATTACGGCATGGTCTATTCAGGCGATCGCCGCGGGAGATTCATCGACGTCTAATTCAATGATCAGTAAGTTGATTGATTAGTTGACAAGCTCAGTGGGATTGATAATTAACATTTGTTATCTCCTCAAGTAGTTTAATTGCAATCTCTGATCGCGGCGTTGATTGCTGGCAGATAACGCGGAGTGCGTCAATGAGTCAGATACAGAGATCTCGTTTTTGGGTGAAAGGATTGGGGATAGACAGATTTGGGTGATGGAAAATTTGGGAGTTGGAGGAGGTGGAAGCTTGGGAGATGGGTTTTGGAAATTTGGGAGGTGGGGGTTGAACAATTTGGATTTTGGGAGATTGGAAGTTGGGAAATTAGGAGGTTGGGAGATTGGAAGTTGGAAAATATAGCATTTGGGAAATTAGGAAGTTGCGAGATTAGAGGTTGGGGCATTAGGGAGTTGGAAAATATGGAATTTGGGAGATTACAGGTTGGGACATTAGGGAGTTGGAAAATTTGGAATTTGGGAGATTGGAAGTTGGGAAATTAGGAAGTAGGGCCATTAGAAGTTGAGGCATTAGGGAGTTGGAAAATATGGCATTTGGGAAATTAGGAAGTTGGGAGATTAGAAGTAGAGAAATTAGGAAGTAGGGAGATTAGAAGTCGAGGCATTAGGGAGTTGGAAAATATGGAATTTGGGAGATTAGAGGTCGGGACGTTAGGAAGTTAGGCCATTAGAAGTTAAGACATTACAAAGTTGGAAAATTTGAAACTCGGAAGATTAGAAGCTGGAAAATTTGCAAACTGAAAATTCCAAAATCAGAAAAACTCAAAACTTCAAATAAATAAACTCTGATAGTCCAACAAATAAAAATTCCGAAATTTGTCTCACATCTTCAAACCCCAAAAGTCCCAATCTTCCAAAATCCTAAACTTCCAAAAACCCCACATATCCACATCCCTCCACATCCCCATTGTGATACCCGAGCCTCGACACCATAAAAAGCCAGTGTAACATATCAAAGACTAAATCGATACCCATCAAATCGATACAATAGCAAAACTGATAGGAATTTCGAATGAGCCGCTGCAACGGTTTTTACCAACCGCAACCGTTATCTCGTCAGATCTATAGAATATTTTGAGTATATTGACAGGTTGATGTATCGGCAGAACAGATAACGAGGTTGCCACGTAGGAGCTGTATCTCAGGTATTATTTTACGTGGCAAGGGAATCGAGGTTGTTCATAGTGTTCCTCGAAACAATGGACTTAAAGCTAACTGCAGATCTCTGATGCATCGCCATATTGCTCGCCCGACTGCCTTATCTGCCAGCTGCTGCCGAATTTTAATCGCAACAGTTTATCGCTTTATTATTCGGATATTTCTCGTTTTTTCTTCATGGCTATTCTAGTTTATTTCAGTTACGTAGGCGGCGGGGGCTTTCATCGATTCGCGATAACCGTTGAAAGTTTTCAACGGAAAAACTTTATTCACGCAGTTATCGAATTTTGATACGTTATTTCACCGGCTCGGTTTTCGAATTTTTAGCGGATTGTATGGACGGGTTATTGATTAGGTTTATGCGGAAAATAAAAGATTTTACGAGGAATAGTTTCCGAGCTATGGTGGAAAATTATGTTTATTGAATTATTGTGGTGGGACGAGGTTGAGGCTTTTGTGGAAATATGTGCGATGAAATTTTTTGGGCTGCTGGGATGTTATTTAGAGTTTTATAGAAAGGGAGTTAGTTTAACAAATTTTTATATTTAGAAATTTGAGAATTTTGCAAACTTCAGATTTGCTGAAACATCTTCAAGCTTTTCCAAATGTGTTCGAACATCTCCAAACTCCTATACAACTTTCTCCACTTAAGTTCAAAGATATCTCAAATATTTATATTAACAATTAGTAATAATTTAACTGGCAATAGGATTCTTGGATTTTACTAATAATTGATGCAAGAACTTCATTGCAACTCATAGCGTTCTATTGTTTTCAAAAAGATGAATTAACTTCAGCTGTCCTTCAAACTTGCTCAAACACCCTCAAGCTTTAAATTTGCTCAAACTTCTTCAAACTCCTTCAAATTTGTTCAAACATCTCCTATATAACTTTCTGCACTTAAGTTGCAAAATATGTGAAATATTTTTATTAACAATTAGTAATAATTTAACTGACAATAAAGTTTCTTGGATTTGACGAATAATCTTTATACAACACCCTCATTGTAACATCCTGTATACCAGTTGTTAACAGATGATCTCAAAATTTAACAGGGTTATAAAAAAATGTTGAAATATGGATTCAATGTTAAATCAGTTCCCAGAGTCCAATTTTAGAAATGAAATATTTGCCTGGTTTTATCTGGAACACCTTGATGATAGGATCAGAGATAACACAGTTGACGAAATCAGTAAGTTTGCTGATGAACTTCATTTCACACTCCATTTAGTTTGAGTACTGATTCTTTCTCACAGTATTTTTAACCGAAAAAATATCTTGAATGAAAATGTAAATTTGAATTTGTGAATACGTAAATTCACCCATGAATACAAGTTGTTATATTTCACAAATACAATTATCTTTATCGTTCTTTTTAAGCTTGATGCAAAATTTCAGAGCTTAGTGCAATTTAACGAATTATTTTTCTAAAGAGAATGTTAAATGAGAGTTTTAAAACCCTGCGGAAAATGTATTCACTTTGTATACTCGTTTAAGACACACTCAATATTCACCTTTAATTTTTTTCTTTTAATCGGAGGAGAAATCGTTGATGCTGTTTTGAAGCGATTGATTATGGTCAGTATTATATGTATAATCTCATTGTTTATGAGAATACAGTTTTTCAATCACGTGGTTATATAACGCGTTCAAATTTAATTAATGGTAATGTACAATGTGTCAAAATTTAATGTATGACAATATAGCATGTGGCAATATAATGCGAGGTAAAACACAACATATGAAAGTCTAACGAATGGCTATATAACGCGTAGGTGTCAAATTCAAGTTAATATACAACGTGCAGAAATGTAATGCGTTGCAATATAATAAATGGCAATATAACGCGAGGTAATGAAAAACGTATGAAAGTTTAATGCAAGGCTATATAACGCATGTATGTCGAATTTATATTAATATCCAACGTGTAGAAATGTAATGCGTTGCAATATAATAAATGGCAATATAACGCGAGGTAATTAAAAACGTATGAAAGTTTAATGCAAGGCTATATGACGCGTGTATGTCGAATTTATATTAATATCCAACGTGTAGAAATGTAATGCGTTGCAATATAATAAATGGCAATATAACGCGAGGTAATGAAAAACGTATGAAAGTTTAATGCAAGGCTATATAACGCATGTATGTCGAATTTATATTAATATCCAACGTGTAGAAATGTAATGCGTTGCAATATAATAAATGGCAATATAACGCGAGGTAATTCGTTTTAAAATACAGTTTTTGATATAGAGAGCAAATTTTACAATTTTGTGTGCCAACTAAATTTTTATAAACAATATTTCATTATTCAATTGAATAAATTTTATTCCATTAAAATTATATCGTTCAACATTTGGTTAATTGTTTAACATTTTAAGAATGTAACTTCTCTATATTTTATAACATAAATCCCCCTAAAATATCACCGCTTAAATGTCTTCTCAAATGTCTTCCTCAACTTCATGTCTTCCTCAAAATAAAAAATATTTAACAGTAAGCAAAAAGAATTCATACAATAATCGCTCAATTCTCGCACAACATAAAAGAGTCTGATATACAGAGAGTTAACTTTCATGAACGTCATTAATGCCGGAATGAAAATTTTTAAACAGCGTGCAATAAAAGATATGACTCTTCGTGGGACGCCATTGTTGCATCGGTAAGTCGTGGTACTCCATCTCGGTGAAATAAAACCGTGCGTGACCGTAGCTATGGTTTTATAACAATGAAACGTCATAAAAACTGTTATTAACCTTTGCTTTGCGACACAATACTCGATGTGTAACAATTTAATAAATTATTTGACAAGTGGGGCGATATATTCTCGTACTGCTTGTTTCAATGTTATTGAGTTTTAAATAATTAATTATTGATTGTTTTAAGGTGATGTATTGTGAAGGATTTTGTAGTATTATTTATAATTTATTTGGTATTATTTGTAATTTTTTGGTGTAGTATTATTTATAATTTATTTAATATTATTTGTAATTTTTTGGTGTAGTATTATTTATAATTTATTTAGTATTATTTGTAATTTTTTGGTGTAGTATTATTTATAATTTATTCAGTATTATTTTTAATTTTTTAGTGTAATATTATTTATAATTTTTTAGTGTAGTATTATTTATATTATTGTGCAGTGCTTATGCAGTATTATTTATAATTTATTCAGTATTATTTTTAATTTTTTAGGGTGGTATTATTTATAATTTATTTAGTGTTATTTTTAATTTTTTAGTGTAATATTATTTATAATTTATTTAGTATTATTTATAATTTTATAGTGTAGCATTATTTATATTATTCTGTAGTACTTTTATAGTATTATTTATTATAATTATTATATTATGTAATTTTTGTCTTATTATGTTTTGAACTAAATTTTTAATTCTGTTCATATTTATATAATTACCTACTTATATTACAAAATTATTTATATTTATTATTATTATCACTATTATAGAATTATGCAGTTACATTGCACAGTTTGTTTAATAATTATTCACTTAGTATTAATGAAGTTCATAAAATTTTTATAGGTTTCAAATAAATAAATTGTTTTCAAAAAACGATTAAAATTATTTATCCTAACATCAGTCCTTTTTAAATAACATTAAATTATTTAAATATAAAAGCACTGAATAACCTAATTCATGATACATCAAACAGTGATTTTTGTAATAAAATTTAATATTCCAAAGTTAGCAACCCGTGTTCGAGAGAAATTTAAAATTCTGAATAGAAGCTTCCCTAGAAAAATTTCAAATAACAGCCGGCATGTATATTCATTAGAAAACAGAATTTTTCCTGTTCCCTCGATATCGTCTACTAAATCTCTCATGTAACTTGAAAAATAGCCCGTAAACAACGAGCAAATGAAAATACAATCGTACAAATTCAGATTATTCTGTCGGTTTTGTTGAAATGGAAATGGAGATACAGAAAGAACGCGAGAAATATTTTAACTTTATCTCTTTTTTCCCGCGATTTTATCTACAAGAATATCGAATTCGCCAATAGTTCCTGGGGGAAATATACATGGGATTATATGAGAAATAGTGTAAGAATTTATAGCGAGTCGTTAGATTCTTATAAATTTTTTAGATCACTTTGTGAATCGAAAAATTATAGGTTATTCAATTTACGAGGTACGCCATTTTTAGAGGTTAGATTTGGAGGTTAGGAAGTTCGAAATTTTCACTTTTGTATTAAAAATTCTAAGTTTGCGAAATGAATAAAATCGAAAATTCTAAGGTAGGAAAATTAGAAGTCTTTACAATTTCTCTAAATTTCTTTAAAATTTTGAAATTTGAAATTTTTGAAATTTTCACACTATAATATTAAAAATATTGAAAAACAGTTGCCAAGTTTAAATTCAATGCATATCAGCTGCGAGTACGAGAATTCAGTTAAGAGAACTTAATAGAACTCGGACAGTTTAGAAAATGTACACAGTGCAGTTGATGAAGATATTAAAGTTCCGTTGAAACGGAATGTGTCACGCAGTATCGTGTACATTTAACTTCCTCTCTGCTTTTAAATCGGTCGCGTTGTACTTGGTAAAATTAATAAACCAACCTCCATAAGTTAATAAATTTTCCTGTATTTAATTTCCCTCATTTACGAAGTTTAATTGCTTTTTTTAATATTCATCCGAGATCATAATAATTGAGACATAAACACAGTTTCTTGGAGAACAGTAACGCTGTTTGCGTTCAGGAAATAGCTCGGTGATAAAAACGCAGGATTCGCAAGATGTAATTTACCTTGTCAGAATACGTACTGGGGAAAGAAAACTAGATACAGAGAAGCGAAGGAACACTATGAATCACGTAGAATACGGAGACGAACGTTAATGCGTGTGTCATGTAATGTCAGTCAAACGTCCTGCTGATTGTGCTACGTGATATGAAAATCGAAAATAATTCTGAATGAGGTTCAGAATTTGGTTACTTGATATTGTCATTATTCCTCTAACTCATTTGTCATTTCAATACACACGGTATCACAACTAGTATAACTTCATGTTTGATTTACTGTAATCTCCGTTGTCCGGAAAACTGAAACGTAACACACGATCGATGGAATTCATTAAAAACCATACGAGGATTACCGGTATCAAAAGGTTGCGATCACCGATGTCAATCTGAGAGAAAACATTGAAAGAATGAAGGATTTTTACATTGAAAGGATGAAGGATTTTTATAATTTCCAGTTCTCTGCAGAGATCAACGGAGGATAACAGCGTTCGAGTTAAAAGACAAACTGTCCAAAGTCGAGGTTCGTGGAGGCATTTTTGTCCTACAGTCCCCGAAACGGGACCGAACCGAGGAATAGAGTCCTTCGACCGAATCCATCTGAAACTTTCCAACGAGTAGAAGTACCGATGTCAACCCACGAGTTGGCGCGTGAGTTGACGTGTTTAGAAGAGCTGCAATTGGTCAGAATAGAAAAATGCCACACATATTTTCGGCGGTACAATTGCCTCTCGGTCACTAGCAATTAGGCCAAAACAGTGGCAGGCAAACGTCTCGAATAGTGCGAATTCAGCAGTTGTTATTGTCATTATTCTTATTTACCGAAACGTAACTGGAAGTGCTCACGGTGGGGAGCTTCTTTTACTTTGCGTCACGCGCCAACTCGTGGGTTGTCATCTGTACATGCTGATGTTACCGGAATTTTCATAATTCCCGTGGCGTACACGCAGTTATGCAGCAAATAATGTTACACGCGTGTGAAATTCATAAACTACACGTGCTTCGAGTAAAAATTTTAAACGGACTTTTACTTTTCGGCTTCGTTTCTTCGTTTTGATTGCAGCTAATTATTGAAATTGTGTGTCGTGAGGGAAGTACTCGAAAATGTGCCATCAATGTCCAGGTATTTGGATACTCTGAAACATGCTGGATTTTATTTTATTTTATAACAATCGGGGTGAGGCGGGAATCACGAATCCAGCAAATACTTTAAATTTCTCGAACGCTTTCGTTTTTGAAGTATAAATTGCAGCTGAAAAGCGTCGAAATTTCTTTTCACCACAAATATGATACAAACGAGGCGGTTCAGCAAACTTTTATTCGCTGCGGTTATAACCTATCACTTTTAACAATTATTATGCACGATGATTATTAATATTTTTCACTCGATTAGAAATTAAATTAGTAATGATTACGAGTTTATGAGAAATGGTATTTCTATGAGTATACCTAATTTGTATTGCATTGGAAATAGAAATAGTTACATTTTAATTATGTAGAATGGTGCGAAACAATTTGCAATTTGAACATTAATTATCTGTAACTCGGCGCGCTTATCACCAGATCTTTCGCTGGTTCGCTTTCAGCATTTAATTAAAATCATATTCAATTTTCATGGAATGTGTCCACTGCTATGGTCGGAATGGTTCTATTGTCTTTTCAATTTCGTCGCGTGAAAAATGAGGGGAAATTCGAGAAACTGTCGATGAATTTTACAGTACGGACTTTGAAACCCGGAGTTAATACGATTTATATCTTGTTTCTTTCAATCACGAATTTTCGCATTTTTGGAATTACAAATTTTTTAATTTTTAAATTATTGTAATTCTTTTTTTAAGATTTGTAATTTTCTAGATTTTTAAATCCACTTGTTAAATTCTTGGATTTTCACATTTCCAATTTTCTGAATATTAAAGTTTCCAAATATCTAATTCTACAAATCCACTTTCTATAATTCTAAATTTTCATCTCTGCAAATTTCAAATTTTCCAAATCTCTAAATCTACCAAGCCTTGAATACCCAAATTCCCAAATATCCAATTCCATAAATCCCCAAATTTCTACGCTTCGAACTCACCAGATCTCCAAATTTCTGAATATCCGAGTCACCAAATCCCCAAATTTCCAATTTTTTAAATCTCTAAATCCTCCAATTCCCTAAATTCCGAAATTCCCAAATATCCAATTCTTCATTTCCCAAATTTCTACGCTTGCAATTCCTCACCTCCCAAATTTTAATTTCCCCAAATTTCTAAATTTCCCAAATCCCTAAACCTTCAAATCTCCCTATCTCCACAATCCACAAACTCCGTATTAATAAATCTCCAACACACATCACCCAACATTTTTATTCAAAACGCAACCGAAAGCACTATCACGCATCGTTTACCCACAGCGGCAGCTTAATTTTATCTCCAAACATTTTCGCGAAAAAATGTGCGTTTGCGTCGAATGCTGCGTTATTCTTGTTTTAGAATTAATGTCACGGATGAACTTTTATGGTATAAACGTCGATAAATGCGATTTAACGAGAAAACTTTCCCGCAAAATTTGACTCCGGGAATATTTTTTGCCCGTAGAGGAAAATGAAGAAAAAAATTGGTAGAACCGCGGTTATTTATTTTATAATTTATCTGCAAAGGGATCGTTCGAGCGTTCGGTGAATTTGTATTTCATTTCGGTGTTAATACAATTTTGTTCCGTGTATTTCTACGAAACAATGCTTTTAAATGCATCGTTGTTTTGATATCGAAAGAATTTAATTGCTTTATTTTTCTCAATCTACGTATAAATCTTCATTTACTTAATGAAAATTTCTTTCCATACTTTGTTGTTTTCACAGTCAGGTTTATTATAATTTTCTTCCTTTTTTTCAAAGTAATAATTTTTACAATTGTATTTTTTGATATTCATAGTTGTTTTAATTTATTTCATTAATTTTTCACATTAAGGTTTTTTATAATTTCCTTTCTTTTTTTTAAAGTAATAGTTTTTACAATTGTATTAATATTTTTTGATATTCATATTTGTTTCAATTTATTTCATTAATTTTTCACATTAAGGTTTTTTATAATTTTCTTTCGTTTTTTCAAAGTAATAATTTCTACAATTGTATTAAATATTTTTGGTATTCATATTTATTTCAATTAATTTTCATTTTAAGTATCGCTGTGCAGAGACTATTATAATTATTCAATGACACATCATAAAGTTTAATTTGTAGATTGAATCCATGCAATTTATTGTAATCCATATTAAACGTGTAATCTCCGAATTGTTTGGTAATCTCCGCTTGAAAAATATATGAGGCATCTGATTAAAGCACATTCAATGGCGCTGTAATTGCGGAGCGTTTTCCGTCAGAAAGTTGAAAATAAAAATCAACTCAAAATTGATATACTGGGGATTTGCATTTAAAATGTGCATTCGCGTTTAATATTACTTTTTATACTTCTAGTCAAACACTTGCATTACATAAATTTTTTGTTGCATAATAATACATATTTATTATGGAATAATATTTCAAGAGTAATATTAAATAGTACGTGCCTTTTATAACATATAGTATGTTATTTATAATGTTAAAACATAGGTGCATTTAGATATATCATTGTTTATTAATTATTTCTGTTTTACAATATTTTTCAATGAAGAAATAAACGTAACTTGACCTAACCTAACTAATATGTATAACTAAGAATCGATGTCTACTTATAACATTAAACCTAACCTAATCTGACCTAACCGATATGTACAAGTAAGAATCGATGTCTACTTACAACATCAAACCTAACCTAACCTGACCTAACCGATATGTACAAGTAAGAATCGATGTCTACTTACAACCTCAAACCTAACCTAACTTGACCTAACCGATACGTGCAAGTAAGAATCGACGTCTATTTACAACTTCTAACTTAACCTAACCTAACAGGTACGTACAACTAAGAATCTATGTCTGCCCTCGACATTAAATCTAACCTTACCTAACCTAACACATATGTGCAACTAAGAATCAATATCTACTTATGACGTCGAACCTAACCTAACCTAACCAACATATACAACTAAAAATCAATATCTAATTACAATACCAATCAACATCAAACAAATAAATATTTCAAAACCGATCACAATGTCCAAATTATTACAAATTTCATATTTACCATATCCCTCGTTATTTGAAATGCAAAATTATTCCCCCGAATATTTACCCACGTATTATTACTTCATTAACATTTTCCAAACACCGACACTTACACGATTAATCGTACAGATTTTACTTCTCGAATTAATACGTAACTCTATACCGTTTTAATTACAGCCGGATGAAATCGAAACTGATACATATCACACGTTCTGTTTCCATTTATTCGTTACGATGCGATTATATCTTCAATTTCACGGAAAATGTTCTTGATCGTCGCAGTTTCGCCCAAAACCCGTAAACTAAATTTCATTCCATTATTCTGTGATTGTTTTGGGGCGATTTTAACAACCTTTGAATAATTGAGGTTACCTGTGTTCAATCATATAATTTTATTTCATATGGTGTCGTTGCGTTACTTCTCTTCTTTAAAATTCAAGATTCTATAGTATTAGTGATATTCTGCGGGGCGATATAACGCGAGGAAATTTAATGGAAGGTTGAACAACGAGTAGGAATTTGAGAGGAGTTGATACGTGACTATGTGGATAGCTCATAGATATTTAACATGTGGTGATTTAATACGTGATATACTATTAGTTGATAATTCAACTCGTGGTGAATCGATTCATGGTGATTCAATGCATGGTACTCCAACGCCTGATATTCTCTTGCGTAGTGATCCAACGTGTGGTAATTCTACGCCTGATAATCCAACGCATGGTTATCCAGCGCGTGATTATCCAACGCATCGTAATCCAAAGTGTGGATATCTAACGCGCTGTAATTCAACGCGTGGTTATTCAATGCATGGTAATCCAACGCGTAGTGATTTAACGCGTGGTCATCCAACGCGTGATTACCCAAACGCGTGGATATCCAATGCGTCGTAATCCAACGTGTGGTTATCCAACGCGCTGTAATTCAACGCGTGGTCATCCAACGCGTCGTAATCCAACGCGTAGTCCTGCAACGCACCGTAATCCAATGCGTGGTTAACCAAACGCGTGGATATCCAACCCATCGTAATTCAACGCGTGGATATCCAATGCATCGAAATCCAAATGCGTGGATATCCAACGCATCGTAATCCAACGCGTGGATATAAAAACGCGTAGACATCCAACGCATCGTAATCCAACGCGTGGATATAAAAACGCGTGGATATCCAACGCGTTGTAATTCAACGCGTGGTTATTCAATGCGTTGATATCCAACGCGTCGTAATCCAACACGTGGTTATCCAACGCACCATAATCTAATGCATGGTAACTCAACGCACCATAATCTAACGCATGGTAACTCAACGCGCCGTAATCCATTGCGCCATAATCCAACGCGCCGCAATTCAACACGCAATTATCCAACGCACCATAATTCAACGCGTGGTAGTTCAACGCGCCGTAATTCAACACGCCATAATCCAACGCGCTGTAATTCAACACGCCATAATCCAACGCGCCGTAATTCAACACGCAATTATCCAACGCGCCGTAACTCAACGCGTGGTTATCCAACGCACAGTAACCCAACGCGTGCTAATTCACCTCTCCGCAATGCAACACATCACAATCTAACGTGCAGTAGTCCAACGCGTTCTAATCCAACGCGCCCCAACTTAATGCGCACTCCACCGCGCAATAATCTGACAAGTAATAATCTAACGTGCAGTAATTTAACCCATAACGACGCTACGCTAATCTGTTTTGCATCTCCATCAGATACATACCAAGGTACATCATTCTCCCTATATTCCTATTACTATACAGATATCTTCTATAACCACAAGCCATGTTCCGAATTATGACCCTGCTCCATAGCGGAATAATCATGATAAACTGAGCTCTAGGTAAGCTTCGCGTCAAATAATTTGTATAATTAACCTACTTTGTTATATTTATCACTCACAATGCAGTCCTCCGAAATACAATTCATATAACAATTGTATAAATGTATAAGGTGCAATAAAGTCCACAATGTTCTTGAATTATTTGCACAGTTACTTCAGACATTGACGTAGGATCCGTGTGAACGATTCAACTTTTGGTCGAACGTGGAACGAGAAAATTTCAATTACTCCCGGTTTAACGCATCAATCGTGTTTTCATTTGTGAGAAGCGGGGCTGTATATCACGAGTTTCAATTTTCTCAACGATAATCTGTGCCGAACGATAAGTGCTGCCCTCTAAATCCTCAAAAGAACGAAATGGCGTTCGTACGCTTGTATCCATCTCTACAAATGAAAACTCAAACGCGAAAGCCTCTTATTTCGACGAACTCAGGCAAAGGAATGAAAGTGCAAATTAAATTGCATCCCTAGCAGACAATAAAAAATACAGAGGGCCTTAGCGAACCACCTTTTGATTATTCCAAATGGTAACCGACTGTGGAACCCCATTCTTACGCGGGACGTTAATAAAATAGTCCCCTTTGCATCTTACTGTTTCGTTCGATGGCGTCTCATAAAATAGACATCCGCAGGAGTTTAATAAGATCCGGATTTCATGGGATGTCCAATAACTCGCCAACTGTCGTTGATGACCGACCGTATAAACAAAACGTTTGCAATTTCATTCCGAAATTGGATAACGAATGTTTTATGATGCTTTTAACGAATAACGAGAATTTATGACTAATCGTTTATCTCTCTTTTTTGTATATCTACGTTTGCTGGACGAATTAATCAACACAGTTCGAATCGTCAGTCTGTTCGAAATAGGATGAAAATTAGGGGAGAATCAGTTATTGTTATAGTGTAGTTATAATTGATATTGGATGTTTATTAGAATTGATGATGTATTTGTATAATTATTAGCCTGCACTTCATTTATTATGTATTAATATATTTAATCTTATGCACTATAACATCGTGGCACAGTGATGAACATTACAATTCGGGTGCAACTAGAATTCCGATGTGATAGACTCAACGAGTGGTGATGAAACGTGTAGTCATCTAACACGTCGTTATACAACGAGAGGTTAAGCAACAAGTAGTAATCCAACGCGTAGTTATTTAACGCGTGGTAATTTCACGTGTAATAATTCAACGCGTAGTGATTCAACGCATAGTAATCCAACGCGTAGTAATCCGACGCGTGGTTATCTAGCGTGTGGTAATTCAACGCGTAGTAATCCAACGCGTAGTAGTCCAACGCGTAGTAATCCCACGCGTGGTTATCTAATGTATGGTAATCCAACTCGTGGTAATCCAACGCTTAGTAGTCCAACGCGTAGTAATCCAACGCGCAGTAATGCAACGCGTGGTTATCTAACGCGTGATTAACCAACGCGTAGTAATCCAACGCGTGGTTTTCTAATGTGTGGTAATCCAACGCGTGGTAATCCAACGCGTAGTAGTTCAACGCGTGGTAATCCAACGCGTAGTAATGCAACGCGTGGTTATTTAACGCGTCGCTAACCAACACGTAGTAATCCAACGCGTAGTAATCCCACGCGTGGTTATCTAATGTATGGTAATCCAACTCGTGGTAATCCAACGCGTAGTAGTCCAACGCGTAGTAATCCAACGCGCAGTAATGCAACGTGTGGTTATCTAACGCGTGGTAATCCAACGCGTAGTAATCCAACGCGTAGTAATCCAACGCGTGGTAATCCAACGCGTAGTAATCCAACGCGTGGTAATCCAACGCGTGGTTATCTAATGTGTGGTAATCCAACGCGTGGTAATCCAACGCGTAGTAACCCAACGCGTGGTAATCCAACGCGAAATAATCCAACGCGTGGTTTTCTAACGCGTGGTTAATCAACGCATCGGAATCCAAAACCTCTGCAACTAAATTTGCGTTCAATTGTTCCCATAATCTCCACAATCAAAGATCTCTGAATAATATATCTAATATTTTAACATTCAATTGTCTTCACGTTCTTTTAATTATGTAACACTGAATAACCCTCCAGAAAATTGTAGGTTAGGTTAATTAGATCAGTGCCTACATGGATTTAGTGTACGTTGCACTCTATAAGCTTCAAATCATTTATTTATTAATAAACAGTGCCAGAATTGCAGATAATGAAATATTTATTAAAACGGTAAATATAATTGTAAATATAAACCTCAAATAAATAAGTAAATCAGTTTGATATCTATGATACGTAAGCTTAAAATTATTTATTAAAATTTCAATTGATTTATCGAAATAGTAAAAACAGTTGTGTTTATTTAATTTAATAATTATTCTTGTGGGTTTAGTATCTATGCATGATACTACATGCGTTAACCACGCGCAAAATTTGAGTGAAACTTGTGACGCAAACGTCACGCGCCTCTCCCGCTAAATGAATTAAATTAGAGGATTGACGTGTGCCGTGCGTCACCAGGGAAGCACATTAAGCATTTGTAAGATCAAGATAAAACGTATTTTATTTATCAATTACCACGAGTTTATTGAACGTTTCAATTCGTAAATCATCCTCTTTTGTCGAGGAGATTATGAACTTGTTTACAGCTAAAATTACTTAGACTTTTCTTAGATGAATAATGGACGAACTGTTTCATTTTAATCTTTAGATTTAATCATTAAACGTTCTTTATCTTTTTGCGAATGATATTTTTTGCAGCGATTTCTTTTTTTGTTAATTATTGTATAATTAATCATTTTTAATAATTTTTGTGTCGAAATGTGTTCTGATAATTCACTAAATTTTTCTTAATATTTTCAGTCTGTCTCAAGTGAAATTAATTGTGTGCAATCATATAATGTACATACATAAAAAAAAATACATATGCGTATATGTACATACTCATTTTAGTATGCATGAGTTCATATGTATTCATATGTATATTCATGTGTGTATGTGTTCATATATGACCATATGTATTTATATGTATATTCATATACGTATTCATCATATGGTTCATATGTGTTCATATGTGACCATATGTACTCATATGTATATTTATGTACATGCATATACACATATGTCATATTGATAGTAGCTGTGACTAACTCAAACTCGTGAAAAAAGTGTAATAGGTTAATTAACAGTCTTATACGCCTATGAATTTAATAGAACCCAATGTTCCCTCTTTTATTATACTTTCAACAATGTAAACAGCGTCCGGTGATTACGGTGATCGAACAAATAAGTTCATGGCGAAATGCTTGTACGGAAATCTCCTCGGCCATTAAGAATTGAAAGTTGTTTGCAGGAGGCGCTCGTGATATTGACAGCTGACAGTTACAAAATTGGAAGACTGCGAAACTTTGCAATTACTAGTTTCCGGCAAGATTGCTGATAACTAATGATGTGACGTTTCACGGGAAAAATAAAGGGTCCACCGGAAGACGTTTATGTTGACGTTTTGATAAATTCTGACAGTAATTATACTTTATTACGCTTGAAACCGTGAAGATTGGTCGTTATTTAAGCAAAAATTAATTGCTGTTTAACGAGTATTAATGGTCATTCGAGTAATTTTGTCGAATTGCAAAATTCTGTTCGTACTTTGCTGATGCTTTATGTTTACGCAGTTAATTTTTATTATTTTCGTTTTGTGTTTTCATTGATGTGTTACGATATGTATACGTGTGCTTCACGCATATGGGTATGAAGATGCATATCATCATATGGTGTACATACATGTATGCAATATGTTCTATGAAAGAATACATATGTGTGTGTATGCTCGATGATGGAACACATATGTGTATGTGTATACGTATGTATGTTCCAT
Source organism: Megachile rotundata (assembly GCF_000220905.1). Lineage (NCBI taxonomy): Eukaryota > Metazoa > Arthropoda > Insecta > Hymenoptera > Megachilidae > Megachile > Megachile rotundata. The sequence continues at coordinate 4,836,104 of NW_003797177.1, read as the reverse complement.
GAAAGATTATACAGGTGTCTCATGTAAAACTTTATATGACTACAAAAAAATACATACATATGTGTACATGTGTATGCATGAATATACATACGAATGCATATGGACATATATGAACACATACGTACATGATTATACCTATAAATACATATGGACATATATGAACACATACATACATGAATATACCTATAAATATATATGGACATATGTGAACACATACATACATGAATATACATATGAACACGTATGAACACATTCATAATTAAATATACATATAAATACATATGAACATATATGAACACATACATACACATGCGTACAATAAGCAAGTAAACACCCGCGTTCAAACAATAGTTAATTAAAGACAACTACGGTTAATTTTCTGAATGTGAATTCAGTTAAGACCGCGTGAATCACGCGTCATTTATCGGCAAAGAGGCAAACTGGCAGCAACAGCGATTACGAAGCACGTGCACAACTTCCTTAGCCGGGCTAAGAAGCTTACTAAATTACGGTTCATGATTCCAGCCGTTTATCCGAGGCAACGATGCCTTGCTGTCTCTACGACATCATGAAACGTCGAAGAATACTGCGAAACTGTCACGTGGATTCTCTTTCCAACGGTAGCTATGCGGCAGCTGCACGAGATTTACGTGCAAACTAGCTCTAACGATCTCACCCTCCTCCACTGCTCTTCGTTTTCTTCAGTTTCACCCCTTCTGAGAAACTATACTTTATTTTTACGATTTGAACAGCGGTATTTCGAGTTTGTTTCGACGCGTAGTAATCCAACGCGTGGTTAACCAACGTGTGGTACTTCAATGTGTGGTAATCCAACGCGTGGTTAACCAACGTGTGGTAATCTAACGCGTAATAATCCAACGCGTGATTAATCAATGGGTGGTAATCCAACACGTGGTTATTTAACGTGTTGTTACTCAACGCGTAGTAATCCAACGTGTGGTTATCTAATGCGTGGTTAACCAACGCGTGGTAATTGTATGAGTAATGATCCAATGCGTAGTAATTCAATGCGTAGTAATCCAACGCGTGGTTAACCAACGGGTGGTAATCCAGCGTGTAGTAATTCCACGCGTGGTAATCCAACGCGTGGTTATCTAACGCGTGGTTAATCAATGCGTAGTAATCCAACGTGTGGTTATCTAATGCGTGGTTAACCAACGCGTGGTAATTGTATGAGTAATGATCCAACGTGTGGTAATTCTACGCGTAGTAATCCAACGCGTGGTTATCTAACGCATGGTTAACCAACGGGTGGTAATCCAGCGTGTAGTAATTCCACGCGTGGCAATCCAAGGCGTGGTTATCTAACGCGTGGTTAATCAGCGCGTAGTAATTCAACGCGTAGTAATCCAACGCGTAATAATCCAATGCGTGATTATCCAACGCATCGTAATCCAACGCGTGGATATCCAAACGCATGGATATCCAACGCGTGGATATCCAACGCGTGGTTATCTAACGCGCTGTAATTCAACGCGTGGTTATTCAATGCGTGGTAATCCAACGCGTGGTAATCCAACGTGTGCTAATCCAGCGCGTAGTAATCCAACGCGTAGTAATCCAACGCGTGGTTATCTAACGCGCTGTAATTCAACGCGTGGTTATTCAATGCGTGGTCATTCAATGCGTGGTAATCCAACGCGTAGTAATCCAGCGCGTAGTAATCCAACGCGTAGTAATCCAACGCGTGGTTATCTAACGCATGGTTAACCAACGGGTGGTAATCCAGCGTGTAGTAATTCCACGCGTGGCAATCCAAGGCGTGGTTATCTAACGCGTGGTTAATCAGCGCGTAGTAATTCAACGCGTAGTAATCCAACGCGTAATAATCCAATGCGTGATTATCCAACGCATCGTAATCCAACGCGTGGATATCCAAACGCATGGATATCCAACGCGTGGATATCCAACGCGTGGTTATCTAACGCGCTGTAATTCAACGCGTGGTTATTCAATGCGTGGTAATCCAACGCGTGGTAATCCAACGTGTGCTAATCCAGCGCGTAGTAATCCAACGCGTAGTAATCCAACGCGTGGTTATCTAACGCGCTGTAATTCAACGCGTGGTTATTCAATGCGTGGTAATCCAACGCGTGGTAATCCAACGTGTGCTAATCCAGCGCGTAGTAATCCAACGCGTAGTAATCCAACGCGTGGTTATCTAACGCGCTGTAATTCAACGCGTGGTTATTCAATGCGTGGTAATCCAACGCGTGGTAATCCAACGTGTGCTAATCCAGCGCGTAGTAATCCAACGCGTAGTAATCCAACGCGTGGTTATCTAACGCGCTGTAATTCAACGCGTGGTTATTCAATGCGTGGTAATCCAACGCGTGGTAATCCAACGTGTGCTAATCCAGCGCGTAGTAATCCAACGCGTAGTAATCCAACGCGTGGTTATCTAACGCGCTGTAATTCAACGCGTGGTTATTCAATGCGTGGTAATCCAACGCGTGGTAATCCAACGTGTGCTAATCCAGCGCGTAGTAATCCAACGCGTAGTAATCCAACGCGTGGTTATCTAACACGCGGTTAATCAACGCGCAGTAATCAAACGCGTAGTTATCTAACGCGTGGTTCCCATCATTTGGAAAATTCAATTTCACTCTTTCTAATGAAATTACCCTTTATTCTTACTTTATTTACTGAACACCGGTATTTCGATTTTGTTTGCATTATTCCGGAAATTTTATTTTCGAATCTTTCACCAGGAAAGTTATACCGTCTAGTCAGTTTTGATTACCTCACTTCCTGTTTTATTGCGTTGAGCGGGGTTAAATCTATTGTTATTTTATGTACATTTTATTGTCTACCGTTTATATCGGTGGACGGCGTGTTAGCTGCGCTATGGAAGTTTATGGGCATTGCGGTGCACCGGAGAGATGTTGGAGGCTTTTTTGCACTGCAGAGATTTTAAGATTATAGAAGTTTTGCGGGTTTAGAAGTTTAGACGTAGATTTGATGGTTCAGAGGATTAGATTTGAGGATTTCGAGGTGTGGGAGTTTGAAGAGGTGGACATTTGGGGGTGTGGGAATTTGAGGATTTAAGAATTTGTGGAGGTGGGAATTGGGGACTTGAGAGTTTAGGGATTGGGGGTTGGGAGTTTGAGAATTTGAGGAGATGGGAATTTGGAGAGATGGGAATTTGGAGAGATGGGAATTTAGGGAGATGGGAGATTGAGCAGATGACAAGTTGGGGATATGAGAGTTTAGGGAAATTGGAAAGTTGGGGGTTTGAGAATTTAGAGACATGAGAATTTCAGGAGATGGGAATTTGGGGAGATGAGAAGTTGGGGATTTGAGAATTTGGGGAAATTGTAAGTTGGGGGTTTGAGAATTTGGGAACGTGAGAATTTCAAGAGATGGGTGCTTAGGGAGATGAGAAGTTGGAGATTTGAGGGTTTAGGAAAATTGGAAGTTGGTGGTTTGAGAAATTGGGAATGTGAGAATTTGAGGTGATGGGAATTTGAGGAGATGGGAATTTGGGAAATGAGAAGTTGTGGAGTTAGGAACTTGTGGAGATGAAAACTTTGGATTTTAGAATTTGTGAAGTTAGGAACTTGTGAAGATTGAAACTTTGGATTGGAGAATTTAAAGAAATTGAAAATTGAGGTTTTGATAATTTGATGAGATAGAACTTTGCCACTATGAAAACTTAGGGACTTGAGAGTCTAAGGAGACTGAAAGTTAGGAATTTGAGTATGCTGAAAATTTAAGAATTTGTGTAGATATAAATGCGTCTCAATGTGCCTCAATTTGAGGATGTCAGAATTTGAAACGAAATGTGAAGAAGGAAATTTGATTTGAAAAAATGAGAATGTAGAGATTTGAAAATTTGGGAATTTGAAGATTCATAAAGGATAACAGTAAGGTATAAAAAAGTGTGATACATTAATATGCATCTGTCAAAGTAAAAAATATGAACGTCTATGGAAAAGTTTCCCAGGTAAATGAAAACCTCTGCAATAATCCTTCGCATCGTGACATGTTTGTAATTTGTAAGATTGATGCTTTATTCATTATATCCCTAGCGGTTGCCAACGTATTATAATGTCTTTTTCTTAGTTGTTGGATAATGCAAGGCTGTGCATTTAATTTCCCGTCCATAATGGCCGATATAATTTCTTTCTACTGAGGTCATCTGATAAATAAGATTTATGCAAGGATCTTATCACTGCAGCTGATGTGAACCACCGGTACCATTGTTGAATACATTTAGGTAATACTGGACAACTAGAATAATAACACTTACAAATTTGCACAAAATTTCTTCTTTAATTTACCTTTCTTCTGGTTGCTCCAATTTGTCGTCAAATTTTCTTGCTGATATAAATATTATAAATTAAGTTAGTCGTGTAATTAATGTAGGAACAGCTTATATTAAAATTCATATTTGTTTATAGTCTGATATTTATTTATAGCTTGACATTTATTTATAGCTTGATATTTCTTCTACAAACTAAAAAAAAATAATAATTGTTAAAGGTAATATTTTCAAACTTGAAAAAATTAATTTTGATGAAATTTATAATTTTATAAAATTTGTATCATTTTGAAATTAGTCGATCATCATAAAAATTTGATATCACAAAATAAATAATTGTATTTCAATTTATGAATAAAATGAATATTCAACACACAGGATTTCACTTAAAGTAAGACTTATTTCTTATTCTGATTCTTCATCACGCAGCAGAAAAAATACAGAATTAATTTGTCTTCTAATCTGTACGAAGTTTATATCAACTCTCCACTTCTATGTGTATCTTCAATTATCTTCCAGCAAAATTAAAACTTCTGAAATCAATTCTTCACTGATAATATTTATCTTTCCAACTTAACGAGTTTCATTTCCTTTATTCAAACACTCGCCATTTATTTCTTACATCATTGCTGATTTGTATTTTTAATTCTTTATTTAATGTATCTCAAATAAACCATGTTAAAATGTTGAAAGAAATTAGTAAGATAGTAATGTTAAATTGTTAAAGAAAATTAACAAGTCCGTGACGTTAAAATTGTTGAAATAAATTAATAAGATAATAATGGTAAATTGTTGAAATCAACAAGTTCATAATGTTGAAATACTAAAATAAATTAATAAGATAATAATGGTAAATTGTTGAAATAAATTAACAAGTCCATAATGTTGCAATATTAAAATAATTTAACAAGTCCATAATGTTAAAATATTAAAATAAAATACTAAGATAACAATGTTAAAATATTAAAATAAATTTGTAAGATAATAATGTTAAAAAATCGACTTGAATAAATTAACAAGTCGATAATATTAAAATGTTAAATTATTAAGTTCACAATGTAAAAAATTTTAATAAAATACATCAAGATGTCATAAGACAAACTACAGAACCTAACCTCAAAATTTCACATCAGACTTCGCTTTCGTCTCTCAGCCGCCATCTTGTGCAAAATGCAATCACCAGAAAATAGATACAAATCTGCCTCTTCATCTCCCAAAAAAAGTGCCTCAATTGACAAAACTTCTCGACAAAAATTTCAAAGATCAAATCTAAAAAGATCACGTCTCTACTACCATAAACATTTAATTTTTCTAAAACATTTTCAAGCTAAACGAACGCGTCAGCGAATTTCCCTGAGACGTGACTCGAATTTCAAGAAGAGAAAATTTCGTGTTTCTCAATTCATGCGGAATTTAATGAGTTAATTTAATAGTGGGTGTTGCACCTATCGCCATAAAACGCGAGATAGTTCTGTGTCATTCCTTTATTGCAGACAATTAAACTCGTCAGCATGAGCACGACTTTTCTTCCGCGGGATCTCGTAAGTTCGCGAAAAGTTAGATTGCGAATTTCCAACTGGAAGTGTATCGGCTGACGAAACGCAATCGAGCGAGATAATTGAATAAGGGTACTTGCTGTTCATGCTTCATGCGAGTAACGAAACTCTAGTCGGTCCGACTAGTTAATTTCCGGCTACCTAATTTCTTCAACGGTGACAATTAGCTGAAATTAGGATCCATGCGCTTCGCTAATTGTGCAGTTTCCTTACGGGACTCTGGTTTTTATTGAAGCGGTGCTTTCGGAGGGGCGACAGATGGCGATGGTTGAGTGACGAATCTTTGGTTGAGAATTAGGGGATTTCGGGATTTAGAAGGTTGGAAATTTGAGGATTTGGGGATTTAGGAGGTTGAAACTTTGCAGATTTGGGGATTTGAGAATTTGGGGATTTAGAGGGTTGGAAATTTGGAGACTTGGGGATTTAGAAGGTTGAAACTTTGGAGATTTGGGGATTTAGAAGGTTTGGAACTTTGGTGATTTGGGGATTTGAGAATTTGGGAATTTAGAAGGTTGGAATTTTGGAGACTTGGGAATTTAGAAGGTTGAAACTTTGGAAATTTGGGGATTTGAGAATTTGGGGATTTAGA
>NW_003797177.1:4806208-4829625 GCF_000220905.1 Megachile rotundata | reverse complement strand
TTTGGAGATTTGGGGATTTGGAGATTTGGGGATTTGAGAATTTGGGGATTTAGAAGGTTGGAAGTTTGAAGATTTGAGAATTTAGAAGAGATTTGGGGATTTAGAAGGTTGAAACTTTGGAGATTTGGGGATTTAGAAGGTTGAAACTTTGGAGATTTGGGGATTTAGAAGGTTGAAACTTTGGAGATTTGGGGATTTAGAAGGTTGAAACTTTGGAGATTTGGGGATTTAGAAGGTTGAAACTTTGGAGATTTGGGGATTTAGAAGGTTGAAACTTTGGAGATTTGGGGATTTAGAAGGTTGAAACTTTGGAGATTTGGGGATTTAGAAGGTTGAAACTTTGGAGATTTGGGGATTTAGAAGGTTGAAACTTTGGAGATTTGGGGATTTAGAAGGTTGGAAGTTTGGAGATTTGGGAATTTAGAAGGTTGAAACTTTGAAGATTTGGGGATTTGAGAATTTGGTAATTTGAGAAGTTGGTAGTTTGAGAATTTGGTAATTTGAAAACGTGGTAACCCGAGAACTTGGTAATTTGAGAACTTGGTAACTTGAGAACCTGGTAACGTGAGACCTTGGTAACTTGAGAACCTGGTAACTTAAGAACATGGTAATTTGAAAACTTGGTAACTTAAGAACATGGTAATTTGAGAACTTGGTAATTTGAGAACTTAGTAACTTGAGACCCTGGTAACTTGAGAACTTGGTAATTTGAAGACTTAATAACTTAAGAATTTGGTAATTTATGAAGTTTGAGAATTTCCAATCATTCAAAGATAAAAATCCAACATCCTCAAGTTACATTGTTGACAAAAGAAAAATGATTCTCTTTCTACTTCTCCCTGAATTTTCCAATTTCAACATGTTCCTCCTTCCACGATCAATATAAGTATCATCACTTAGAGAGTGCTGAATCCTTCGAAATTATTAAGAACGTGAAAATTTCATGAATCCTGTAATTAATGAGGCACATCTGTGCACCTGCTTCTATTCTACTTCAATCAAACTGCTCGTCAAATACGAATTGATATATTGATGCAATTAACGTAATTGATGAATACGATCTTTACTAATCAGTTCACACAATTCAAATAATTCTACATTCTACTTGTTATACCGCAGAATTAACTTCTTATAAAGAATTAATATAATTAACAAGATTCTTGTAAAGAATTGACGTTTTTATTAATTATTGCGATTGTTACAATAATTAATTATTATTTCTGTTACAAAATTTCATTAATTATATTATGTAATTATTAATTACACTATAATAGACTGATTAATTATTACAATATGTGTTCACTAAAATTTATAAGTATAATACAAAATTATTGTTACACTGCATTTAGTAATTACAGAATAATTAATAAAATTTACAAATGTAACGGTAAATTAGAGCTGCAGTATAATTAGTAATTACACAGTGTAATTAGTGAAATTTTTAAATGTACAGCAAATAAAAAATTTGTCCATATAATAAAAATACTTGTCACAATTTAGCCAACAAAATAATGAAATTTTTCCACAAAACACCTGTATAAAAATAAAATAAGCTGGTAGAATTCAGATCTCGAGTAATTACATTAATTAATAGCGAAATTAATGAAAGCTCGAGTCTGCCGCTTTCAACGGTTAATGAAATTTTAATTTGTAAAAAAAAGTTTGCGCGACATGTTCGCGACTATTTTAACTTCGAGACGATCGAATTCCAGGAATATTCAAGCGGATTTCACTAAAGATTGAGAGGAATAAAACGCTATTGGGGCTGGAAAATCCATTACTGTACATAATCCATGCATTTACCCTCCGCGACTACCAATTCTTCGGTAATTTATTCAGCAGCACGTTTGCAAAATTGCGTTGTTGTTCACGTTTACGTCGAACGTCTTTATACGAGGAAAAAGTAGCGGAATACAAAATGGCTCATATATAAAATTATAGAATACGTTTTAGTTTAATCAAAATTCAGTGAACACTGTTAAACCGCTCACAAATAAGTACAATTAAAAATTGTGTTTAGTGACAACGTTTTAGTGACGCTCATGCACTTATAAATATAACCTCTTTAGGAATTTCAAGCTTGGTTATAATTTTGCAAAATATTTTTGGAATATATGGGAATATATTTTGTATGTATGCAGTATTGTATAGGCATACATTTTATTGGGTAATTTGAGAATTTTTTAATTTGAGAACTTGGTAACTTAAGAACTTGGTAACTTGAGAATTTGGTAACTTGAGAATGTCGTAATTTGAGAACTTGGTAACTTGAGAATTTGGTAATTTGAGAAATTGGAAATTTTAGAGCTTGGTAATTTGAGAACTTGGTAACTTAAGAACTTGGTAACTTGAGAATTTGGTAATTAGAGAACTTGGTAACTTGAGAACTTAGTAATTTGAGAACTTGGTAACTTGAGAACTTGGTAACTTGAGAACTTCGTAACTCGAGAATTTGGTAATATGAAAATTTGGTAATTAGAGAACTTGGTAATTTGAGAATTTGGTAATTTGAGAATGTGGTAATTTGAGTACTTGGTAACTTGAGAATTTGGTAATTTGAGAAATTGATAACTTGAGAACTTGGTAATTTGAGAACTTGGTAACTTAAGAACTTGGTAACTTGAGAACCTGGTAACTCGAGAATTTGGTAATATGAGAACTTGGTAACTTGAGAATTTGGTAATTTGAGAAATTGGAAATTTGAGAACTTGGTAACTTGAGAATTTGGTAATTAGAGAACTTGGTACGGTAACTTGAGAACTTGGTAACTTGAGAACTTGGTAACTTGAGAACTTGGTAACTTGAGAACTTGGTAACTTGAGAACTTGGTAACTTGAGAACTTGGTAACTTGAGAACTTGGTAACTTGAGAACTTGGTAACTTGAGAACTTGGTAACTTGAGAACTTGGTAACTTGAGAACTTGGTAACTTGAGAACTTGGTAACTTGAGAACTTGGTAACTTGAGAACTTGGTAACTTGAGAACTTGGTAACTTGAGAACTTGGTAACTTGAGAACTTGGTAACTTGAGAACTTGGTAACTTGAGAACTTGGTAACTTGAGAACTTGGTAACTTGAGAACTTGGTAATTTGAGAACTTGGTAACTTAAGAACTTGGTAACTTGAGAACCTGGTAACTCGAGAATTTGGTAATATGAGAACTTGGTAACTTGAGAATTTGGTAATTTGAATTTGTAAAGAATATATTTTTCTACATATATGTATTGTATGTATGTAATATTGCATAACAATATATTTTATCATATGTACATATGATAACACATTTTCTATCCAACACTTATACATCACAAGTCCATATTTTTCTCTATTTACTTAATTTTTCTCTTAATTTTTTTTAATTTTTCTCTATATCCATTCCACCTTTTTTTAAAATTTCCTAAAATTGTCCCATTAAATTTAATGACTACCAAATTAGACTACATTAAACAACTGCCACTCAGACAGACCACTTATGTTAATATGGAAGAACCGTTGTCAGAACGAACCTTAAAGCTGGTTAAGATCTTCATAAATGTACAAACACAAATCAGAACTGTCAAATTTGACCACAAACGTAACTCAAACAAAGCCGCCGTTCAAAGAAGCTATTTTTGAGGAACGGTTTACTCTAACTGCTTATGACGAGATCTTTCCATGGGAAACGTTTAAAATCTCGGACCGCGTTTTTCATGGTATTCTCCAAAGTGCTTCTACAATGGCTACCAAATCACAACAGCCTTCATAAATGTTTGCCATAATTTTAGGAATTTACGGTTTGTTTTTTCACTCTAAGTGTATTAACGGACTGTGCTTACGTTTTTCCGACAGATAATTGATTTGTTGTGGAGGAAGATATTACTGTGTTTTGGTATTTCTAAATTAAAAGTTCTTGAGGTTGTGGAGTTTTGACTTCTTACATTTTTAAGTACGAATTTGTAAATTTTTGAATTGATATATTTTTATAGTGTCGAGGTTTAAATTTAGGAATTGCCGCGTTTGTAAATTAAAAAATTTAGGAATTGATACGTTTGCAAATCTATAAATTTAGGAATTGTCACGTTTGCAAATTTAGAAATTTGGAAATTGCCATGGTTTGCAAATTTATCAATTTGGAAATTGCCATGTTTGCAAATCTATAAATTTAGGAATTGTCACGTTTGCAAATTTAGAAATTTGGAAATTGCCATGGTTTGCAAATTTATCAATTTGGAAATTGCCATGTTTGCAAATCTATAAATTTAGGAATTGTCACGTTTGCAAATTTAGAAATTTGGAAATTGCCATGGTTTGCAAATTTATCAATTTGGAAATTGCCATGTTTGCAAATCTATAAATTTAGGAATTGTCACGTTTGCAAATTTAGAAATTTGGAAATTGCCATGGTTTGCAAATTTATCAATTTGGAAATTGCCATGTTTGCAAATCTATAAATTTAGGAATTGTCACGTTTGCAAATTTACAAATTTGGGAATTGTCACGTTTGCAAATTTACAAATTTGGGAATTGTCATGTTTGCAAATTTACAAATTTGGGATTTGCCACGCATTCAAATTTACAAATTTGGAAATTGCCACGTTTGCAAATTCATAAATTTAGAAATTCCCACGTTTGCAAATTTACAAATTTGGAAATTGCCACGTTTGCAAATTTACAAATTTGGAAATTGCCACGTTTGCAAATTTACAAATTTGGAAATTGCCACGTTTGCAAATTTACAAATTTGGAAATTGCCACGTTTGCAAATTTACAAATTTGGAAATTGCCACGTTTGCAAATTTACAAATTTGGAAATTGCCACGTTTGCAAATTTACAAATTTGGAAATTGCCACGTTTGCAAATTTACAAATTTGGAAATTGCCACGTTTGTAAATCTATAAATTTAGGAATTGTCACATTTGCAAATTTACAAATTTGGGAATTGTCACGTTTGCAAATTTACAAATTTGGGATTTGCCACGCATTCAAATTTACAAATTTGGAAATTGCCACGTTTGCAAATTTACAAATTTGGAAATTGCCACGTTTGCAAATTTACAAATTTGGAAATTGCCACGTTTGCAAATTTACAAATTTGGAAATTGCCACGTTTGCAAATTTACAAATTTGGAAATTGCCACGTTTGCAAATTTACAAATTTGGAAATTGCCACGTTTGCAAATTTACAAATTTGGAAATTGCCACGTTTGCAAATTTACAAATTTGGAAATTGCCACGTTTGCAAATTTACAAATTTGGAAATTGCCACGTTTGCAAATTTACAAATTTGGAAATTGCCACGTTTGCAAATTTACAAATTTGGAAATTGCCACGTTTGCAAATTTACAAATTTGGAAATTGCCACGTTTGCAAATTTACAAATTTGGAAATTGCCACGTTTGCAAATTAACAAATTTAGAAATTGCCACGTTTGCAAATGTACAAATTTTGAAATGAAGAAACTTCCGAATTAATAAATTTCTATATAATGTAGAAAATGTACACAACACAAGAATCTCTACATCAGTTTCCTAAATTTGCATATTTCTAAATTTTCAAATGAACATATCCTTGTTCCTCTATTAATAACAGTCAATCATTTTCCCGCTATTTTTACGTAACAATCTCCAGTTCATATCAGGTGTTCAAATTATACCGGTGACATGTTTTTACGTTATCCGACTCGTACACTACAAAATTACGTAAAGATTGTATAACCAGTACTTTTGCGTGCTATCGTTATATCTTCAGCGCCAAATTAACCCTTTTACTGTTAAGAGCAGCTATAATCACGCATCGTTGAACGCTCACTATGTATGAAATCTCCAACTATAGTCACCTTCCACTGTTCACGGCGACAATAGTCAGCCGTCGTTGAATATTCGCCCTGTGCTGAGAATGACTTTTATGCTTTATTTGGAGCTGCACAAGAAAAGAAGAAATATGATATTCTATAGAATAAATAAAATGCTGTTTCACTCATTCTTTCTTTGCCTTTCTTGCTTGGTGCCAAGATTCATTCAAGGAAGATTCATTTAATAAATTGTCACGTGTGCCATTTTAGTATTTTTGCTATTCGTAATCTGCTTTTCATGTGTCAGATTTTTTTAATTTTTATTTGTAAAATTCTTGATTTGATTTTTGCAATTTTTGTAAATTTAGAAATTTGGAAATTTCAAAAATATTTGTGAATATTTTGAATTTTTAGATTTGAGAATTTTTGTGTTTCTCCACTTTTAAATTTTCAAATTTCCAAATTCCCAAATTCCCAAATTCCCAAATTCCCAAATTTCCAAATTTCCAAATTCTCATATTTCCACATTTCGTTCTGGATCACGGATTAACGAGCTAGTTGCGTGAAAGCGTGATGCTTGTTTATAGAGGCATTGATGTGAATTGGTGATCGTTAACAGTGGGCTTTTATTAAACATGATTGCTGTAAGGAAATATGTACTTGGGAAAAGAAAAGGGTTGCAATAGCAATTTTTCTGAATTGGTATTTTTTAGAATTTTAATTTTGTGAAGGTTTTTGAAAGTGTTATGCAAGGTTATTTTTGTTTAAAATTTTACAATATTCTAGTTTGATGAAGTGGCAGTCTTTCGGAATACTAGTTTTCTGAAATTTCAATTTTCTTAAAATTTTAATTCTGTAACGTTCTAATTTGTCAAAATTTCCATATTTGTAAATCCTAATGTCTCAAAATCCCAAAATCCCCAAATTCCACAGATTCAAATTTCTAAAAACCCCAAATTCCACAGTTCCAAATTCCCAAAATCCCCAAATTCCACAATTCCAAATTCCACAGTTCCAAATTCCCAAAATCTCCAAATTCTACTGTTCCAAATTCCCCAAATTCCCCAAATTCCCAAATCCCCAAATTCCCAAATTCCCCATATTCCCCAAATTCCTCAAATTCCCAAATTCCCAAGTTCCCCAAATTCCCCAAATTCCCAAATCCCCAAATTTCTAAATTCCCAAATTCCCAAATTCCCCATATTCCCCAAATTCCTCAAATTCCCAAATCCCCAAATTTATAAATTTCCAAATTCCCAAATTCCCAAATTCCCAAATTTCCAAATTCCCAAATTCCCAATTTCCCAAATTGCCAAATTCCCAAATTCCCAAATTTCCAATTTTCCAAATTCCCCAAATTCCCCAAATTCCCAAATTCCCAAATTCCCAAGTCCCCAAATTTCCAAATTCCCAAATTCCCAAATTTCCAAATTCCTAAATTCTCAGATGTTTACATTCCACCCCTCTAAATCTCCAAATTCCAAATTTCCCCAAATTCTACCCTCTCCAAATTTCGCAATTTCAAACACAAAAAAAAACCATGTCTAAAATATAACAAAGTTCGTAAAACTCCTAAAAATCCGAAATCTCATCACAAAATTTCTGGAGAGCCAAACATCGCAGTTTCGCGAACGCAGAATGTTGTCACTCGTAACTACTTGCTAACAGGTCCCCCGGCTAGCCGAAGCGTTTTCGCTCGTAAATTTTCGAGAGAATTAGTGTGTTCCATGCTTTATTTCCGGCGAAATATTCGCTAATTCGCCTGTATCGTAGTTCCGCGAATTGTGATTAATGGCGCTGACTGCTTTATCTCCATAATCGAGATTAGCATAATTATCAGCTCGGTAGGACGTTGCCGCGTTACGTTTTCGTGCAAATCCGATCGACGAAATACGTCAGTTAACTGTGCATCTCGTATCTTGCTTATGTTCCGTGCGCTATAGTCATCCTTGATCTAATTCTGGACATAATTTCTCATTTCTGATATTTGCACTATTTTTTGCTTATCTCTGAGATTGTATATAGTCTGTACTTTTATACAGAGTTGTTCATCTAACTTGGTCATCTCAGTTATTTATGAATTTATTATTAGAAGAAATGTTGAACTATAGGAACACTTTACGGAAGTTTGAGTTAGAGTCAGTTTGATTAAAAATTAATTTGTCTCAGGAACAATTTGACTTAGCATCAGTTTGACGTAGAGTCAATTTGAAGCAGAACCAGTTTGATTTAGGATCAGTTTGACTTAGAGTCAATTTGACTTAAGATCAGTTTGACTCAAGATAAATTTCACTTAGGAGCAATTTGACTTAAAATCAGTTTGACTCAAGATCAATTCCACTCAGAATCAATTTGACTTAGGATCAGTTTGACTCAGAGTCAATTTAATTCAGAACCAGTTTGACTCAGAATCAATTTGACTTAGCATCACTTTGACGTAGAGTCAATTTGAAGCAGAACCAGTTTGATTTAGCATCAATTTGACTTAGAGTCAATTTGACTTATAATCAGTTTGACTCAAGATAAACTTCACTTAGGAGTAGTTTGACTCAAAATCAATTCCACTCAGAATCAATTTAACTTAGGGTCAGTTTGACTCAGAGTCAATTTAATTCAGAACCAGTTTGACTTAGGATCAATTTGACTTACAGTCAATTTGACTTCGACTCAATTTAACTTAGGATCAGTTTGACTCAAGATAAACTTCACTTAGGAGCAATTTGACTTAAAATCAGTTTGACTCAAGATCAATTCCACTCAGAATCAATTTGACTTAGGATCAGTTCGACTCAGAGTCAATTTGACTCAACATCAATTTGATGTAGTGTCAATTTGATTTACAATCAATTTGACTTAGGATCAGTCTGCCTTAAAATCAGTTTGACTTGGATTCAATTTAATTTAGGATCAGTTTGCCTGACTCAATATCAATTTGACTTAGCAACATTTAGCTTTAATATCACTCTAACTTATAATCACTTTCTTCCTAAATTCTCAGCTTACAATTATAAAATGTACAAATTCAAGTCTACCCCAAAATTTCATTCCCCCAATATTGAACTTAAAAAAAGAATTACCATAAAAGAATACAAAGAATCTCACAAATGTAAAAGATTTGACCCCAAAAGATCCCAATTTCAAAAGTTTGATTTGCAGAGGTGCGATTGCTCCAGCATTCGAAATTAATTATCGGCGACGTCACGATGTCTCCCCGGTTGTGACCCAACGAAAACAACTTTCTAAGCTTCCGTTGTTACATTGAAATTCCGAGGAGGGTTTCTAAGCAATTGAAACTACGTCTGGCATCGGACGCCATTCCCCTTTTACATTGTACATTGTTGTACAAACGAGCCACAAACCGGCGGTCTCTGCGCCTAATGATCGATCGAGGTATCTCGAACGAGCTTCGACCATTAAATTAATCGGTCACCTTCAAAAAGCGACTGCCTTGTCCTTTGTACCTTCATCTACCGGGTTTGTGTTTCTGACACAATGCGAAACCGACAGTTCGAATATCTAAATAACCTTTCTTCCTCCCTTCATTTCTATATTTTATCGATGTGCCGGCTTGTTTTAACTCGATTTTCAATACGTTTGATACGCGTGGGTGAACAGTGCACGCTGTGAAATGATCGCTCGTGCGTTTTCGGGGTGCTTAAATAACAACGTGTACTGATGGCAACCCATGAGTTGGCGCGTGGACAGCTGTTGATCAAAATAGAGAAATGACGTCTCGAATTTATTGATAATATTTGCGTTGCATTTAGAAATTGAAAAACTGCGGAGAAATGAAAAATAGCAATGTTTTGAACTGTCACAAATAATAAAAATAAAGGACACCTAATAATAAAAATAATAAATAAATTTTTAACCGAAAGCAAATATTTTACTTGACAAATTACGAAAGATACAAAATTATAATTTCTATTAATTTTTTAATTATTTTATCAATTTATAAAGTCACCAATTTATGTTTCACAAACTAACTGAATTTTATACTAACAATTTAGAATAAATTAAAATTTAATTTAGATTAAATTCTCTATCACTTGCAACGTGTAATAAGTGATTTTATATAATTTATTTTTGTAATGCAACATTAAAGAAATATTTTAAGTAGACGCTTCTAAGATATATTGCAGGTTCGTCTTTATCATTACATGTATGCATAAACGTTCATAATTTAATAATCAATTCAAGCTTCATCAACCAGAGCTAAGGCTCTGTTTAAGAGCAGGCATTATATCTCGAGCCCACTTATTGTCAGATGCAAATTCCTTTGTCTCTGTATAATTCGCTCTGCGACAAAAAAGATGAATCCTTCACTGGTATTCTCGCATTATATCAGCCTCTAATCACTTGCTCCTTTATCCTTGTCTTGAGCAAACTGAATTAATAGGTCTTTTGCTTATGAACTGACGTTGATTTTAATATTTTGTTGATTCACACATTAGGTATATATTTTGTTGATTCACTTATTAGTTACATATTTTGTTGATTCACACATTAATTTCATATGTGGTGATTCATACATTAGCTTCATATGTGGTGATCCACACATTAGTTTCATATGTGTCGATTTATAGATTAGTTTCATATGTGTTGTTTCACATATTAGTTACATATGTGGTGGCTCATACATTAGCTTCATATGTGTTGATTCACACTTGATTCACTTATTAGTTACATATTTTGTTGATTCACACATTAATTTCATATGTGGTGATTCATACATTAGCTTCATATGTGGTGATCCACACATTAGTTTCATATGTGTCGATTTATAGATTAGTTTCATATGTGTTGTTTCACATATTAGTTACATATGTGTAGATTCACACATTAGTTTCATATGTGGCGGTTCATACATTAGCTTCATGTGTGTTGATTCACAGATTAGTTTCATATGTGTTGATTCACATATTAGTTTCATATGTGTTGATTCACATATTAGTTTCATATGTGTTCATTCACATATTAGTTTCATATGTGTTGATTTACATCTTAGTTTCATATATGTTTATTCACACATTAGTTACATATGTTAACATATGTTAATAAAATTTTTAACTTGACAGATTCTTTTTAATTCTCAATGAAGTTTAAGGTTGGAAATATAACTAAATACAAGAAAGAAAAATTTAGTTAGAGTAATTGATTGACAAGTGGTGTACATATATGAGAATACATATGTATGTCATATGTCATATATGTCAAGTATATTGAATTTGATTCTACATAAATTTTTCTTCAAATCATCTACAATATATTAAATATATTATGAATTAAAGTTATTTCAATCTTCACTACTAAAATTGAAACTTCGTAAAATAACCTAGAAACCTACCTAAAAATCTAGCTTAACCTAACCTAACCTATAAACTCCCACATTTCCAACAATACAAAAAATCTACCTACATCTATTAATTTTTAAACTAATAATTTAAACCTAAAACCGTGGATAAATTGCATCTAATTTCGAACTAACTTTAAAAATAACTTGACCACCAGAATATTCCAAGGTGCATAACCTCAAAGTAACTTCGATCATGAACCCGTTTTTTATTACTCATAAAAGTTAGTATAACGCACAGTTTTCAAAACTTTTCAACCCTTGAAAATGAGTCGTTCATTCTTGCGAACTAGAAGCATTTTTAGTCAGAAACAAACAATTCGAGTTAGACACGAACTTCCTGGCCAACTATCTACTAAAGTACATCGAGCGTTTAATGGCAGAGTAAATCTGGAATAAACACGAAGAAGTTTAGATGCTTTCACAGGTGGCAACCATTTTTGTTGGAGGTGAAGTTGGAATTCAACGAACCGGGCTATTTGTATCGTATTGTTTCATCGAAATTCCGAAACAAGCTCTGATTTTATCAATTTGTCTTTCATTATTTATTAACCATTTATTTATCTTTTCATAACATGGAAAATTATTATAAATTGCAAATTTTATTTTCAAAATGACTTCCATAATTGCAAGTTGAGTTGCTAGGAAAAATTAAAGATGATTATGTTATATTAATGTTATTTCAAAATAAATTCTTGCACATATTTTTGCGATTAAAAATGTTTCACTTTTTGCATCTATCGTGCACTTTATCGAAAGAAATAAAGAAAAATGCTACAAAGCACAATCTCTACATGCAAATGTATTTCGATTCCACGAAAAAGCACAATCTTTTAAATTTCAAAACCACAGAAAATGTCGAACATCCTAAAAATCTACCCCTCCGCGATTTCATTATTGATCAGGAAAATGGGACGCTGTGGAACAACCTTACAATATAAAACGTGTAATACATGTTTAAATTTCCGATGTAAAACAAATACATTTAAACTGACATTTTCGATGCGAGGCAAATACGTGTATGTTAAAATTTGCAATAACATATATTTGTGTTTTCGATGCAAAATAAATACACTGTGCTCAAAATTTCAATATAAAATACGTAAAATTTTCAATATGCAGTAATTGTCGAAAAATGGAAGTTTTACAAAAACGAAGACAAAGATATTTTTAACAGAAACTGAAATCAAACCAAATAATTTAACGATCCTTTAAAATTTCGAATTTTTATTAAAAGCGTAACGAAAACCTAACCTCAACTTCACAAATAATTTTCGAAGTCCACAAATGAAAGTATGAAATATATTTTACTGTCACAATAACTTGTTCGTAAACAATAATATATTTAATGTTAAATTTCGAGCAAGTTTAACAGTAACAAAATGTATAAAATAAAAATGGACGTTGAAAGTCTATCACGCGTCATATGAACGATGTTCATCTCGATTTTTCGCTCGACGTTCGCTATTCTCTCTTACAATTTTCAGCTTTATGGATTTCACTGACTGCCGTTATTTTCAAGATATTTTTTTCTACATTCAGCAGGACAGAGGAAATGTTTGCTGGATCGGCGACACGCTCGTTCAAACCACTTAAAAATGGACACCGGTGTCACTTTGAATAGCACATTCCGTGTTTTCGTTTTCGAGTGCGTCGAACGGAACGCTGTATATTCGTACAAAATCGAATTTCCCCTTTCTAGCACATTTTCGCACGAAGTATTACTTTGTTAGCGAATGGACAAACCGAAAATTATTCGTATCTGTTCTTTTATTTTACATACGAACGTTTATTTAATTACTTTTGTTTTGATTTATTTCGTGGTGAACTTGTGTGTCATCGGGAGATTCTGTTGAATTCGAGATGAAGTGTTGAGTAGTTTAGTAATTTAATTTTTTTAAGAATTTATTTTGTTGAGATTTTTAGTTTTTGAAGTTAGTAATATTTAAATTGGAAAGATGGCAAGTTTCGAGGTGCCAAATTTGCAAGTTTATAAAATATCAAATTTCCCAATTTTCTAATTTCCAAATTCCCCAGTTCCTAAATTTCGTCATTACTAAATACCCCAATTCAAAAATTCGCCAATTCCAAAATTCCCAATTCCAAAATTCTCCAATTCCAAAATTCCCCAATTCCAAAATTCCCCAATTCCAAAATTCCCCAATTTCAAAATTCCCCAATTCCAAAATTCGCCAATTCAAAATTCCCCAATTCCAAAATTCCCCAATTCCAAAATTCCCCAATTTCAAAATTCCCCAATTCCAAAATTCGAAATTCCCCAATTCCAAAATTCGCAATTCCAAAATTCCCCAATTCCAAAATTCCCCAATTCCAAAATTTCTCAATTCCAAAATTCCCCAATTCCCAAATTTCCTATTTCCAAAATTCCCCAATTCCAAAATTCCCCAATTCCAAAACTCCCCAATTCCAAAATTCCCCAATTTCAAAATTCCCCAATTCCAAAATTCGCCAATTCCAAAATTCCCAATTCCAAAATTCCCCAATTCCAAAACTCCCCAATTCCAAAATTCCCCAATTTCAAAATTCCCCAATTCCAAAATTCGCCATTCCAAAATTCCCCAATTCCAAAATTCCCCAATTCCAAAATTCCCCACTTCCTAAATTCCCCCTTCCTAAATTCCCCTTTCCTACATTCCCCCTCCCTAAATTCCTCCTTCCTACATTCCCCCTTCCTAAAATCTCCCTCCCTAAATCCCAAACCACATCAATATCCCTATTACCCAAAATAACACAATACAATGCAAACACCACAAAACCTACAAGAAACTACAAGAATTAAATGAACCAGACCCCAGTGTTATTACTAGAGTGACGTCTTTAGTCAAGCATTCTTACCACGAACACTGATTAAATTTTAATCCGAAACGCAGTACGGATCTTAATTTTGCAATTGAATAATTAAGGGGATCAATTGCTTTCTGTTTCAAGCATCCACGTTCACCAGCCCACGGTTTTCTTTTTTATTACGGTCACAAAGTACAATAAAGATGCTCGAGGCACGTTACTCCATCCCTAGATTGCTTTTAATCTAATATTACACAAGCTCAAGAGCTTATTATGAATTCAATGTTCGTGATCGTCTGACATAGACTCGGATAGATTGGATTACAATCGTACAGCATCTAACGAAGTTAACGTTACGCGCTTAAACTCTTTGTGCGAACGCTGTTTTTAGAAACATCTCATTTGAGTGTGAAACTTGATAAAAATATCGGGACAAACTCTGACATTTACTGATTCTTCGTTGCCGCCAAATTTGGGTGTTGGGTTCGATATTATTAGCTTTTAATATTAGGTTCAGTATTTTTGTACTGGACAGTTAATGCAATACAAATTAAATACACTCATAGAAATACCATTTCTTATAAACTCGTAATCAGTACTAATTTAATTTCTAATCGAGTGAAAAATATTGTTAAATTCCATCGTGCATAATTGATAAAAGTGTTAGGTTATAACCGCAGCGAGTAAAAGTTTGCTGAACCGCCTCGTTTGTATCATATTTGTGGAGAAAAGAAATTTCGACGCTTTTCAGCTGCAATTTATACTTCAAAAACGAAAGCGTTCGAGAAATTTAAAGTATTTGCTGAATTCGTGATTCCCGCCTCACCCCGATTGTTTTAAAATAAAATAAAATCCAGCATGTTTCAGAGTATCCAAATACCTGGACATTGATGGCACATTTTCGAGTACTTCCCTCACGACACACAATTTCAATAATTAGCTGCAATCAAAACGAAGAAACGAAGCCGAAAAGTAAAAGTCCGTTTAAAATTTTTACTCGAAGCACGTGTAGTTTATGAATTTCACACGCGTGTAACATTATTTGCTGCATAACTGCGTGTACGCCACGGGAATTATGAAAATTCCGGTAACATCAGCATGTACAGATGACAACCCACGAGTTGGCGCGTGACGCAAAGTAAAAGAAGCTCCCCACCGTGAGCACTTCCAGTTACGTTTCGGTAAATAAGAATAATGACAATAACAACTGCTGAATTCGCACTATTCGAGACGTTTGCCTGCCACTGTTTTGGCCTAATTGCTAGTGACCGAGAGGCAATTGTACCGCCGAAAATACGTGTGGCATTTTTCTATTCTGACCAATTGCAGCTCTTCTGAACACGTCAACTCACGCGCCAACTCGTGGGTTGACATCGGTACTTCTACTCGTTGGAAAGTTTCAGATGGATTCAGTCGAAGGACTCTATTCCCCGGTTCGGTCCCGTTTCGGGGACTGAAGGGCAAAAATGCCTCCATGAACCTCGACTTTGGAAAGTTTGTCTTTTAAATCGAACGCTGTTATCCTCCGTTGATCTCTGCAGAGAACTGGAAATTATAAAAATCCTTCATTCTTTCAATGTTTTCTCTCAGATTGACATCGGTGATCGCAACCTTTTGATACCGGTAATCCTCGTATGGTTTTTAATGAATTCCATCGATCGTGTGTTACGTTTCAGTTTTCCGGACAACAAAGATCACAGTAAATCAAACATTGTCGATATGGAAGTTTATATTCAACGCTAAACGGAGTTGAATCGTTATCGAACGATTGCAAGTAGATGAAAATTTGTGTATGCTTGTTTACCTCTGTCCATTCGCTCGTGTGCCCCACTTTTTTTGCAATAAACTTTGATATCGGAGTCTGTGTAGAGAAATAAAATACCGCGGAACATCTGTCAAATGTTGATTCATTGCTATGATCAATTTTCTTATTTTTATTTGTTTTACGAGGTGCACTTTGTTATAGTATTTTCTGATATTGAGACATTTGTTTTTTATATAAAAATCTTCAAATTACATTTCTTGTATTTTCTCAAGCAGAATATTTGAATTTAAGTGATAGCTACAAAGCGTTTACGCAGCGTGCGGTACAATAACGGGAGAAGTACCTACAAAATGGCTCCTTTAGCAGACGTTAAAGAATAACATGGAAACCTGTTGAATACAATTGTAGCTTTTGTGAAATTTCGAAAACGCAATTGAAACTTTCAGTCGACTCCAATTATCGCTTTCCACGGAAAGCTTTAATATTCTTGCTGAGAGTTGTAATAGCATAATTGATCTTAAACGTTTTCCTTTAAAGCGAAACAATTGACTTCTCTTTGCTTCGTGTACTGTTATCACTTCTGATAGAAATTGTGCAATTATTTCTAAGACGAGTTATTTCGATAAGACACTGCTACAATTAACTCATCGAAACTATTAAAATATGCATATTAAAAAAAAATATCAATGTTTGGTATATAAAAGTCCCTATAATATTTCCACTACAATACAAGTTTCTAAAAATACCTCCTAAAAATAAAATATAAAAAAAAGTATAGGAACAAAACTACTAAAAATAAAAAGTTGTCGAGCAAATATTTCGTTGAAAATTATCAAAAAATAATAAATTTTCGTGAATTGTTTTTCTACCTCCTCTCGCTATGCATTAACGCATTTTCGAATTATTTAATCTAAATTCAAGCTTGACGAGCGAGATCGACTGACGGTGATATTCCACCAAATTTTGCATTTAATAATTTTTTGTCCGCCAGTTTCATACTTGCATACGTTTTGCATATATTTCGCGTACGTTTGGCGTGTTGCGTGATATTTTCTCTTCATAACGATCTCGTCATTCGCAAATTCATTATTTCCTACGTTATTCGGTTAACACGTTCGACAAAACTTTTATTATTTATAACAATTATTCTTGGTCAAAATAGTGTTAGGAATTTTTTCTTGAAGGATGTAAAATGTCTTCTATGGGAAAATATAAAAATTTATTTAAAACATATTATTGCAATTTAATTTGTTTGAGTTTATTTTCTGTTTCTGTTAAATTATTTAATTTAGACAAAGAAAAATTTCTCTTATTAAATAAATGACAAAATAAATTATATTTACACTGTTAGGGTATTTTTCTTGAAGGGTGCTTTCTTACTCTTCTATTAAAAAAATTAAAAATTTATTTTAAACATACTATAGTTATTTAATAATCTATTTGAATTTATTAGTTTCTGTCAAGTTATTTAATTTAGACAGAAGTTTTTTATTAAAGAAAAAGAACATACAAAATTTCTTTCATGGATTGTCAGAATTTAAGAAGCAAATATTGTTCGGTAATAAAGAAATCAGTGATCGTAAAGATTAACGATAGAAGATGATATGGCGATAACACGCGTCGATTTTACTTGAGATACTAAAAGCACCACTAGCTTACGGTTATCAAAATTAATTGCACGCCTGTAGGCGTTTAAAGCACGTCGAGTGAATTTCGTAGCAATGAAAGGGTTAATGGTTAGAGTGGTTCGAATACTGATCGAAAATTTACTGTACATAAAAATATCACGCATTATTCCTTCACTAATTCGTTTGTTCGTAATTTTAAGTTTGGAGAAAAATTATTGGGAACATATTGTGGCGGCCATTTTGTATGGTCGCTTGAGATGAACGTAACCTATGATTGTTTCAGTCGTTAGGTACAATGTTTATATTTTAATTTTAGTCTTTTGTTATATTGTTATTCGGTCTTAAATGTTATTAAATTTGGTATTGTTTTATTAAACTTGTTATATTTTTTCGTTTAAATATTAGTCAAATGTTATCATATTATTATTAATCAATATTATTAATTATTATAATTTCTTCAACTACCCTCTACATAATATTCTAATTTCAAATTTCTAAATTTCCCATTTCCTAAATTCCCAAATCTCTAAATTTCCAATCCCTTAATTCCCCAATTTCTAAATTTACAACCCTTAAATTCCCAAATTCCTAAATTTTCCAATTTCTAAATTTCCAAATCCCTAAATTTCCAAATTTCTAAATTCCCACTTCCTAAATTCTCAAATCTCTAACTTCCCAATCCCTAAATTCCCCAATTTCTAAATTTTGAACCCTTAAATTTCCAAATTCCTAAATTTTCCAATTTCTAAATTTCCAAATCCCTAAATTTCCAAATTTCTAAATTCCCATTTCCTAATTTCCCACTTCCTAAATGCATAAATTCTCAAATACCAAAATTCCCAAATTCTAAAATTTCCTGAATTTCCCAAAATTCCTAAATTTGCTAAACTTCTCAAAATTCGTAAATTTCCTAAATTTCCCAAAATTCCAAAATTCCTAAATTCCTAAATTTCCTAAATTTCCTAAATTTCCCAAATTTCTTAAATTTCTTAAATTTCCTAAATTTCCTAAATTTCCTAAATTCCTAAATTTCCCAAAATTCCCAAATTTCCTAAATTCCCCTCAACACGATTAATAATTCCAATATTCTTTAATTATCCTCCACATTATTTACTATAATTTCTTTAACCACCCTCCACATTATTAATCACAAAAATTCCTTAATTGCCCCCTACAGTATTATTAAAATTTCCCTAACCACCCTCCACATTAATCATCATAATTTCTTCAATTATCCTCAAAATTATCAATAACCAAAACTGAATTCCCCACAACAATTTTTATTTCCACAAACTTAAATCAATCGAGTTATTCCAAACTTTGTTTATAAATCGAAAGTATATGAGCAATCAAAAGTATTTTAATTGCAAGCGTATAAAGTGTCCACCATACAAATATCGCGCACGATGCCCGATAATTGTCGGCATAATTAAACGTAATTGTTTTAAAACGAGATAACCACGTATAGAATGACGGCGAAATTAATCAGGCTGGACGTAGCTAATTAGCGAAATTAAGCGTGTCCAATATATCGGACGACCGCAAAAAGGTTTAAGCCTCGACATTGCGCTGTATTTTAAATAGGTCCAAGAATTTTGATGACCGACCGTTGCATTTATCAGGAGATTACCGGTTCGCCTGCATTTATCGATCGACTACGTTTAATTATTTTTAACTACGATGTTCACCAAGTCATTAATGCAGTATATAAACCTTTCATCGTCGCTGGAACCGTGAACTGATGTGAGCATCGATACTGGTCACATTGCTGTCTTCGATAATCCACGGAATTTCATCATGACATTACACATACATTAACAAACAAAAAAAAAAAAAAACAAATTGTATTTCTGTCAATTTTCATTGCCAATGTTGATTACTGTTTTATTTTATAATCATTGATGACATTTGGTAATTTTATCTTGCTTCAAGTTTTGCTAAAATAATTTTTATAATGTTTCAAAATTAGTCAAAATTGAGATTAGTCATTTTTACAGGCAATTAGTTAAACATAACTGTCTTATTTTTATCGAAAGGAAAATGTAAATTAAATATACTGTTCAAATTTATATGTTCATCTGAAAAATTTGAGAAATATTTGTAATTTTTTACTTGATAATATGTGAGTATAAGAACACATGTGTACATATGTGCTATACGTGTATATGCACATATGTGCACATGTGTATGTACATGTATGTTACACCATAGCATCATTAACAAGGTTTCCTATAAAATATTGATCATGTTCATCTGAGAAGTTTGAGAAATATTTTTAATTTTTTACTTGATGACGTGTGAGGATATTACGTACACATGTGTACATATGTGTATACACACATGCACATGCGTACATGTATGTTACACTACAGCTCAATTAACAAGGTTTCCTATAAAATATTGATCATGTTCATCTGAAAAGTTCGAGAAATATTTTTAATTTTTTACTTGATGACGTGTGAGGATATTACGTACACATGTGTACATATGTGTATACACACATGCACATGCGTATATGTATGTTACACTACATCTCAATTAACAAGGTTTCCTATAAAATATTGATAATGTTCATCTGAAAAGTTTGAGAAATATTTTTAATTTTTTACTTGATGTGTGAGGATAAGTACACATGTGTACATATGTGCTGTACGTGTATACACATATGAACATGCGTACATGTATGTTACACCATAGCATAATTAACAAGGTTTCCTATAAAATATTGATCATGTTCATCTGAAAAGTTTGAGAAGTATTTTTAATTTTTTACTTGATGATGTGTGAGAATATTACATATGTACACATACATGTCCACTTTATACAAATCATTAAATGGAGCACTCAGGACGAATTCCCTAATCAATAGCACTGTCTACAACTCATAATGAACATTATTCTGAAGGCTGACAGGGAACAGCAAAATCCTAGGAATTCTCGAACTAGAAGTGTCGAAACATTCGATCGCAGTAACCTAAATGTGACTTCATTAATAGTTCGAGTATTACTAAAATTCGATGCTGTCCCGTCAATCGTTTCACCTAATAATACATGTGGTGACATTAATAACCCGTTCTTCAAAGTTCATGCCTAGTCGCCCTCGGTAATTGTTACAACTAATGAGGTTGTCGCTTCCTGTTTCGTCCGTCGCAGAAATTACAATTCTTGAAACTCGGCGAGCGTCGTTCAAAATGGAGGAATAATTTATTGAATATGCTCGTAATGAATTGGTAGTGTAAAAAGAGGATAACAATGTCTGGACGAATGTAAAATATTTTTACAATATTTTAAGTAAAATTTGAAGCTGAAAATTAATTGTGAAGTGAATTCAATATTTTTAATTATAGGTTAGGTTTGAAAGACTGGTGTGATAATTTATAATACACATGTCTAGTATTATTTTATAATAAATTTTATAATATATATTTTATAATAAATATTTGATAAAAGTTTGCTATAAATTAAAATGGATAGACTGTAAATTAATTTTGTAATAAAAAAATTGCTAAACAAAAATAAAGCATGGTATCAATACAGTTCGACAGGAAAGGGAGAAGTTAATAACTGGTGTGACGTTTAAGCTATCCAATGTAAACTAATCAAACTTCACGATTACTTGATTCCAGCGGCGTTCACAGAATTTAAGCAGACGGATTGCAGTTTGCTTAGCTCCCCTGTGACTTGTCGATCTCCAGGTTCACGTAATTTGTTCCGCTTCTGACGTTTTACAAAAATACTTCAACATATTCGAAAATATTGTGCTTACGAATTGAATTATTTTACAAATTGATTTCTTTTAATATCTAGACTTTTCTATATCAGTTTAAGGCTAAATTTGGATGATCTTGTTAATTGAACTATGGTGTAACATATATATACACATGTGTATACATATGTAGTGTGATGTGTATGAATGTATTGATTATTTATCAAAATATTAGTGGAGGAAGTAAAAAGTAAAAATATATGATCATTTGCGTATGTATGTGTATGTAGAAATAGTAATATACATATATGTGTAATACGTATGTGTAGCACATATGCAACATGTGTGTTCAAATATTATTGTACATATGTGTAGTATGTGTGTGCAATACATATGCAACATATCTGTCCAATTATTACTGTACATGCGTGTGTAATACGTATGTGTAATACATATGTAACATGTGTGACCAAGTACATATTACTGCACGTGCATGTGTAACACATATGCAACATGTCCAAATATTGTGAATGTACATGTAACACATATGTAACATATATATATGTCCTAATATTGTACATGCATGTGTAATATGTATGTGAAATGCATATGTGTAATAGGTATATGAGTGTAACATATTATTACACACATATGTGTAATACGAATATGTTATACGAAATATACACATATGTGATATGTAGATATTTATGCATATTATTATAAAAGTCTGCAGCATGTACACACATGCACATATCAATGACGAAACTTATACATATGCATAATTTTGTACGTGTAATGTATACATATTTAACTTATTGTTTCCAGTATCGGATTATATACAAAATAAATTATTTCAAATGAATATTATTCAAATTCACGATTGTTATTAATGAAGACATGTTTATAAAAGAATACGAGTGAACATAAACCAAAATAATGCATTTATTTTTATTAATAAAATAATACGAAAGTTAAAGGATGAACAGTTCACTCGGCTGATTAGAATTGACCTTTAAAATATGCGAACCATTTTCTCCTACTTTATTCAGCCCGATAAGATGGAAGAAGTGTTGAGCAACACGTGTTCCATTCTATATCCCCTTATCCAAGAGATCCGCGTAAGCTACCGTACCAGATAAATGTCATCAGTCACTCCCGGCGAGTGTGATTCATGGATCGAAAAACAATGATTGATTCTCTACTTTTGCATGTCTAAAGTACATCGCTATTCACAGGACACATATTTGGAATATCACAAATTGCTGTTTCATTGTGCTTTTCTTGGAAAGCAGATTTCTCTTTCAATTTCAATTTTTTAGTTAATAAATCAAGGTATTTCTATTTTTAAATATCAAAATTTATGAAGTTGTAGGTTCTGAAATAGCTTAAATTGTGGAATAGCAAGATTTCTAAAGTTTCAAGTCACTAAATTTTCAAGGAGATAAATTTCCAAGAGCTAAATTTCCAAATTTCTAAATTCCTATTTCATAAATTCCCACTTCCTAAATTCCCCAATTCCTAAATTTCCAATATTCTAAATTCCCCAATTTCTAAAATATCGAATCCCTAAATTTCCCTACTTCCCAAATTCCTATTTCCTAAATTCCTACTTCCCAAATTCCTGTTTCCTAAATTCCTACTTCCCAAATTCCTATTTCCTAAATTCCTACTTCCCAAATTCCCACTTGTTAAATTCCCCAATCCCTAAATCTCCAACTCTCTAAATTTCCAACCCCTAAATTCCTAAATCCCCAAATAATCAAATTCCATAAAATTTCATTACACCCTAAAAAGACAATATTCGATAAAATCCCCGTATCAGTGTATAAAATACAAGCAATATAATGCGCAAAGCCAATTTAAAATTTAAATCGCGATTGTCTGAGCAGTCCAACTATAAATAATGCATTCGCTGCTGGTCAAACTTATATTTAATATACCGAACATTCATTAAATCTTTCATTTATACTCTCCATCGGTTCACTCGCGAAATTAAATATAAAATCACTGCACATGTATGTACATTATATATAAACGCGTTCATTTCGTCATTTTCGTCATATGAAACAGTAATCTGATGTATAGCCATATTGCGTATCACATTTTAATTAAAACATGCAACGCGCATAGACGTGTACTGGTATTATGTAATTAATATTATATATCACTTCGACAGTGGCAAAATTATTTTTCGTCGCTAGTTTGTCAAAGCGATCATATGTCTGCAATTTAATATTAATCTTAATTTCATCAGTTTTCTATCGATTTCAACGCGTAGGAATATCCAACGCGTAGTAATCCAGCGCGTAGATATTCAACGCGTAGTTATCCAACGCGTAGTAATACAACGCGTGGTAATTCTACGCGTCGCGTAGTTATCCAACGCGTAG
>NW_003797177.1:4780534-4805418 GCF_000220905.1 Megachile rotundata | reverse complement strand
CGCGTGGTAATTCTACACTTAGTAATGCAACGTGCGGTAATCCAATGCATGGTAATCCAATGCGTAGTAATTCAATGCGTAGGAATCTAACGCGTAGTAACCCAGAGTGTGAATATCCAACGCGTAGTAATCCAGCGCGTGGATATTCAACGCGTAGTTATCCAACGCGTAGTAATACAACGCGTGGTAATTCTACGCGTAGGAATCTAACGCGTGGAAATTTAACGCGTAGTTAACCAGCGCGTAGTAATGCAACGCGTGGTAATTCTACACTTAAGTTTCTGTCTCTCCTTCGTCTGAACGTAATTACGTTTTTGTTTTATGATTCATTAAAGGAAGACCGTAAATTCATAACGAACAAACTTTCCTGGAAATTACAATTTTCTTAATTAGTAGCTCTTCGGGGTACCTCGCACATGATTGATTTTTCTTTTGGATCGAAGTATAAGCGACCTGTTTTTAGTACCAGATGTTTGTGGTCTTTGGAACTCTTTAATTACTTAGTATTTGCATCTGTTGGTTCAGGCAAAGAAATTCTGCTAAATAATTATTTATTTTCAATGTTTTATACAAATATTTGTTGAACTTTTTAAATTAAATTTATACATTGTTTTGTATACATCAAGTTTATTCTATAAACCTGAGTTGTTTTCTATAAAGTTAATTTAACTGTTTTGTATAAATTAAATTTATATAGCATTTTCTCTGTTCGATAGAAAATAAATTTATACATCTTGTATAGATATTTATTAAATTAAATTTATTGAATTTCAAACTGAATTTCCGCAGAAATAAATCACCTTTTCGATAAATCTTCATACTCGAAATAAATCACCTCTGCAAAACATTTGCAATTTTGTTAATAAATTTTAGTGAAAATATTTAACACAATATTATAGATATACCGTTATACAAAAACTTTTAATATTTTTAAAGATATTTCATACAAAATGATATTAAATTCCTTGACCTAACCTCAAAAACGTAGCTACCTCACGTCTAAAATTCCTAGGAAGAAACAGTTTGAAGAAATTAGAAATACCAAGTTCTCGA
This sequence comes from Megachile rotundata, assembly GCF_000220905.1. Taxonomy (NCBI): domain Eukaryota; kingdom Metazoa; phylum Arthropoda; class Insecta; order Hymenoptera; family Megachilidae; genus Megachile; species Megachile rotundata. The sequence continues at coordinate 4,804,365 of NW_003797177.1, read as the reverse complement.
TAATGTTCATCTAACTCGGACGTAATCGAATTCAACGCCTTTGTCCTTCCATCTTGAAAGTAATTTTATGAAGCAGCTTTTTCCAAGAAAAGAATACGAAAGCGTCAGGTCTACAGTTTCCAAACAAAGAACCTCTTGCGCTTATAATTGACTTTAACGCTGTTATCTTCGATGCAGAATTGCCTCCTCGAAGTTAATTTATTAACTAAAAAAACTGTTTACTCGAGGAATAAACGTAGGAAAAATAAATAATACATTTATCACAAATTACTGCAGTGTATTATTATTAATTATTAATTAAAACTCCTATAAAACACAACCAAAATGATAAAAATTAATTTAATACAGGTTCAAAATTTAATAAAATAATTTTATTAAAAAATGAATTTAAAATAATTTAAACATAATTTTAAAAAATGAATTTTTTGCATGAAATTATCGATTTAATGGCAACAGTGAAATTACGTATCGAACCCGTAATTCAGTAGCAAATTAAGAGCAACGGAACAACGAAAAAATTTGAAAAAGAGAAAAAACCGACAGTTTCGTTTCATACCCGATACAATTAACTTCGTTGAAGCTCTCGGTAACCGGCTTGGAACAATTTCCAATCGCACAAAGCAACTGCAATAACAATATTCCGCGGCTCTCATAGTCCTGGCTTCCGTTAAAGGCATCGTCTGTTCCTCTCGCGACGAGAAGAACAGACCATTCAAGAGCTTGCTGAAGAAAATAACGCAATTATGCTTTTTTCTCCGCTGCGAACGCGTCATTTCACTAATCACAGGTCAGCGAGCTTCGTTACTTGTGGAATTTTTTTGCATGGTGCGATTTTGGGAGTTTTTTGGGTGTTGTGGTAGTTTGGTTTCGGTGGTTTTGGGGATTTTGGAAGATTTGGAATTTGGGAGATTTGGAATTTGGGTGATTTGGAATTTGGGTGATTTGGAATTTGGAAGATTTGGAATTTGGGTGATTTGGAATTTGGAAGATTTGGGATTTTGAAGGTTTGGAATTTGGAAGATTTGGGATTTGGGAGATTTGGAATTTGGAAGATTTGGAATTTGGAAGATTTGGAATTTGGAAGATTTGGGATTTTGAAGGTTTGGGATTTGGAAGATTTGGAATTTGGAAGATTTGGGATTTTGAAGGTTTGGAATTTGGGAGATTTGGAATTTGGAAGATTTGGAATTTGGAAGATTTGGAATTTGGGAAATTTGGAATTTGGAAGATATGGAATTTGGAAGATTTGGAATTTGGAAGATTTGGAATTTGGGAAATTTCAAATTTGGAAGATTTGGAATTTGGAAGATTTGGAATTTGGAAGATTTGGAATTTGGAAGATTTGGAATTTGGAAGATTTGGAATTTGGAAGATTTGGAATTTGGAAGATTTGGATTTGCAATTTGGAAGATTTGGAATTTGGGTGATTTGGAATTTGGGTGCTTTGGAATTTGGAAGATTTGGAATTTGGAACATTTAGAATTTAGACCATTTGGAATTTGGAATTTTTGGAATTTGGAATCTTTGGAATTTGCAATCTTTGGAATTTGCAATCTTTGGAAATTGGAATCTTTGGAATTTGCAATCTTCGGAATTTTGAATCTTTGGAATTTGCAATCTTCGGAATTTTGAATCTTTGGAATTTGGAATCTCTGGAATTTGCAATCTTTAGAATTTGCAATCTTTGAAATGTGCAATCTTCGGAATTTGCAATCTTCAAAATTTGAAATCTTCAGAATTTGGAATTTTTTAAATTTGGGAATGTAGGTTAAAGATATTTCCACCGTCCGAAGATACCCAGAAATCTCGATCGAGTATATTTGAGGAGGTTAAAAGCTACCGATTCAGAAAGCAAAAGAAGATTGATCGAAGAATGAAATTCGTCCTCCAGCGGCCAAGTGACAAACAGCAAACATTGCAACTCTAACGTTCTATAAGAGCGAAGAAATTTGCCACACCTGACACACCGTGGCTTCGTTTCGGACGTTTCAGGTGATATATTGCAAAGGCAACAAGAGATCGAACCCTCTATAACCCCATAAATTATCCGTGGTTTGCTTCGAGATGCAAGCTACTTGAAAAATCTTTGGTCGTTGTTTGCTGCGAACTTCGTGTTGCAACACCTGCTACAAATCTTCTTCAACTCTTAAATGATACTTTTTAACTCTGGTTTTTATACGTGATTCCACTGAGAATCAGAAACAGACACTTTCGTCATGTGTAGGTCACGTATTACTGTTTAGCTACTGATGGCTATAATTTCAGGGGAAGGTAGCTGAGATAATACTGAACAACTTTCTCCTTTACCAAAATGTTGACTGAAGCTTAGTTTTTGAATTATTAACGAAAAACACTGACCAAACAGCGCGCGCGGACGCTAGTGACGGCTTTGAGTGACGCTTGAGCGTGAACAAGCATCTTTTCACCGTGACCGTGTAATTGCTAACAGAAAACCGCTACATCAAAGTTATTTACTTTAATTCAAGTATTATTAAATTTACAAGTATTTGAATGCAAATGTGGCTATTTAATTCTGGAAATAAGGGTTGCAATTTTAATTTATTGTCGAGAAATCGTAATGAATGTTCGTTTTCATATTTCAGTTTTAATTATTGCTTGAGTGACTCAGATTTTAGTATTGCAATAATTTAAAGTCATAAACGATAAGTTGTAATAAATATTCCACTTCATGTTTCAGTTTTAATTATTGCTTGAGTGACTCAGATTTTAATATTGCAATAATTTAAAATCATAAACTATAAGTTGTAATAAATATTCCACTTCATGTTTCAGTTTAAATTATTGCTTGAGTGACACAGATTTTAGTATTGCAATAATTTAAATTCATAAGCAATAAATTGTAATAAATATTCCACTTCATATTTCAGATTTAATTATTGCTTGAGTGACTCAGATTTTAGTATTGCAATAATTTAAAGTCATAAACGATAAGTTGTAATAAATGTTATATTTTATATTTCAATTTGAATGATTGTTTCAGTAACTCAGACTTAAATCTTGTCCAATTATTCAAATACCAAAATGAAATTTTTAAAAAGAAAAATGTAAAAAAAAAAGAATGAAATGAAAGAGTAATATAAGTGCGAGAAAGTTTTAAACAGAAGAATCTTTTGAAATAATAGATTTAGTAGAATTAATAATCTGTGATGAGGATCTATGAAGATTAACTGGTTTGAAATTTTGAGAACGAATTTCATAAAGTTTCGCAGTGGGATTTATGAATCCTGGCGATTTCTTACAAAAAGTTTTGATAAGCGAGGACATCCAGTTCCGGAGTCAGTGGTGCGTTGTAATTTATAATCATAGGTGATAATTGATATCTTTTATGAAATCACGTTTCGTGCAGCTTTTCTTGCAATTCTATTTTAGGTTCGTTTCGAATTATTTCTTTAAATCATGTTAATGGTTGATTTCTGAGGTCGACCTTCAATTTTTTTGCAAATTTAGGGTATGGAAAATTTAGATCTTTGGAAATGGGGTCCTTTGGAAAATTAGAATTTTAGAAATTTAGTCAGGGTGAAATTTAGAATTTTAGAAATTTAGTCAGGGTGAAATTTAGAATTTTAGAAATTTTTTGGGGTGAGATTTAGAATTTTAGAAATTCATTTGGGATGAGATTTAGAATTTTAGAAATTTATTTGGGGTGAAATTAAAAATTTTAGAAATTTATTTGGGGTGAAATTTAGTATTTTAGAAATTTAGTCAGTGTGAAATTTAGAATTTTAGAAATTTATTTGGGGTGAAATTCAGAATTTTAGAAATTTATTCGGGATGAAATTTAGAATTTTAGAAATTTATTTGGGATAAAATTTAGTATTTTAGAAATTTAGTCAGTGTAAAATTCAAAATTTTAGAAATTTAGTCAGGGTGAAATTTAGATTTTTAGAAATTTAGTCATTTGAAAAATTGGAACGTTTAAAATTTGGTAATTTGGAAATTCAGAACTATAGAAAATGGGTCATTTAGAAATTTCAAATATCCAAAGGTAGATCACTTAAAAATTCGATCATTTGGAAATTTGGAAATTTATTAATTTGGTCATTTGGAAATTCAGAGCATTCCAAATTAGGTCATTCCGAAATTTAAAATTCTAGAAATTTAATCACTGATAAACTTGTTTTTACATTTGTTAATTTAAGAATTTTCTAATTTGGTCATTTTCTCATTTACAACGTTACAAATTTACTGCTTTAGTGTTTCAGAAACCTTGCCACTATTAGAACTTCAAAAATTACATAGCCCAACAATATTTCCAAATTTCCTAATTTCAAAACTGAAATAATAATTCATATCTTCAAAAATTTACAAAAATCGTCACTCCAATTGAAAAACATCTATAAATAAAATAAAATACAATAATAAGCAAACATAAAATAAATACAATAATCCTCCATTTGCTCAAATTTACCGAAAATTTGTATCGCAAACCGTAAGAAAGCTCTCTCAAAATCTTTAACAGCACACTCAACCCGCATTTCCTGTATAAAATCTAATCACAGCAGATCCTGCGAATCGTGGAAATCTCAGAACCGGCAAGAAGAAATTCGCATCGAAGCAGAAACGTGATTTATATCGTGAAGGATTTATTTGCATTACAAGCTAAAGAGACCTTCATTGTAATCCAATATTGATAGAGGGTAAGCCATCCGTCTTATCGAAGCATTTTCTCCAACAGAACTACCCTTTCTACGGATAAATAATTTCAAAAGTATCGAAACGTCGATCTTACCGATAACCGGCGAGGTGGAACCTTTGGATCGCTTTATATGACCAAATCTATTCTATTAGAACGTAATTGAGTGATAACCGTTACGTTCCTATGGGAGATACGATGGGGAACGATGTATTGGTTTGCGATTTTATATTTTAGTGGCAGTTTTGAGGTGTTGGGTATTAGGTTGGGATTTTGGGAATTTGGGGGGGTTGGTGGTGTGAAATGGGGGGTTGGAAAGGGGAGAATTTGAGAATTTGGAGATGGGGGGGTTTGGAAGATTGAGGTTATGGGAATTTGGGGATTTGGAGATTGGAAGATTTCGGGACTTGGGAATTTGGGGGTTGAAAATTTAGAAATTGGGGAATTTAAGTATAGGGAATATAGGAAGGGGGAATTTAGGAAGTGGGAATTTAGGAAAGAGGAATTTCGCAAGTGGGAATTTAGGGATTTGGAAATTTAGAGGTTTGAGAATTTAGAAAGTGGGAAATTTAGGAATTGGGAATTTAGGAAGTGGGAATTTAGAGATTTGGGACTTTAGGAATTGGGGATTTAGAGATTTGGAAATATAGGAATTTGGGGTTTTAGAAAGTGGGAAATTTAGGAAGTGGGAATTTAGAAAGTGAGAAATTAGGAAGTGGGAATTTAGAAATTTGGAACTTTAGGAATTGGGGATTTAAGGATTTGGAAATTTAGGAATTAGGGAATTTAGAGGTTGGAGTATTTAGAAAGTGGGAAATTTAGGAATTGGGAATTTAGGAAGTGAGAATTTAGGAAGCGAGAATTTGAGAAGTGGGAATTTAGAGATTTGGGAATTTAAGGGCTGAAAATTTTGAAATTGGGAATTTAAAGATTTGGGAATTTAGGAAGTGAGAATTTAGAAAGTGAAAATTCAGAAACATGAAAATTTAGGAATTTGGAAATTGAAAAATTTGTTAACATAATTAAAAATATATAAAATATATAAATAAAATATGTTGTTAGTATAATAACAATAATGATTGAATTATCCATTCTCTCTAATTAAAGCTCTAATTGTTCAATATTTATTAACAGGATTACAATTAAAGGTATCTTGATTTGGTTGAATGTAAAATTAACAGTACGTAGTCAGTGATAAGTCCAAGACGGTATGCAAATTAGTTAGTTGGTAACTTGACGAACAGTTTGCACTTGGCGATGAAGTTTCTGGCTCAAATATTTGGTCTTCCCAACATTTGACAACATTGACCTAAATAGGTTGAAATAATCTTAAAACAATAATTCTCATGGTACAAATAATTGAATAAACAAAGCAGTCAAATTTTACTTCATTAAAAAAATTAATTTCGATCAAATTTATTTATGAACAAAATTAATTTAAATCAAATTTATTTCTGATCTAAAATTAATTTCGATCAAGCTTGCTCCTGAATAAAATTAATTTCTATCAAACTTATTTCTGATTAAAAATTAATTTCGATCAAGCTTGCCCCTGATTAAAATTAATTTTGATCAAATTTATTGCTAATTAAAATTAATCTTGATCAATTTTATCTCTGATCAAATTTATTTTTGATCAAATTTATTGCTAATTAAAATTAATTTCGACCAAATTCCTTTTTGATCAAAAATTAATTTCAATCAAATTTTTTTCCAATAAAAATTAATTCCGACACCAAACCTTCTATCACCTAATTAACTAACGCAAAAAATTGCAAGTACTATTCGTTAGACCTTCATTTCCTCCTTTTGTATTCCGAAGTCCAATCGGCTCTACCCAGCAGATCAAAGCATTGTTATCGACAAACGCCATGGGCCACAGCTGACCCACATGAAACAAAAACCTCGACAAACATAATTCCACACATAATCCAACCCGTAATCTTCGAACACACTTCAAACACATCAACTTATCTTAATTAAGCGACCCAAATAAAGAAGTGATCAATGATAATCAATAGGTATTAGAAATAAAAGGATCTCGATACACGCTGCTCCAATTTTCCAGCAGAACTAATTCCACCGTAGACCTACAGATTTCAACGAACCCGATGCTCCTCTCTCCACTATTTTTTGTTTGATTTTCTTTCCGTTGTGCAGCCTGGAAATCGGAGTCCACCCGCGAACGCTGGCCGGCTAAAGTTTCCTTCAATTTGCCGAAACAGAGATTACAGGTTGACTGAGTGTCGTTTAAATGCTGCGATCAGTTGAACTACACAGTGATTGCGCGTACAAATATACAATTAAGGGTTCATTTGCGAGGCGCGAGATTCGGCTAAACATTTTGTTAATTGACTATTGGACCCGCCGGGGAAAGTCGAAGAAAAGTTGCCGAGACTCCAGAACTAATTTTCCAGAGCTATTAAATTACATGTCCCCGGAAACCCACTTTTATTTCGGGGCTTATGGTTTAATTGGACGGTATGCAGATTTAGGAATTTATTGATTTTTGGGGATTCGAGTTCGCGATTTAGGGGTTTCATATTTTTAGCTCGTGAAGGTTTAAGTTGAAGTGTCGAAGGTTGAAGGTTTTATAAGGGCATTGGGAACTTCATTAAATTTTCAAGATCGTCAAAAATTTTGAGATTTATTTTACAAAGGAATTTGCAAATTTTTGGGTGGAGGAATTAATAAAATATTTGAAGCTCTAAGTTTTCAAAGTTTCATTTCTAAATTTCAAGTTTGAAAATTCAGATTAAAAAATTTATGTATGATCAATATACTTCTATATTTTATACTTGATATATTTTTATAAATATGTAATGCATGTCATACATTAAACTGAATATTTAATATATTCAAAATTTATGCATGAACATTATATTTCTATATTTTATATTTGATATAACATTTCACTAAAAAGTGCAATACATGTCATATATTAAACTGAATATTTAATATATTTAACATTTATGCACGAACACTATATTTCTATATTTCATACTTGATATAACATTTCACTAAAAAATGCAATACATGTCATTTATAAACTGAATATTTAATATATTCAAAATTTATGCATGAATATTATATTTCTATATTTTATACTTGATATAACATTTCACTAAAAAAAGCAATACTTGTCATACATTAAACTGAATATTTAATATATTCAAAATTTATGCATGAACATTATATTTCTATATTTTATACTTGATATAACATTTCACTAAAAAATGCAATACATATCATACATTAAATTAAATATTTAACATATTCAACATTTATGCATGAACACTATATTTCTATATTTTATACTTGATATAACATTTCACTAAAAAAAGCAATACTTGTCATACATTAAACTGAATATTTAATATATTCAAAATTTATGCATGAACATTATATTTCTATATTTTATACTTGATATAACATTTCACTAAAAAATGCAATACATGTCATACATTAAACTGAATATTTAATATATTCAAAATTTATGCATGAATATTATATTTCTATATTTTATACTTGATATAACATTTCAATAAAAAATATAACACATTTAATATATTTCCTTGAATATTTACATCCACCTAAATATTTGAACAAACTAAAATTCACTCAAACCTTTCACTACAACGTCTCTTCCTCTCCACAGATATTCCGCCCTACTATTACCATAATAATTTCACCATCCGAATAAACAAAGAAACATAACAATTTCTACAAGACCGTCATCCCGTCTATAGATACAAACGAAATTGCCCTTTTATTCCCATGTTCTTCGAAGCGATATGGCTGCTTACTTGTTAGCCAGTGAATCGTGCCAATTTTAAACGAGAAACGTTCCATCGACTCAAACCAGATTCTCAATGGTCGTCGTGAAATGAGCGTCTGAATATTGCTGTCATAAGGCTGCCCCTTTCCCTCACTTAAATCCTTTGGATACCATCGTCTCGAGTTAATTGAACGACATAGTGTACATCGTTTTAGCTAAACCGAATACAACAGAACAATTGATGTCGCGTTTAAAGTACAAGTATTCTCTTATCATTTTCTATGGCATCGGAAAATTCGTTCTTAAAATTGTGGAGTGGAGGATTTTTATTTTTGGGGTTTGGAAAGGGGGGTGGAGATTTTGGGATTAAGGGATTTGGGAATTTGGGGATTTGGAAGCTTGGGAATTTGGGGATTTAAGGATTTGGAGAGTTGGGGATTTGGAGATTTAGGAGTTTGGGGATTTAGGGATGGCAGAATGTGGGATTTTGGAGATTTGAGGATTTGGAAGCTTGGGAATTTGGGGATTTGAGGATTTGGAAGCTTGGGAATTTGGGGATTTGAGGATTTGAGGAGCTGAGAATTTGGGGATTTGAGAATTTGGGGAGCTGAGGATTTGGACGCTTGGGAATTTGGGGATTTGAGAATTTGGAGAGCTGAGGATTTGGACGCTTGGGAATTTGGGGATTTGAGGATTTGGGGAGCTGAGAATTTGGAAGCTTGAGAATTTGGAAGCTTGAGAATTTGGGGATTTGAGAATTTGGAAAGCTGAGGATTTGGAAGCTTGGGAATTTGGGGATTTGGTGATGACAAAATGTGGGATTTTGGAGATTTCTGGATTTGGAAGCTTGGGAATTTGGGGATTTGAGGATTTGGAGAGCTGAGGATTTGGAAGCTTGAGAATTTGGGGATTTGAGAATTTGGAGAGCTGAGGATTTCGAAGCTTGGGAATTTGGGGATTTGAGGATTTGGGGAGCTGAGGATTTGGAAGCTTGGGAATTTGGGGATTTGGGGATGGCAAAATGTGGAATTTTTGAGATTTCTGGATTTGGAAGCTGGGAATTCGGGGATTTGAGGATTTGGAGAGCTGAGAATTTGGAGATTTAGGAGTTTGGGGATTTATTGATAGGAGAATGTGGGATTTTGGGGATTTGAGGATTTGGAAGTTTGGGAATTTGTGGATTTGAGGATTTGAGGATTTGGAGAGCTGGAGATTTGGAAATTTGAAGGTTCGGAGTTTTTGAAATTCGGAGATTTGGACATTTGGACATTTGGAGACTTGGAGACTTGAAGCCTAGCAAATTTAGATATTTGCACATTTGGAGATTTACAGATATGAAAACTTGGAGATTTGTTAATTTAGATATTCACTAACCTAAAACTTTAAATATTTAGTAATTCAGTAATTTGCAGATTATAAACCTCTAAATGATTTAAACACTCAAGGATAAAAAATCTCACGCAATATTTAAACAATAATTAAAATTTCATTTTTCAATATCCTCTCCCTAAAACATTAGCAAAAACATCTCTAACGTCCCAACAAAAGTACTATAACCGAAACAGCTGATGAAGCGTTTTAATTTCGAAGCAAAATGGCCGACGATCCAAACACAGTTCCTCGTTTTATTTTCTTCTATTTCGTATCGCAATTTCGAAGTTCCAGCAGAACCTACCGTGCTTTACGAGCAGACCACACATTTACTCGGCAGTTGCAAAATAATAATTTAACTTCCGAATGCATTTGCGTGTGCGACATGAATAAAAAGTCAAATTCGACGGTGCCTCGGGGGAGAAGAAACAGAATTGCTCTGTTCCGAATAACGTTCGGAGTTCGCTGGAACTTCGGAGCCTGTAAATCAGCTTTAGTCGGGCAACACGTCATTTTTTCGCGGACAAAGGCTGTATTTAAACGATGGACCAAGGGACTTGTGCTTTCAAATGCTAATTCGATTCATTGATTTTATGATTCTTTCTAATTTCTTGTGTTGTACACTTTTGTTGTGTTAGTGGAGTGGTAATGGTGAAAGGTTTTTGGGATTTAAGGTGTTTTGGGAGATGCAAACTTTCTTGATAGATGAATTATCAAGATTTTAGTTTTGGGAGATAGGTTTTTATATTTTTGTATTTTTAAACTATTAAGTTTCTAAATTTCTGAATTTCTGAATTTCCAAATTTCCAAATTTCCAAATTTCCAAATTTCCAAATTTCCAAAATTTCCAAATTTCCAAATTTCTTCCAAATTTCCAAATTTCCAAATTTCCAAATTTCCAAATTTCCAAATTTCCAAATTTCCAAATTTCCAAATTTCCAAATTTCCAAATTTCCAAATTTCCAAATTTCCAAATTTCCAAATTTCCAAATTTCCAAATTTCCAAATTTCCAAATTTCCAAATTTCCAAATTTCCAAATTTCCAAATTTCTAAATTTCTAAGTTTTTAAATTTCCAAACTTCCAAATTTCCTAATTTCCTAATTTCCCAATTCCTTAATTTCCAAATTTCCCAATTCCCAAATTTCTCAATTTCCTAATTTCCTAATTTCCCAATTTCTTAATTTCCAAATTTCCAAATATCCAAATTTCTAAATTTCTAAGTTTCTAAATTTCCAAATTTCCAAATTCCCAAATTTCTATGTTTCTAAATTTCCAAATTTCCAAATTCCTAAGTTTTTAAGTTTCTAAGTTTCTAAGTTTTTAAGTTTCTAAGTTTCTAAGTTTCTAAGTTTCTAAGTTTCTAAATATCCAAATTTCCAAATTTCTGAATTTCTAAGTTTCTAAATTTCCAAATTTCTAAGTTTCTAAATATCCAAATTTCCAAATTTCTAAATTTCTCAATTTCTCAATTTCTCAATTTCTCAATTTCTCAATTTCTAATTTTCTAAATTTCTAAATCTCCAAATTACTAAACCCTAAATTTCTAAACATACAAATATACCAATCTACAAACAACAATAAATACACCTAAGCGCCACACGTTCCGCCATCTTGCAATACACCAGCCTTACACAAGTAACCTAACCTCAAAACTATAGAAAGAAACTAAATTCGAACAAACGCAAAGCTTATAACAATACATCCAAAGAAAATTCGAAGTGAACAAAGTAATTATAAACAAACATGAATTTAACATGTGGCAAGCTCAATTATTTAACTAACTCCTCAATTTCTCGCAAGTTTAGCAGTGCATTAAATTTATATTTTGTTCACAGCGTTCGGTTTATTACTCCTTTTACTTGAAACTCTTTCGTAATTTCTTGAACAAGGAAACTTTGCACGTGGTATTTCCGAATGCAAATAGTTCCTCGGAAGTTGATAAATAATCTGTTTACTTTGATGCTTTTAACGATAACCTCGTCACTATTACTCGCTATTAATTTTCTATTAATTTCACTGACATTAGCTTAATCTTTAGTTTGTATAATTTTTGCTATTTTACTGAGTAAAATTTTGTTCAATTTTACTTAATAAAATTTATTTTGTTCAATTTTATTTAGTAACATTTATTTTATTCAATTTTACTTGACAAAATTTATTATTTTGCACAATTTTACTTAATAACATTTATTTTATTCAATTTTACTTGACAAAAATTGATTATTTGCTCAATTTTACTTAATAACATTTATTATTTTATTCAATTTTATTTAATAAAATTTATTTTCTTCAATTTCATTTAATAAAATTTTGCAACTGCTTAAAAATATTTGTCCTTCAAAGAAGCACTAATTTGTCTACAAAATAATTTTGATTACGATTTTAACAAAGTTTAATTGATTTCAACTGAACAATCAAGTTTAGTTAATTTTTATTCCTAGAAAAATATACTTCAACTTTAAATTTTAAATTTTACTTCAAATTTATATTTTAACTTTAAATTTTAGATGTTACTTTACATTTATAATTTAACTTCAAAATTCCAAATATATTTTTAACAACATTTAAATGACTTTAACCAAACAATGAACTAAACTTAATTAATTTTTACTTCTTAAAGCAAGAAATATATTTCCAGTAATTAAATATTAATAAAAGTTGAGTACCGAAACCCCAAGTTGCAGAAGCTAAAATTAATATTCCAGCATGAATTTATTTTTTAATAAATATTATACACGAGGTACGAAAATAAGTAGGAATAAAATAATACGCGTTCGAGAAACTGCAAGAAATATTTTTGGCAAGTTTCCAGTTTGCCTGGCGCTAACGGCGGCACAGGAAGTGCCGGTATTATGGCATCCTAGTTTAATTTTCCTTTATAAAATCGGATTTTTTATTTCGACTGCACTATATCTTGCACAAAATCAGAATACATTACTAAAGTCTATAAAAACGGGAAATGAAGATAGCATTCTTTTTAGAGGGAATGTGACTTATGAGAAAAGTTAATATGGCCTCCATGAACACGTCTTAAAAAGGGTAAAATCTGCTAAGGTCAGAAGTTCGTCAATTTCTCAAGTTCAGTTTCTCAATTTCCATAGTTTCATATTTTAAGATTTGTTCATTTGGATGCTGTTGATTTCTTGAATTAAGATGTCAAATTTTTTAAAGTGGATAATTTGGGAAATTGTGAAAGTTGGGATTCTTGAATTTGTGGATTTTAGGACATTTTATATTTTGGGGTTTTTTGAGTTATTTTTGTAAATTGAGAAATTTATAGATTACTACATTTTTGAATTCTCAAGTTTTACAAATTTACAAATTTTAACATTTCAAGGTGTCTAAATTTCCAAATTCTCAAATTTCTGAAGCACTAAATTTGCAAATTCTCAAGTTTCTGAAGCACTAAATTTGCAAATTCTCAAATTTCTGAAGCACTAAATCTCCAAATTCCTAATTTCCCAAATTTTCAAATCTCCAAATTTCTAATTCCCCAAATTCCTAAGATCTCAAATTTCTAATTCCCCAAATTTTCAAATCTCCAAATTTCTAATTCCCCAAATTCCCAAGATCTCGTATTTGTAATTCCCCAAATTTCTAAGATCCCATATTTGTAATTCCTCAAATTCCTAAGATCCCATATTTGTAATTTCCCAAATTCCTAAGATCCCATATTTCTAATTCCCCAAATTCTCAAATCTCCAAATTCACAAATCCCCAGACCCCCAAATTCCCAAATCTCTAAATCTCCAAATTCACAAATTCCAAAATCTCTAAATCTCCAACTATCCTAGTCTCCAATCTCCCAAATTCCCAGACCCCCAAATTCCCAAATCTCTAAAACTCCAAATTCACAAGTTCCAAAATCTCTAAATCTCCAAATTCACAAATTCCCAAATCTCTAAATCTCCAACTATCCTAGTTTCCAAACTCCCAAATTCCCAGACTCCCAAATTCCCAAATCTCTAAATCTCCAACTGTCCTAGTCTCCAAACTCCCAAATTCCCAAATCCCCAAACGTCCAAATTTCTAATTCCCTAAACCCCTAAATCTCCAAATTTCCTCAAATTTCCCAAATTTCCCAAATTCCTTAAATTCCACACCCACCAAAATCCCCCAAACACTCCGAAATCCCCAAACTCGAAATCATCATAATTTGCTTCAAAAATTCCCCTTCGAATCTCCCCATTATCCAAAACACCGAACAGGCTCCTCTACATAATACATCGTAACACCGTACGTGCCTCTGTGTTTCTTATCCACTAAAAGCAACCCTCTCCGGTTTATTAATAATTAAATATGTTGACGATATTGCCATGTACCACGGCAGCGTACGGTAAAAAAAAACTAATGTAAGATTAAATTGATAAGGTGCATAAGAGAATCAACATCAAAGTGGCGTTTCTTTATCGAACATTCTTATCTCAGAAAAAGATTATTGGATCACTGACGATGAACTTTCGTGTTGAAGAACGAGAAACACACATGTGTGTGTTTGTGGACGTTAAATGATCGATCGAGACGCGATTCAGCTACGAAATAATTGGAGTTTCATCTGAAACGGAGATCTGCCACCTCAGCCAATTATTTTTTCCTCGAATTTCCTAGCGTTTCTGACAGCAGGCAGATGGACCGACGATCGTTTAACCGATATTTATTAACAGTTTGATACTCGTTCAATTATTTTGTTATGAAGTTATAGTTTCTGGATGATTGATTCGGTTTTCTTCGTCGTTTGATTTATAGAAATTTGTGGATATATATTATTTATAGAAGTTTGTTGACTCACATGATTTATAGAAATTTGTTGACACACATGATTTAATTCTGATTTTTCGGTGGTTGTCTAATATGTGTGAAACTTGATTAATTTTATTTTAGTCACATAACCTATATGCAATTTTATTTTTATTTTACTATGAATTTTTCTTTTATTATTATTTTACAATTTTGTGGAGGTAATCTAATATCTTGAAACTTGACAATAAAACTTGTAATACTAATTTTCATATTTAGTCACATAACCTATATGCAAATTTATTCTTATTTTACTATCAATTTTTCTTTTATTATTATTTTACAATTCTGTGTACGTAATCTAATATCTTGAAACTTGACAATAAAACTCGAAATATTCATCTTCATATTTAGTCACATAACCTATATGCACTTTTATTCTTATTTTACTATGAATTTTTCTTTTATTATTATTTTACAATTTTGTGGAGGTAATCTAATATCTCGAAACTTGACAATAAAACTTGATATATTAATTTTCATATTTAGTCACATAACCTATATGCACTTTTATTCTTATTTTACTATGAATTTTTCTTTTATTATTATTTTACAATTTTGTGGAGGTAATCTAATATCTCGAAACTTGACAATAAAACTTGATATATTAATTTTCATATTTAGTCACATAACCTATATGCACTTTTATTCTTATTTTACTATGAATTTTTCTTTTATTATTATTTTACAATTTTGTGGAGGTAATCTAATATCTCGAAACTTGACAATAAAACTCGAAATATTAATCTTCATATTTAGTCACATAACCTATATGCACTTTTATTCTTATTTTACTATGAATTTTTCTTTTATTATTATTTTACAATTTTGTGGAGGTAATCTAATATCTTGAAACTTAATAATAAAACTTGAAATGTTAATTTTCATATTTAGTCACATAACCTATATGCATTTTTATTCTTATTTTACTATCAATTTTTCTTTTATTATTATTTTACAATTTTGCACACGTCAGATATAAATCATAAAACTTGAAACATAAATTTTCTTTTCATATTTACTCACATAACCTATATGCAATTTTATTCTTACGTTACTATTATTTTACAATTTTCTGAAGGTCGGATATTGATCATAAAATTTGATGCATCCATTTTATTTTCATATTCATCCACATAACCTATGTGCAATCAAATTCTTATTACGTTACTATTATTTATTTTATTATCGTTTTACAATTTTCTGGAGGTGATTATTGATCATAAAATTTGATGTATCAGTTTTATTTTCGTACTTGCACACATAACCTATATTCTATCAGATTTTTATTGTGTTACTGTTTTTCTTATTGTCATTTTATTATGTTGTGGTTTATTTGTTTTGTAATTTATTTCATGGTTTACTGCAATTTTATTTAACTAATATTTAAGTATTTAGGATAATTCACTGTTAATGAATTATGTTGGAAATTAAGTAGACAAGTTTGGTATCATGATGTTGTGATTTAATCATGGTTGTTCACTGCCAATTTCATTATTTAATTATTTAACACAAAGACATTCAATTATGTTGAAAATTAAGTAGACAAGTTTGGTAACATAATATTATTTAATCGTTTTATAATTTACTTCACAATTATTCTTTGTAATTTCATTATTTAATTATTTAACACAATGTCATTCAATTATATTTAAAATTAAGTAGACAAGCGTACTAACATAATATTATTTATTCATTTTATAATTTACTTCACAATTATTCTTTGTAATTTTATTATTTAATTATTTAACACAATGTCATTCAATTATATTTAAAATTAAGTAGACAAGCTTAGTAACACAATATTATTTATTCATTTTATAATTTACTTCACAGTCACTCATAGTAATTTTATTACTTAATTATTTAACACAGTATCATTGAATCAAGTTGGAAACTGAGTAGAGAACTTTAGTGATATCAAAGAACAAAGAAATTGTTGACACCATAATTTATGTCCAGGGTATCAGATCCCCCTTTGAAGGACTAGGTGATGTGTCTTAAAAGCTTAAAATGGCGGCATGAGGCTTACACTAAATATCGAAGCGGGTCATTCATGTATCAAGATTATATTCATTAAATCAATAGAGATAATATGTAAATTATTTTCTCTAATGAGTATAATTGAGTTAAGCTAATTAAAAATTGCAAATTTTTTCATACACAAATTTTTTTCTTTTGTTAAAATATTTTAGATGGCAGAAATGTAAAATACATAAAATATTTGATTATTTTATTATAAGTAATTATGAGTGACTATAATTGAGCCTACTAAGCTAATTAAAGATGGTTAATTTATTCACTAATGAATTTTATATTAAAATTTGTGAAAATATTTCAGATTGTAGAAATGTAAAGTATTTCTACAAATATAAAATATAAAATATTTTGTTATTTTATTATAAGTAATTATGAGTGACTATAATTGAGCCTACTAAGCTAATTAAAGATGGCCAATTTATTCACTAATGAATTTTATATTAAAATTCATGAAAATATTTCAAATGCTAAAAATGTAAAATATTTCTACAAATATAAAATATCTGATTATTATACTTTTAGCAAAATGATTGTCATCTCTAAAATATAAAATATTTCTACAAATTCAAACATACGTTACTACAAAAAATAAATGTGTAATTATTCACAATTTTTTCGCTATCATTGCTGTACAATTATTTTTCTGTTAAACCAAGATTGCACTACCGAGGTACTTTTTCCTTGAAAAAGAAGCAAAAGGGTTTCATTAATTTTCGCTTAGTATGGCCATTTTACCCTAATTTCCCTTGTATATTGATTGATGTATTTTGCCATTAATGCGGTAAAGAGGATCAATGCCACACCACGAAAAGCAACCTCAAACCATCACATTTCTACCAGCAAATTTGATGGTGCTTTCGTGCGTTTGACGTTAAATCGTTTATTAATCAAATGACGATCGCGTCCTCCGTCAGTTTTAAATAATAAATACACCTTTTTGACGACGCTCTTTTGTAATGAACTCCATATAATACTCGACACGTATTCTTTTTATTGTCCGCCATATTGAAGGGACGACCTTCTAACTTGAAGTTAGGTCCTTATAAAAATATTTGCTGCGAGGAAAATGTTTTTCAAAAGTATCTTGTCACGTTTGTGACAATGCATTAGCAGATGAGAAGAATGAAATGGAAATGAAAAGGACAGATGAAATGAAATGAAGAGAGTTAGAGATATTGAGTTATTTTAAAATAGAAATTGATGATTTTATGCTGCATTTAAATGTGAAAATTAAACGTTCCAATCCAAAAAATAAAAAATTGAAATATCGAGAGGTTGAAAAACAAAAGGAAGAAATAAAAAATTGCGAGAATTCAGTGCACCCCCTACTGCGCCCTCGTTCATCACTGACAATGAGTTAGGTAATCTCCCGTACAAAAACATTTGATTCAATATCATATAATGCGATTATAAGGAACAGTTAACACGCTTTGTATTCGCTAGTATATCACACTTTCGCATGCGTTCATTTTTATTTAATAAACAAGGGTGTTTGCAATGGCTGTTCAAACGAGGACAATAATAGACGGTGAACAATGAAGCGCACGTTTTCACAATCGCAGTTATTACAAGATGATTGTCAATAAATATCAAACATGAAGTGTCTATTATGCAGTTATAATACGACGACGATCGAGAAGGACGTTTCGCGAGGAACAAAGATATTGAGACATCGTTAATATTATATTCAATCTATGAGTCTTTGAGATCGGTATCTTGTAATTAAAATATTGAGGAAATCTTTGAAATGAGTGATAAATTAAATCAACGGGAAAGGAAGAAAATTTTTGTGTATTTAATACAATTGTTTAAGCATTGGAGATCTGGTTTTGAGAAATCTATTGGGATTTTAATGTTTAAGGGTTTGGGTTTAATAGAGAAAATTGTAAGAAATGCACAAGTTTGTATTGAAGTCTCGAATTTGGAGATTTAGGAATTTGGGGACTTGTGAATTTGGAGATTTGGAAATTTAGAGGTTTGGGAATTTGGGGATTTGGAGATTTAGGGATTTGGAAATTTAGAAATTTGGAAGTTTGGAAATTTGGAAATTTGGAAATTTGGGAATTTGGAAATTTGGGGAATTTGGGGAATTTAGGAAATTTGGGGATTTGGGAAATTTGGGGAATTGGGAAAATTGGAAATTTGGGGAATTTGGGAAATTTGGAGATTTGGGAAATTTGGGGAATTTGGAAAATTGGAAATTTAGGGAATTAAGAGAATTTTGGCAATTTGGTGAATTTGGGGAATTTGGGGAATTTGGGGAATTTGGGAAATTTGGGAAATTTGGGGAATTTGGAAAATTGGAAATTTAGGGAATTTAGAGAATTTTGGCAATTTGGTGAATTTGGGGAATTTGGGAAATTTGGGAAATTTGGGAAATTTGGGAAAGTTGGGAAAGTTGAGGATTTGGGAAATTTGGGGAATTTGGAAATTTGGGGAATTTGGGGATTTAGGGATTTGGGGAATTTCAGGAATCTGGGGAATTGAAGAATTTGGCTATTTGGGAATTTTGGAATTTTGGAATTTGGGGAATTTGGGGGATTTGGGAATTTGTGGATTTGGAGATTTGTGGAATTTGGGGAATTTGGGAATTGAGGAATTTAGGAAATAGGGAATTTAGAAATTGAGAATGTGGGAAGTGGGAATTTAGAATTTTGGAAATTTAGGGATTCGGTGTTTTAGAAATTGGGAATTTAGGAAGTGAGGATTTAGATACTGAGAATTTAGGAAGTGGGAATTTAGTAATCCAAGAATTTGTAAACTTGAAAATTAAGAGATTTGGGAACTCACGAATTTGAAGATTTAGAGATTCAGGAATTTAGAAATCTAGCAATTTGCAAATCAAGATACATGTTCAAAGAGCACCAATAATAAAATCTTTAAAAATGTTAATCATCGAACAGGAACCAAGTCGCTCTAACATACATGATTTCTTGGCTTAATAAAGTACGGTGCAATTAACCAATTGCAAGGGTAAATTGACTGGAATGCGCTTTGACATAGCGGAGTACTTAAATCTTCTTCGCGAACAAGCAACCTTAAAATGCGCCGGAATTTTCTTCGTGAAACTTTCTGTTAATTGTATTTCGATTAATCTTAATCTTGTTAGATGCTGACGAGTCTTATTTAATTATTAGACAAATTTTTTTTGTTAATTCTGTTTAAGTGAGGACAAATTTTTTTGTAACGAGTTATGGTCGATTTTAATTGTTTTGAAATTTGTTAACAAAATTTGTGTAGTTTGATAAATATTTTTGTAGGTTGATAAGTATTTTGTTAGTAGAACATAGACAAACTTTTCTGTAGTGAGTTATGATCGATTTTAATTATTTTAAAACTTGTTAACAAAATTTGTGTAGTTTGATAAATATTTTTCTAGCTCGATATTTTATTAGTAGAAAATTTGTGGCTAAGTGTAATTTTAATATTATTCAGTATAATTTTGTTAACAACATAAAAGAATAGTCTTATTGAAAAATTAATTAGTTGAATTCTGTCTGAAACTTCGATAAAATTGAATTTGATTCAAGAATGTATGTTTATTGAATTTTTAACAAAAAAAAAAAACAAGAATACACTGATAATTATTGTTCATGAAGTTTCAAGGTTATGTCGAGATTTCAAATTGTTTTTCTATTTTACACAAAAGAATTCCAATTTTCAATATAATTTATTCAAATTTCATGTAAAAATGAATACCACAAATTGAATAAAACACAAGAAGTTTTATATAAACTCCGAAACAAATAAGAAGCTGAAGATGACAAGATCGAATCTCTAAATCTTTAATAGCGTCGGAGAAAAACCTGAAAATGACCTAGACAGAATATTCACCGAGCTTATATTTTTACCCCAAAAATTCGACAAAAAACATTCACAGACTGAAGTGCATAAAAAATGAATTTTATTGACCTACTGAACGAATTCGCATTCGCAAAATAAGGAAACCAATATTTCGTTGACAATAGAAATGTTTACAGTATGCATACGATTAACGATCCGTGAAAATTGTTAATGAGGTAAAAGGCAAAATTATTAAGATTATTAATTTGCAAGAATTATTAAAATTATTAATTTTGGGAAAATTATTAAAACTGTTGACCCGATGGAATTATTCAAATTATTAATCGAGCAAGATTATTTAAAATTGTTAGATTTCGTATTTTCAGTTATGAAAATTAGCAAGGTTTCATCAAAATTTAGATTTCGTATATCAGATGAAGTTTTTTTTTATTATTAACCTGACAAAATTATTAAAATTATTAACCAGACAGAATTATTAGATTTTCAAAATTGTTAGGTTTCTCATTTTCGATTATGAAAATTATTAGCAAGGTTTCATCAAAATTTAGATTTCATCAAGATAAATCAGATGAATCAGTTTTTTTCTATATATTATACATTATTTATTTACTTTTATAGTTTCAATTTAAATATAAGTAAAATTTAAGGTTAACTTATGTATGATGCACTACCAATAGAAAATTAAAAATATAGTGAATAAATAAACGATGTAACATAATTTATTACTGACAGATTAATTTTTTATCTGAATAATAGACCTGTATTTTCAAAAATACCTCAACAAATTTTGCAACTTAAAATAAAATACTTAAAATATTTTTGTGAAATAGAAAAGTAAAATGGCCACTTGACAAGTTTAATACTTTCAGTGTTGATAGACAATTGAATACTTAAATAGATCTCTTCACATAAAAATAAAATAAATACATAAACAAGTTATCCAATAATACTGGAACTTCCAACCAGACAAAATGACTGAAGTCTGCTTCCATATTTCGTATTACAAAATTTTGTTATTATACTTTCTTACAAATTCATTCTACTTCCTCAAGACTATTGTACATGTTAGTCAACATATTTATTTACTCTTCCACTTAATTTTCAATTTTAAATTAATTTTGCATTTAGCACATATTTACTAAAAAATTTTGTAACCATGCTTTTGTAAAAATTTGTCATTCTCTATAAAGACGAAAGTACATGTCAATGCTTTAATATTTATTCCTCCCCTTTATTTTCAACTTCAAAATAATTTTGTATTTAACCAATATTTATTATAAAATTTTGTTACCATACTTTCATAAAAATTTGTCACATTCTATCAAGAAAAATATACATGTAAATGCTTCAATATTTATTCCTCCACTTTATTTTCAATTTTAAATTAATTTGGTATTTAATGCATATTTACTAAAAAATTTTGTAACCATGCTTTTGTAAAAATTTCTCATGCTCTATCAAGACAAAAGTACATGTCGATGCTTCAATATTTATTTCTCCCCTTCAATGTCAATTTTAAATTAATTTTATATTTAATGCATTTCATATTTTGAATTTATAACAAAACTTTTTACCATATCTTTGTAAAAATTTGTCATACTTTATCAAGACAAAAGTACATGTCGATGCTTCCATATTTATTCCTCCCCTTCAATGTCAATTTTAAATTAATTTTATATTTAATGCATTTTGTATTTTGAATTTATAACAAAACATTTTACCATATCTTTGTAAAAATTTGTCCTACTTCCTCGAGACTCTTGTACATGTTACTCAATGTATTTATTTATTCTTCCACTTTATTTTCAATTTTAAAATAATTTTGTATTTAGCTCATATTTAGTACAAAACTTTTTACTTTCATAAAAATTGTTTAAATTCTACCAAGACAGATATACATATCGATGCTTCCACTTTATTCCCAACTTCAAAATAATTTATCAAATACCGCATATTTATTACAAAATTTTTAAACCATACTTTGATAACAATTTGTCAAATTCAATCAAGAACAATATAACTCTTGCACTTTATTCTCATTTTTAATTAATTCTGTACCTCTATCCTTCCTCCCGATACCTCAAATCTCTTCCCAAAATCCACCACCATAAACAATCACTCCCTCATAAAAATGTTTCCTTCTAGTTTCCTTTCTTCACCACATTTCCACCTTGTTCACCGTTCAAAACTTCATCACGAAACAAATGAAGACATCGCGTTCGAAAACGCAGAAAACAAAGATGAACAAATGTATAATCGTTGTGCACCTACCTGATCGGGCTGAACGCGAGGAAAGCTGGAGCGGTCGAAATAAAAAAGAAGAAATCGCAGAAAAATCGCGGCGAAACTTGGAGCGAACGTGCGACGCGAATGACAAACAGATAAAGCACAAAGTGCGCGCACCGAGCCCGAGCTTCTCCTCTTTATACCCTCGAACTTGCACCTGTGCTTGCGCAGAGCGGACACTCGAGCTTAGTCCGCTCGTTCCCTTACATCCGCTTCGAACCACGTGCTTTAATCGCGCCTTGTGTTATTAGTTGAGTTTTCGAAACGGTTTCTTGTCGTTTGATGGATTTTATTGGGAAATCGGGGATTTTAGCAGGATTTGGTGTTGCGGGATAGGGATAAGGGGGGTGATCGCTGTTTAGGGTAGTTGGAGAAGTTTGGGGAGTTTTAGGGGAAGATGGGCGTTTTAGGGAAGGTTCAGGGCTTAAGGATTGGGGTTTTAGAGATTCTGGGAAATTGGGTATACATTTAATATGAAAATTTTGAAGTTTGAGTGGGGAGGAATTTTTGAAAAATTGGGAATTTTAGGGAAAGTTGGGAATTTGGAAGTTTTGGGTAAGGTTGGGAATTTCAGACAAATTGGGAATATATTTAATTTTACAATTTCTTGAATTTGAGAAATGGGGAATTTTTGGTGAAAGGGGTTCCCAAGAGGTCCTGGAAATTTCGAAATTGGAAAATTGAGAATTTGGGAAATTAGGAAATTAGAAAGTGGCAAAATAGAGAGATTGGGAAATTGCGAAATTAGGAAATTGGAAAATTGGGAAATTGGGAAATTGGAAAATTGGAAAATTGGAAAATTAGGAAATTAGGAAATTGGGAAATTAGGAAATGGGGAGATTTGGAATTTGGGAGATTTGGAATTTGAAAAATTGGGAAATTAAGGAATTGGGAAATTGGTAAATTAGGATATTGGGAGATTTGGAATTTGAGAAATTGGAAAATTGAGAACTTGGGAAATTAGGAAATTGGGAAATTGGGAGATTTGGACATTGGGAGATTTGGAAATTGGGAAATTAGGAAATTGGGAGATTTGGAAATTGAGAAATTGGGAAATTGGGAAATTGGGAAATTAAGAAATTGGAAAATTGAGAAATTG
>NW_003797177.1:4762951-4780339 GCF_000220905.1 Megachile rotundata | reverse complement strand
GAAATTAGGAAATTGGAAAATTGGAAAATTGGAAAATTGGAAAATTGGAAAATTGGAAAATTAGGAAATTGGGAAATTTGGAAATTGGGAGATTTGTAAACTAGGAAATTTGGAAGTTAAGAGATTGGAAAATTGGGAGGTTGGGAAATTGAGAAATTGGGAAATTGGGAAATTGGGAAATTGGGAAATTGGGAAATTAGGAAATTGGGAGATTTGGAAACTAGGAAATTTGGAAATTAAGAGATTGGAAAATTGGAAAATTTGAAAAATTGAAAAATTGAAAAACTAAAAAATTGAAAAATTGAAAAATTTTTAAATATGAAAACCGCACCATAAATTAAAAATGTAAAAAATTTGCTAATTTAGCAACACATGCGTATATACATGTAAACGCAATTTAAAATAAAGCTTCTTGTAATTTTATGATCTTGACAGGAACTGATAACCGCGAGTAATTATGGTATATTAAAATCGGAATTTTAATGGACACGAACAGGATTTACTAGACCCAGAGGGGTGCAACACGAGCAATTACAAGCATAGTGCGTTCATTTTAATTATTAGTGAACTTGGTGGACAGTAATTTGGAAGCACGCCAAAAGGCACTTGTCAAAAGTTGTAGCCTAGAAATCAATTTACCAAAATAATAATTAATAATAAATACCGGGTAGGCAATCAACTCACCATTAAACATATTTCGTGGTTTTTACAAAATGAATGAAAAATATCTATTTATGAAAATTGTGAAGTACATACAAATATTTGATGAAATATTAAAATACTACCTTTAAAAATATTGTTGGAATTTTTTATTTCTGATCAATTTTGTGGAAAGCAAAAAGTATTGCAAGGAATAAAAACGTACCCCTTTTATCAAAGGAACAGATGCATGATCTAATATTACTTCTAATTTTGTAAGTTTTAATAATTATCTATTATGTTACAGTTACATAAAAAATTGTAATGTAATTTTTTTATTTAAAAAAAAAAAGTATCCATTTACCATAGCAGTGTTACACGAACATAATTTCTTGTTTCATATCGCAGTTCAGTATCGATTAACAAAAATTTTCTACATAGTCTAGTATACATGAATTCGTGATACTTTTAAGTGTATCCTACACTTCGCTAAATATCTTAAGGTTGTTTATAGCGGCGCATTATACGGCAACAAAAATTGTAGCAGCAGCATATGGTAGTACACTTGTTCGTATTAATAATCAGGATATTGATGATTGCCGTTAAACAATAGACTACAAATTACGCGCGTATTGCAATGCAGCTTGCCTAAAATTGGGTCTCTGGCCAATTGCCATCCTCGGAGCTGGGTTTAAAAAGGCGAAAGGAAAAAATGGTGGGAAGGTAATCTAATTCTTTGCCTATTTACCACCTATTACAGCCAAGGATTACAACTTTGTAGTTGCTTAATTAATTCACCGCTATTTAGAAAATCGGCGTTACATGAGCAGTTTACACGCTGCTCTTTCGCGCTAAATATTCATTACATTTATGGTAATATACGTTTTCTTTAGTATTTAATTTTTGAATTATTGAGAACTGTGTTAGCAGTGTCTCGTTTTATTGCCACGTTCGGAGGTATTTTTATAGAGATTATAGATGACTCTGCAGTTATTGTTTGTTGGAAAATTCATGCGTGGTGATAGAATGGAAGTGGGGCATATGGCGATATAATGAGACGTGATACAAAACGTGATATTATTAGTAATAGAACTCGTGGCGATATAACAAATGGTGACATAATTGCTAGTGATCGAGTGTGTGTTAAATACAATGTGTGAAACGTGGGACGTGTGGTAATATGACGAACGGCGATATAACGCGAGGTAACAGAATGCATGGTAAAATCACTCGTGGTTGTCGGACGCGTACTGAATTCAACGTATGGAATATTGAATGCGCAGAAATACAACGCATGGCGATATAACGAGTGGCGATATAACGCGAGGTAACAGAATGCGTTGCAAAATCACTCCTAGTGATCGAACGCGTACTAAATTCAACGCATGGAATATGAGACGCGTGGAAATATAACGCATGGCGATATAACAAATGGCATTATAACGAATGGCGATATAAGACGAGGTGACAGAATGCGTGGTAAAATCACTCGTGGTGATCAAATGTATACTAAATTTAACGCATGAAATATGGAATAAGTGGAAATATAACGCATGGCGATATAACAAATGGCATTATAACGAATGGCGATATAAGACGAGGTGACAGAATGCGTGGTAAAATCACTCGTGGTGATCAAATGTATACTAAATTTAACGCATGAAATATGGAATAAGTGGAAATATAACGCATGGCGATATAACAAATGGCAATGTAACGAATGGCGATATAACGCGAGGTGACAGAATGCGTGGTAAAATCACTCGTGGTGATCGAACGCATACTAAATTTAACGCATGAAATATGGAATGCGTGGAAATATAACGCATGGCGATATAACAAATGGCGATATAACGCAAGGTGTCAGAATGCGTGGTAAAATCACTCGTGTTAATCAAATCCATATTAAATCCAACGCATGGAATATCGAATGCGTACAAATATAACGTATGGCAATATAATGCGTGGCAATATAATACGACATAACTATTCTTGTGATTGTCGCTAAAAAAAAAGTACAACAGAATTTAATTTCTTGTTAATTTTCTCTTTAAGTATAAAATCAAAATGAAATTGTCAACATTTTATTGTAGATGATTTTAACCATTTTATTTCATTTAAATTTTTGTTCGTGTATCATATAGAAAATGTTTGTTTTTACGAAACATTGATCACGAAACATAATAAATAAATTTCTATAGTTTGCGTCGATCGCATGGAGGATTTCTTGTGTACATTAATACTGTTCCTACTCTTTTTCGATCGCAGCACAATTGAATTCCAATAAGCAAGCAATTGCCAGTGATCGTTGTTCGAAATAAAAACTTTCTTCTGCCTCTACGTCAATCCTTCAGCCAATTATCCTTTTAACCAATGGTTTTACTCTAAATTCATTAAATTCATTCCACAAACCAGAATCCCAAAGAGAATCGAACGGACCTCGGCCAACCATTGAACATTAATTAATCCTTCGTCGCATTGTGTTGCAAATATGTTATACATAAAACGATGCCCCATGAAATTTTCGTATTTTGTTGATCGTACGTGAATTATAGATTTCGTTGATTAATAAATTTGATGAAAGCATTTTTTATTTTTATACTAATTTTTTTTTAACTCGTAATTTTCTTAGATTCACAAACTTTCAACCTTCTCTATTTCCCAATTTTTCAATTTTCCAGTTTCCCAATTTCCCAGTTTCCCAATTTCCTAATTTCCCAATTCCCAAATTTCTCAATTTCCAAATCTCCCAATTTCTTAATTTCCCAATTTCCTAATTTCCCAAGTTCTCAATTTTCCAATTTCTCAAATTCCAAATGGCCCAATTTCCTAATTTTCCCATTTTCCCAATTTCCAATTTCCCAGTTTTCCAATTTTCCAAATCCTCTATTTCCAGATTTCTCAATTTCCCCATTTTCAAATTTTCTAATTTCCAAATTTCCCAATTTTCCCATTTTCCAATTTCTCAATTTCCCAACTTCCAAATTTTCCAATTTCCAAATTATCCCATTTCCAAATTTTCCAATTGCCAAATTTTCCATTTTTCCAATTTTCCAATTTCCAAACTTTCCAACCCCTCAAAAATTAAAATTTACTTAAATCTATTTTTAAATTCAAACAATTTCCAAATTTGTAACTATAAAAACTTCAAAAAATGTTGCAACTTGACGTGAACTCAAAAAGATTGCCATTGTAATTGGCAACTATTTCGATTCTACTTTATAGACGCACTCCACCGATGTACGAGAGATGGTTTGTATTTGGAAAACAAAGCATCAGTTCGTTATTTTGTCACATTTTTCACAATGACAACAGTGACAGCGAGCTGAATGTACCTGCTAGAGGCAAAATCGAAAAGCACTGTGTCATGCCTCATCGCATCCTCCAAAACCGAGGCAATTTTTCCTCTCCTCGCACTATACTTATCTGTATTCCAATAAAATCACTATTTCGAGAACAAACGTTTGAAAAATGGGACAATTGATCAAAAGAAAGATGGTTGACAATTATTAACAAATTACAATTTCCATATATTTTCACATTTTTAAGGTTTGTAAATTTCCAAATCTGTGTATCTGTAAAATTTCTAAATTTCTAAATTTTTAAATGTGTAAGTTTAGTAATACACTGAGTTTACAGATTTTTAAATTTGCAAAATTGTAGTTGCTTAAATATTTCAATTTACAAGCTTATTATTTATCAGATCTTTAAATTTCTAAGGTCATGAGTTTCCATATCTATCAATTTTTAAATCTCTAATTTTCCAAATTTCTAGCTTCCTAAATTTCCAAATTTCTCCATTTTCCCATTTCCCAATTTTTCAAATTTTCCAAATTTCCCAATTTTCCAATTTCCTAATTTCCTAATTTCCTAGTTTTCTAATTACCTAATTTCCCAATTTCTCAATTTCTTATTTTCTGAATCTCTAAATCTCCAAATTGCTAATTTCCTAAATCCCCAATTTCCCATGCTTCTAATTTTCCAAACCTCTAATTTCCCAAATCCCTAATTTCCTAAACCTCCAATTTCCCAAATTTCTCAATTTCCAAATCTTTAATTTTCCAAT
This sequence comes from Megachile rotundata, assembly GCF_000220905.1. Classification (NCBI taxonomy): domain Eukaryota; kingdom Metazoa; phylum Arthropoda; class Insecta; order Hymenoptera; family Megachilidae; genus Megachile; species Megachile rotundata. The sequence continues at coordinate 4,775,634 of NW_003797177.1, read as the reverse complement.
TCTCTAATTTTCCAAATCCCTAATTTCCTAAATCCCTAATTTTCCAAATCCCTAGTTTTCCAAATCCCTAATTCCCCAAATCCCTAATTTCCCAACCCCTTAATTTCCCAAATCCCTAATTTCCCAGATCTCTAATTCCCCAAACCTCCAATTTCCCAAAACCCCTAATTTCACAAATCCCTAATTTCCCAAACCTCCAATTTCCCAAAACCCCTAATTTCCCAAATCCCTAAACTCCCAAATCCCCAACCCCCAAACTTCCAAATTTCCCAACATCCCCCTAAAAAAAATTCCCACCCCCAACATCAAAATCTACCTTTCCCACTTCCCGTCCACCTAAACATAACTTAAATCGCTCATAAATTTTGTACAGCCACCTCCAAAGATACTACACCTCAGATAACTCCACTACCAAACTCCTCGACGAATTTTCGCCCATTTTAGAAGGAATTTTACGATTTGGCGAAGGATCCTCGAGAGGTTTCGTTATCGAAACCATTTGTAGACGTGACTCTGGTCCGTGTAGGTTTCGAGACCTCTGTATGACATTTTTGTGAACCGATGCTCTCGTTTACTGGCTTCCGTCAATCAAACCACAACTTACCTACCACCTTCGACGAGGATTTCATGGGTTTCGGTGCACGTCGGTTAACTTGATTTATAAGTGGTATAAACTGGCGATCAGCTAGCTTCGAGTACTATATGATGGCGATCACATATTTATGCCAATTATGAAAATTCTTTAAAACCATTACTAATTAATAAGCTTTACTAAATCGATAAATAATTTCATTATTGTGCTTATTAAGTAGTTGAGCAGCTAGGTAGTTTAATTTTAAATAAGTACTCATAATAATGAGTTCAAGTATTTAAGCAGTTAAGCATTATTAGTTAGAATAATTATGGATAAGAGAAACATCTAACAGAACCTGACTAATTATCTCATTGTGAAGTAATTCATTATGAACTTATGAAATATGTTAATATTGGTCAGCATATTGAATTGAGGTTAGGAATATTTTTAAAAGATTCATCAAAAAAATTTGAAAAGAAAATTTAATATAAGACAGCTTCTAATATCTAAATCCACTATTTCTACTTTTAATGATTTTTAAACTTAATAATATAATAATTGGAATATTATAGTTCATGCAACCCCTAACATTCGAATATCTTTGCCAGAAAACTGTTGGCAAGACTCGAACGATAATCTCATTCGACATTGCAGCGTTCGATTGAAGTGGACCGATAGGATCTGATAAATCAGCAAGCATTCGAAGACAAGCGAGAAATCGCTGGATTTGATCGAAGATGGGTCATTCACGAGCCTACGTCCGCGTCCTTGAGGTCCTTTACGTTTCGTCGGCGTCGCAACGTCGACTCAGCAATCGCGCACGTCGACGATTTTTTTCGAAACTGAAGAATTCCTGGCCACCGTTCGACCTGGTGAACAGCTGATCGTATCAACCTTGTCGACAAGCTGAGAGAGAGCCTCCTCGCTACACGACCCTCTAACTTAAATAAGGTAAGCAACTTTCCTCTTTTTTTCTTCTTCTTTATTGCTTGACAGTCTTTTATCACGTTCCTTTTTTGCTTTTTGTTTGTAGGACGCTCTTCCGGATCAGGTATGAGATCTTCTGGGATGATTATTTGGAATTTTTTGAAAATAACATTTTTTGGACTTTGATGGACTTTGTGGACACAGTTTACATTATTGTATTAATGTTAGATATGCTACATTAATTTTTATGAGAACTTTTAAGATATTGTACCTCTGTATATTATAATATTTATAAATACTGCAATACTTATATAATATAATATAGTGTTATATAGTTATATAGTAATGTATTTAAATAGTATTTTAAAATTTAGTACTATAATATACAGAGTAATTAATAGTACTATAGTTACATAATACTGTAACCTTCACTTCAGTTCACTTCTGCAGGGATGAATTTTTAAGGGTAGAAAAAGAATGATTCAATTTTACTCACTTCAAACTTGTAATAATTATAAAATAAATCCTAATAGTGGTCATGTAATAATATATACATATAATATGTAATAATCACAACACAATATGTAATAGAACAGCGACACATGTGTGGTGCATATCCACATATGTAATATACATAATACACTATGTAATAGAACAATCACACATGTGTGATGCGTATCAACATATGTGTGATATTCACACATATAATAATTTGTGAATGTATGACATGTACCATGTAATATAAAGATTACAATAATTGTATTATTTATTAATATGTTATATCACACATGTGGGGTACGTGTCCACATATGTGTGGATATCACACATATAATAATTTGTCAATGTATTACTTGTACCACATAATTTAAATACTACAACAATGTTATTATATTTTATTATATAACATTACACATGTGTGGTGTAAATCCACATATGTGGATACTATACATATGATAATTGAATGCATGAATTTACATTTAATTTATTAATGAATTTAGAAATAACTATCTTCCACAACACATATGTCCACAAAGTCTACTTTAAAGAATTAAGAATAATCAATATTTCCCTAGAATTATCACCACATTACTTGTACCATATATGTAATTTAAATATTAGAAATTTATTACTTTTTATTATATTACACTACCAGATTCTGTGACTATTATTAAAAATAAGGGTCCATAAAATATAGAATAATTACATCGTACAAAACAATACATTACACGCAATGTACGTATTATTCAACTCGGTGCACAGAAGCAAACTCCTAAGTGCATAAAGCACCGTATCCCACGCGATTCAGTTTGCCTTTGCAGGAAGTTCATCAAAGAGGACTAATAGTTTGCACTTTGTCACATATCGTAACTGATAATAATCTTCGAGCAGTAGCAGTAAGAAGTAAAATGGTTTAAGATTTATTCAACGTAATACAAGCTCGAAGAAAAACGAAATTGCTTGGTTCAGGATTTTCCGCAGTAACCCCTTTTATACATTGTCGCCCCCGGATATAATGAACTTCGTTCCCCCTTTTTATACCGATATTTCATCGGCCAAAACGCGAACGTCGCAATGTTTTTCCTTTGTTCACTGAATCAGTGCTTATAGGATGATCACCGTCACTTATTTCACATTATTATTGTTATCTCCGTTTAACGTGGGTGGTGAAGGTAATAAATGCATGAATAAATTTATACTTTCATAATAGTTCAACTTGTACTTGCGAAGTTTATATGTTTAATGGTATGGATTTATTTTATTATAAAGTTAGGTGTAATTAAGAAAAGACAGGATGGTTTTGAATATTATTGCAATTATATTGATAATGTTATTAACATATGATTTCCAGATTGCAAATAATTAATTATATATTACTGTAATATAGGATAGATTTGAATATCATTGTAATTATACTAATGATAGTAATTATTTACATAGCACTAGTTATAAATAATTAATATCAGCCTAATTAAATTTTCAGGAAACGAGAACAGGTGGCGCCATCTCTCCAAAAGGGTGAAGCTAGATGACATTTTCGGTTTAATTGAATTAATATAGTTAGTTTTATTAGTTTAATAGACTATAATATCAATCAAATTACTATGGAGTGCAAGACCAATTAATTTTGAATTATTTTGACTATGCCAACTGTTATCAATTTTTAACCATACTTAGATAAATCCAAATTAATCTCTTTCTTTATTATGTGCTGCCCTCTAGCGATAGAAGAAGAGAACTAATTAAACTGCAGTTTCAAAAGTGTGTAGTTCACCCTATTCACAGGAGAAATAGCGCCACATGTTCCATTTTTTTTAAAATTTAATTAATATTAATTTTATTAATTAATATCCCATATATTTATTATGTATTTATTTATATTCATTTTATATTGTTTGCAAAATATTCCGTGGGCCCTAAAATGTGGATTATGTATTCACAACAGCTTCCACTATACTATGCCTCATCGGCAATATAGAGAACAATACCAGAATGGTAAAAAATATATACCGGGTGTTTCGAATGTCATATAATTTATTCGTGACACTTCTCGTACAAATATACGCGTTATGTAAAATAGGATGATCTTATATCTCTTAAAACGTTTGCCTCAAACGAAATATGCTATATACAAAGAGTATTTCTTTAAAATCGGTGCATACTATTTGTGCGATTTGATATAAAAAGATTCGTTTCATGATCGTATGTACACATATTCTACAAACATTGCTTCGGGTCTTCAGCAAATTTTAATTACAACGATAAGCTTATATTTGTTCATAAGTAGCACTTTACTCAGCCTTGCAATTATTCCCTAGTCTTGAAATGCGATATTCGATGTTCCATCAAGTACGACACACTAACACACAGCCTAAATGACTTCTCTGACCATTTTATAAAAATACTCCTATGATTTCTTATAAATATTTTTAATGCGATGAAGAAACGTATACTTGGATGTGAACTAAATGAAATCAATTTTTGATTAAAAAAAAATGCAAGTTTTAAATATTCTATAAATAAATTATTTAAAAAAAGTCGATCAAAAGATACATTAGTGTTCATTACGAATCAGCAGCCATGTTCGTTGTAATATAAAACAATATCAACAATAAAAAACTATTGCTTCCTATCAATCTTCGAACTGAGCTTCGACAAAAATTCAGTTGCTTGATTGTCTCCTTTCCTTTGCTTCAGTGCTTGAATTGTTTCTGTATCTAAAAAGAACAAACAAAAATAAATAAATGAAGGAATAAGTCAATTGTAAAATGGATTCATGGTTGAAATATACAGGTGTTAACCCATTAGTTGGCGCAAGATTCAAAAAATCACGTGTGAGGCGTCCATTTTTCTGTTCTGACCAATCGTAGCTCTTCTAAACACGTCACCTCACACGCCAACTCATGGGTTGTCAGCGGTACATACTTCTACTCGTTGGTCGCGAAAGTTTCAGATGAATTTGGTCGAGAGTCTCTATTCCTTTATCTGGCCCAGTTTCAGGGACTTCACTGAAGGGTAAAAATGCCTCCGCCATGAACCTTGACCTCAGAAAGTCTTTGTCTTTTAATTCAAACGCTATTATGGCGTCCTCTGTTGATCTCTGCTCTGTGGTTAGAGGACTGGAAATTATAAAAACATTTCATACAAATTTCAATGTATTCCAGATTTAAAGTCTGAAGCTACTGTGTGTCTAATTATTATGAACCTAACTTGACATATTAACATAAATCAAGTTTTAACATAATATTGACATAAATCATTAATTTCTATCAATTTATGAAATACAACTAATACTCACATGTTGAAAACTTCATCAAACAGAGGATAAAGGTTTTCCTTTTGAACATGTGTTTTTGGAAGCTTCACATCGGTGAATTTCTCTTCAGGAAGAAGCCTCACCTTCACGTACGAGTCACATGCACCTAGAAAGAGGAGAGAATATATTTTCACAGCATTCTAGGTAATTACCAGAAGACCCCAGTGTGGAATCATGCACGGTGAACATATTCTATCTACGAGGTTCCACGATTTTGGATTTAGAGTAACAAATTGTGAAAGTATTTTTGAAGGATAGGTAATGTCGGAGAACCTGATAGATGCTTTGATATATCTTTGACAAGCTTCAATTTTCTGAGGTAAGAAAATTGTTTGCTAGATCTATTACAGTACATTGTACATTCAAGAGGTACAAATTAAAAGTGAGAATGCACAGTGGTTCCTTTTGTTGGTCTAGCAAGACTATTTTTAATTCAGGAGAGTATCGTTTGCAAATTATGGAAGTTTCTATTGTTTGAATTTTGGGATTTTGGAATTGTGAAGGTTGTAAGTTTTGTAAGCTACTAAATTATCTTTTTAGATCTCCAAATACTTATATCTGCAGATCTTTATAGTCTTAACTCCTCGCATCCCTCAATCCTCATATTCCCAAATTCTTACGTCTTTAAATTCTTTTATTCTCAAATACTCGCATGCCTAAATCCTTATCTTCTCAATTCCTCACGTACCCAATTTTCCATAATTTCAAGTCCCCACATGCCTATGTCTCCAAATTCTAAAATTCTTGCAACTCCAAATCCTCAAATTCCCAAATCCTCAAACTCCCAAATCCCCAAATCTTCAAATCCTCAAAATATTAAAAACTCAAATGACAGAATATATTATTAGTCTTGCCAGTGCCTTAAATCAGAACCATCGTGCCACATCATGCAAAAATCTGAGATTCTAAGAATCGCGAGGGCAAGCAACCAAATATGAGACATTCTACGTGTTTGGAACAATGATGAGGAAGAGCGTGTCTTTGCATCCACGTTTACATACTTGTCTTCCATTCTTTCAGTCTTTGTTTAGATTTTGTCTTTGTATGAAGCTTGCGCTTGAGAGTAGACACCTTGCCTACCAAATCGCCTACAAAATCGAAAGAAAATGTCATTCCCTTTATCGCGAATCACTCGCTCGTTCCCGTCATCGAGTCACGAAACAGGCAATTAAACGACATTAAACGAGCTACAAAAATTACATTCTTTCTAATTGAGACTTGAATTCCTTCTTTTAATTAGTCGTGCGATCTTTCATTTTATTACGTCTATGATATACGGGGTGATTCTTAATTCATACTCTTTTATCTGTGGTATGATGTAACTGAAGTATTCTTAGAAAGTTAATCTTAATTACTTTACTTAATGCTAGTGAGATATAATGTAATAAGAGAGATAAGATAATTTCATTCAGTAAATTTTAAATTATAGTTGCAATATTATTTCTAGCCATTTGTAGTAACTGTAATTTAATTAATTAATTTTTAAATTAATTTTAATACAACCTTCTAATAATTTTAATTTAATTAATCAATATTAAAAGTGCTTTTAATATAACCTTCTAATAAGTCTGATTTAATTAATCGATACTTAAATTAATTTTAATACAATCTTCTAATAACTTTGATTTAATTAATCAATATTTGGATCAATTTTAATACAACCTTCTAATAACTTTGATTCAACCAATTAAAATTGAAATTGAATTCTAAACTATAACTTCCATTTATCTACTCATTTTTAAAAATACAGAATCACCCCGTAAAAAATAAAAATTAACTATAAATTAAAATCATGTTCGCAGCAAATCATGCGATTTCTAAATCAAGTATTTTCATATATTATCATATTTATATTTACAATTCGTTTCTTACCATTGCTATCAATAGGTCGCAGCTTCCTAGCATTCAAGATCTGAATATTCAAAGAATTGTCCACAAATTGCGCCTTGATAGTTAGCTGCCCGTGTTCAGACTCCTCCATCTCGTTCTGTTCCTTCAATCTTTCCTGATGATAACGATGTATCAATTCGGCGGTTTCCAAACCGTGTAACTCCAAAAGGTGTTCAATCTTCTCTAAAACTTTCACGTTCGCCGCTTCATCTGCTCCCACGTTGAAAAATCGGATGAGGGTGTGGAGAGTTCGGTGCAGGTTCGAGTAGAACGATGGCGGTCTTCTTTTCTGTAGAAACAAGTAGAATTAGAATTTTCTGTAGAAACAATTAGAATTAGAATTTTCTGTAGAAACAATTAGAATTAAAATTTTCTGTAGAAACAATTTTAAAGTTATTATTATTTAAAAGGATCGTAGATAAATTTAATTAGGTTTAGATTATTTTAACGAGGAATTCTTAGGTACCTCTAAATTACTATTCACTAATTGGTACAGCGTCTCTGACATGATCTCCCAAATCACAAGAAGCACTCTCTCAAAGTTGTCTTCATTTAAGTTGTCGTGCAAGGTTGTTAAATTACTGTCTAAATATTGTAGGAGCCGATCCATGGCGTTGCTTGTGGTGTCTATTAACTCTGCACCCTCCATTAGGTACCTAAATTATAAATTATATTTTATAATTTCATTATTATTGTCTTTGGAGAATAATTCTGTTCCTACAAAAATTTGGCTCATATCTAAAATGCAAATATCATTCAATTTGTTTAACTTTTTCAGTAATTAATTAATTCTTACTATATTTTGTTGTCAATGCTAAGATCACATGGTAGAAATAATGTACTCAACATTTATAAAATAGTGTACTTAAGAAATTGCAAAATAATGTGCTTAAATAATTGCAAAGCAATAGACTTAAATAACTGCAAAATAATATACTTAAATAATTGCAAAATAATATACCTAAATAATTGCAAAATAATATACCTAAATAATTGCAGAATAATAAATTTAAATAACTGCAAAATAATAAACTTAAATAATTGCAAAATAATATGCCTAAATAATTGTAGAATAATATACTTAAAAAATTGCAAAATAATATACTTAAAAAATTGCAAAATAATATACTTAAATAATTGCAAAATAATATACCTAAACAGTCACAAAATAATATATCTAAACAATCACAAAATAATATACCCAAACAATCACAAAATAATATTCCTAAACAACCACAAAATATACTTAACAAACAAGACACTCCAACCGCCATCTTTCCAAGAATAATTATCCAATTACCCACCAATTAATCAATCATTCAATTACCTGTTCATCGCAGGGGCCATTTTGTTGGCGACCACTTGCAGCAGTTCAATGATCTTGTTCTTCACTGTGTCAGTAGCGTTGTCAATGATCAATTGCAACGTTTGTCTACACCTTTCAGCTTCCTCCTGTGTCCTCTTCTCAGCTAGCATATCAACGATGTTTTTCAGTCCAAGATCGTTAGCCAACGGCCCGATCGATGTTCTAATATAATCGATATTGTTGATCGCAAAACACCACGCTGTCGATACGAAGAATTTCTTGTCGTACACGCTGCTCTCTGAGAGCTGCTCGAGTTCTGTCGTCAGCTCTGCTTTTTTCGCCATTTTGTCCGCGTAGGCGATCGAGCATTTACAGATATCCTGTGAAATTGAGAGATTATGGGTTTTGTTGTTTGAGATTTGGGGTTTGAAGGTGAGGGATTGGGGTTTTGGGACTTATTGGGACTTATTGGGAGTATTTGGGACTTTTTGGGAGTATTTGGGACTTATTGAGCGCATTGGAGACTTATTGCGAATATTTGGGACTTATTGGGAGTACTTGGGACTTATTGGGAGTATTTGGGACTTATTGGAAGTATTTAGGACTTATTGAGATATTGACTCTTTCTGAGATATTGGGACTCTTTGAGGTATTAGGATTTTGAGAGACTTCTTGGGACTTTTAGAGATATTGGGACTTTGAGACTTTGGGATTTGAAGATGTTAAAGATTCTGGAATTTTGGGATTTTGAGATACTGGAACATTCCAATTTTGGGACTTTAAAACTTCAGAAATTTGAGGTATTGGAACTTTAGAATTTTGGGGCCTTGAGACCTTGGAATTTGGAAATATTAGGATTTTAGAATTTGGTTAATTTGATACCTTGCCAGTTTGAGATATTTGAGTTTTAGAATTTAGGAGATTTGAGATATTGGGATTTTGGAATTTTGGGACTTAGAAACCTTACACCTCTAGGACTCTTGAGACCTCTTGAGACTTTTCAAGATTATAAATTTTGTGAACTTTGGGTCCATATTATAGTTGAATAACCTTTGCTCTGAGCTTGCAAAAATGTTAAAACTTGACCCTACAAGAGTCCTGCTTACACCTTACGTCTCTAGGACCTCGATACTTTTCAAACTTATAAATTTTGTTAACTTTGGGTCCATATTGTAGAACCTCTGCTTTGAGCTCACAAATATGATAAAACTCGAACATACAAGAGTGCTTGTACCAAATAGTGCTTGTAAAATATCTAAGAAATAACATGTGGAAGATTCTCAAGAGCAAAATTACGTCACCTCGAAACCCTCTATAACTCACATCTATAATTTTGGCTATGAAGGTATAAGATCCTTCTATGTCAGGCCACGCCAGCTGCGTCCAGAACACTTTGATTTGATAGAATATCGTCAAGGTATCAACCGCACTCGAGCTATATTGAACTGTGTTATCCACCGCTTGCAACGTATCGAATTCCACGGCTCTGTCTATTCGTTTCAGAGCCTTGTACACTGCTATGTCTAACCAGTGGGCTACGCCAGCTCTGAACCACTCGTGGTAGCTTTGGACCTTCATGCCTTCCAGCTGTCCTTCTGCGCAGAGCACTTCGCCAACCCTGAAGACAAAATGTTCCTCTGTCAAATTGTTATAAACTTGGTAATCATAGTTATTAATGTTCACTGTTGAGGTGAGAGTTAACAGAGATAGAAATAGTTAACAGAGCGGTGAGAAAGTACCAGTAAAGTAAAATGACCATTTTACAAATTTTCTAACTCAAGTTTCAAAATTTAAAATGGTCTTCGAAGATGAACATATTTGATTTTCTTGGAGATAGAGAGTTGATATGTTAACTTCAAAGTGTGTAAGAATTGTAGGTTTAGGCTAAAGTACCAAGGTTATTCACATCTCAGACACATCTCAGACCCTAAAGGTACCTTTGGTCCAGATAGCATAACTCTGCCCAGGATTATTTGCAAAGGATTATCTTTATCAGAATTATTCTAATTATTCTACTTTCTTGCTCTACAAGTTCCTGTGTGAAGATAGATGACAATATCTAAGAAAACATTTGGACCTAGTAATAGAACCACCATTCCAAAAATGTCAAACTCAGAACTTTATCTCCAGACCGAAGTTATACCAGCTAGACCAAAGTTACCTAACCTAAATAAGTAACTTAAATAAGTTACCTAACCATATTTAACTCTCCTACATTCACATTAAATTCTAACATACATGGCGTATCTCTGCAACGCAAGATAAAGCTCGAACAAAGTAGTCCCTAAATTCAGCTCCACATCGGTGTTCTCGATCTCGATCCTCTTCAACCTGCCACAAACGTCCTCAATGATGACCATGCACATATCGCTGATCCTCTTCTCGTACATCATGTAGAGGCACCTCGCGTATGGGAAGTTGATTCGTCTGAAGTTTAAATTAATTTTAAAAGCTTGCATAGAGATTGTGGATAGAGAAGATCATTTTCTGGTTTCTTACTTGATGAATAGCTTGTCATAATTATCGAGGGCATTTTGTAGATCCGCTCTTACTAGTTGTATCACTTTTATGTGGTACTTTAGGTGGTCCTCGTCTGATTCGCTTTCTGTGGAATTGTTATTTAGGATGTGCTCGAACCTGGGACAAAATGTATACATTTATTAATTTTATGTTTTTTTTCACTTGCTTGCAAGCTTATATTAAGGCTGTATGTTAATTTCAAGCTTCAGATGTTGCTTAATTAGACTTAGGTTTATAGATTATAACAGTTGGAGTGATCAACTTCAGCTTCTGAAGAGTAGTCATTTAGTTTGATGGATGTTTGAAGATATCTGAAGGTATTGGAAGATGTTAGAAGGAGTTTGAAGGTGTCTGACGGTGTTGGAAGATGTTTGAAGGAGTTTGAAGGTCTTTGAAGGTTTTTGAAGATGTCTGAAGGTGTTTGAAAGACTTTGAAGGTCTTTGAAGATGTTAGAAGGAGTTTGAAAGTGTCTGACGGTGTTGGAAGGTGTTTGAAGGAGTTTGAAGGTCTTTGAAGATGTCTGAAGGTGTTGGAAGGTGTTGGAAAGTGATTGAAGCAGTTTGAAGTTCTTTGAAGATGTTTGAAGATGTCTGAAGGTGTTTGAAGGAGTTTGAAGATGTCTGAAGGTATTGGAAGGTGATTGAAGGTGTTTGAAATTGTTTGAAAGTGTATGAAGGTGTTTGAACCTGTTTGAAAGCATATGAAGGTATCTGACCTTCTCCAAAAGTGTCAAACATTATCATAATAATACACTGCTCAAAAGAAATATGGCATAGAAAAAATTTAGGCAAAAATTGGCCAAATTTGACCGATGATAACTCCGTGAAAAATCATCGCAAAGTTATGCTCTTTTTTTTAAATTAAAGCTTGAGATCTCTACTTTAAGACCCTGTAGTTTGATTTTAGATTTGATACATCCCTACCACAATAACACCGTAAATGTGAGGTCATGTTTGCAATATTGAAAATTACAAAGTTTGACGAAATGCATGGACTTGCCACATTTTTTTGGGGCGATACTGTTTACAGCAGCATAAAGTACAAACCTTTATCTTTAATTTCCGGTATGTGAAAAACCGCTACCATTTTTTTCTGCAAAGATACAGAACTTCATCATATGCCTCTGACAAGAGCCTTTCTTTGTGTGTATTTGTGTGTGAGTATCTGTGTGTCTGTATGTTTGAATTCTAATAACGCGTGTTTCCACCGCGTTGTTGAATTATCCCTTGCAGTCGATTACTCATGTTAATGCAAGCCCTAATTTCTTCCTGTGGAATGTCATTCCAAATTTCAGTTAAGACTTGCGATAGATCTTACAGATTGGTAGGTTGTCTTGTTAAATTTCTATAGGGTTCAAATTTGGACTTACTGCAGAATATGGAAGCAATCAAATTGAATTGGGACTGCAAAATTCGAGAATGATTCTCAACGAGGCTTCTCGACGATAATTCATACACACACACAGATTCTCATACACAAATACACATAGAAAAGGCTCCTGTCAGAGCCATATAATGTGCAAAATCTGTCCAGCAACTTCTCCGACCTGCACATCGGGTAATCCTAATGGCGGCGGTATATGCCATAAATGCAAGGGTTTCTTTAAAGTTCTGTATCTTTGCAGAAAAAAATGGTAGCGGTTTTTCACATA
>NW_003797177.1:4705157-4757124 GCF_000220905.1 Megachile rotundata | reverse complement strand
ATTGTCCAATTCCCATATTGTCCAATTCCCATATTGTCCAATTCCCAAATTGTCTCATTCCCATATTATCCAATTCCAAATTTGTCTAATTCCCAAATTGTCTAATTCCCATATTGTCCAATTCCCATATTGTCCCATTCCCATATTATCCAATTCCAAACTTATCCAATTCCCAAATTGTCCAATTCCCAACTTGTCCAATTCCCAAATTGTCCAATTCCCCTTTTACAAATCCCCAAATTTCCAAGTTCCAAAACTTCCTAAACCCCCAAAGACTTCTCAAACTTCACCTCCAATCCCAACTCCACAACCTCAAAATTCTCAACCTTCTCAAACTCCCCAATTCCCCAAATAACTCCATGATCCACTAGTAACAAAACTCACCGTCATAGCTTGAAGCAGCGTATTAGTCCTGCGTTCAATCTCCGCTTTGGGCACCCCACAAAAAGTGTTCCTCCACCGATTGAGGGTGGCCACCCCCAAGGGTGGATTGGTGCTCACCATCTCGTCTAATGCACTATCTCATTTCACAAAATTTCTCCCAAAATTCAACCCACACGTTACACTTTCTTATGTCCAACGTCCAACGTCGATTTATTTAATTCTTCTTCGCCGAAGAACATGGTCTCAAGATTCAGAGCACGACGATGACCCACGAACGAAGAAAAGCACGGAACAATGACGTCGTTGCGGTAGCACTCGCGTGTCTCGAGATCTCCCGACACTTTCGTCTTTGCTCACAACAAAGGCTACTTAGTTCTGTTGGGAACGATTTGTGTCACGGAACCGTGAAGAAGCGTGATACGCTAGTTCGAACGGGATCGAAGAAAACGGAACGGAGAAACATGGAGAACTGGCTCGAAAACGAAATGGTGGCTTGCACTCGAGCTTTGTCGGCCGAAGATGAACTCCACGGCGACCGCGACCTTTCTTATCTTACGCATATTTATTCGACCGTGCGTATGCATAATCGAAGAGGAACATCTAATCGAACTCGTGGACGGAATCGAAATGGTAAATGTATTGGGACGTGTATGAAGATGGATGACGATTGTTGGTAGGTTAAGTAGTGGGTTAAGCAGTTATGGTTGCATGTTGAATAACAGTTTTATTAATTATTGTGTTTGTTGTAGGAGTAAATGTGAAGATGGAGAGCAGAGGATTATATGAAGCAGGTGAGGAAGAAGTTATGAGAAGAAGTATGAAGTTGATTAATAATGATGTTATATTATATACAAAATAAAAAATTCAGCAAAAAAGTATGAAGTTGAAGAACATTATATATAAGCATGTAGTAGGAAGAAGTTAGGAGAAGAAGATAATAGAAGTATAAAGTTGAAGAACAGTATAATATTAAGCATGTAGCAAGAAGAAGTTAGTAGGAGAAGTATAAAGTGGATTAATAATATTGTTATATTACATACAAAGTACAGAAGTGATAAAAGAAGTATGAAGTTGAAGAACAGTTTAATATTAAACATGTAGCAAAAACAAGTTGGGTAAAGAAGTATGAAGTTGGTTTATAATATTGTTATATTACATACAAAGTACAGAAGTGATGAAAGAAGTATGAAGTTGAAGTACAGTTTAATATTAAGCATGTAGTAAGAAGAAGTTAGGAGAAGAAGTATAAAGTGGATTAATAATATTGTTATATTACATACAAAGTACAGAAGTGATAAAAGAAGTATGAAGTTGAAGAACAGTTTAATATCAAGCATGTAGCAAGAACAAGTTAGGAGAAGAAGTATGAAGTTGATTAATAATGTTGTTATATTATATACAAAATACAAAATTGACCAAAAACTATGAAGTTGAAGAACACTAAATATTAAGCATGTAGTAAGAAGAAGTTTGGAGAAGAAGTATGAAGTTGATTAATAATATTGTTATATTATATGCAAAGTACAGAAGTGATAAAAGAAGTATGAAGTTGAAGAACAGTATAATATTAAGCATGTAGCAAGAACAAGTTAGGAGAAGAAGTATGAAGTTGATTAATAATGTTGTTATATTATATACAAAATACAAAATTGACCAAAAACTATGAAGTTGAAGAACACTAAATATTAAGCATGTAGTAAGAAGAAGTTTGGAGAAGAAGTATGAAGTTGATTAATAATGTTGTTATATTATATACAAAATACAAAATTGACCAAAAACTATGAAGTTGAAGAACACTAAATATTAAGCATGTAGTAAGAAGAAGTTTGGAGAAGAAGTATGAAGTTGATTAATAATGTTGTTATATTATATACAAAATACAAAATTGACCAAAAACTATGAAGTTGAAGAACACTAAATATTAAGCATGTAGTAAGAAGAAGTTTGGAGAAGAAGTATGAAGTTGATTAATAATGTTGTTATATTATATACAAAATACAAAATTGACCAAAAACTATGAAGTTGAAGAACACTAAATATTAAGCATGTAGTAAGAAGAAGTTTGGAGAAGAAGTATGAAGTTGATTAATAATGTTGTTATATTATATACAAAATACAAAATTGACCAAAAACTATGAAGTTGAAGAACACTAAATATTAAGCATGTAGTAAGAAGAAGTTTGGAGAAGAAGTATGAAGTTGATTAATAATATTGTTATATTATATGCAAAGTACAGAAGTGATAATAGAAGCATGAAGTTGAAGAACAGTTTAATATTAAGCATGTAGCAAGAACAAGTTAGGAGAAGAAGTATGAAGTTGATTAATAATGTTGTTATATTATATACAAAATACAAAATTGACCAAAAACTATGAAGTTGAAGAACACTAAATATTAAGCATGTAGTAAGAAGAAGTTAGGAGAAGAAGTATAAAGTGGATTAATAATATTGTTATATTACATACAAAGTACAGAAGTGATGAAAGAAGTATGAAGTTGAAGTACAGTTTAATATTAAGCATGTAGCAAGAACAAGTTAGGAGAAGAAGTATGAAGTTGATTAATAATGTTGTTATATTATATACAAAATACAAAATTGACCAAAAACTATGAAGTTGAAGAACACTAAATATTAAGCATGTAGTAAGAAGAAGTTTGGAGAAGAAGTATGAAGTTGATTAATAGTGTTGTTATATTACATGCAAAGTATAGAATTGATAATAGAAGTATAAAGTTGAAGAACAGTATAATATTAAGCATGTAGCAAGAAGAAGTTAGTAGGAGAAGTATAAAGTGGATTAATAATATTGTTATATTACATACAAAGTACAGAAGTGATGAAAGAAGTATGAAGTTGAAGTACAGTTTAATATTAAGCATGTAGTAAGAACAAGTTAGGAGAAGAAGTATGAAGTTGATTAATAATATTGTTATATTATATGCAAAGTACAGAAGTGATAATAGAAGCATGAAGTTGAAGAACAGTTTAATATTAAGCATGTAGCAAGAACAAGTTAGGAGAAGAAGTATGAAGTTGATTAACAAAATTGTTATATTATATCCAAAATATAAAATTGAGGAAAAAGTATGAAGTTGAAGAACAGTATAATATTAAGCATGTAGCAAGAAGAAGTTAGTAGGAGAAGTATAAAGTGGATTAATAATATTGTTATATTACATACAAAGTACAGAAGTGATAAAAGAAGTATGAAGTTGAAGAACAGTTTAATATTAAACATGTAGCAAAAACAAGTTGGGAGAAGAAGTATGAAACTGAATACTAATGTTGTTATATTATAATTGAAGAAAAAGTATGAAGTTGAAGAACAGTATAATATTAAGCATGTAGCAGAAACAAGTTGAGAGGCAAAATACAAAATTGAATGATAATATTATAATTGTTATACATTATTGTTACATAATAATTTTATATATTATTGTTATATATTATTATTACAATTGAAGAAAGAAGTCTAAAGTTGAGGAGCAGTATTGTGCTCCGTTTTCCAAGAAAATTTCTAACATAGCTCTTTTTTTAGCACATCCGACCGTTCGACCTGTCTAAAAGAACGCAAGGAATTTATCCGACTGAAATAGTCGATTCCTAACCTCAAAAGATCGAAATCATTAAGTGACTCGAAACTTTGAAACTCTTTACATTTTGATGAAGTTGTTATTACAGATTGAAGATTAGTTACGATGGGTCAGTGGAAAACGTGGAAACTGGGTCGTAGACTTTAGCATTATATGTATATTGGCGAACTTGGCTGCCAACAGCAGTTGACTCTGACAATGAGATTCCGTTTATTTGGACATCTTTGGGCAACATTGACCCTATTGGCTCGATAGAGACTCAAAACATGGCTGTTGGAATGTTTGTTATTTGATTTAGTTAGGGAGAAGTAATATTTAGATATAATTTTATTATGGGTGTTTCTAGAAAAACACTGTATTTGTACTTTTAAGTTTCTGAATTTCTTGGATATTTTAACCTCTTAAGTATTGTACAATTTTGTACATTTTTTAAAATCTAAGTTAATAAATATTCAAATTACTGAACCTCCAAATTTTCAAATCCCTAAATCAGCAAATTTTCATGCACCTAAGTCTCCAAACTTCCACATCCCTAAATTCCTAAATTTTTGGATCCCTAAATCTATAAATGTCTCAAATTTTCAAGCTTTAAAACGTTCCAAACTTCTGAAACCCACAAATCCTCAAATTCTCAATTCCCCAAATTCCCAAATGCTAAATTTTTCCAAATTCCAAAATCTTCAAATGTTCCACATTTTTGAAGCCCTGGAACCCCAAACTTCTGAATTCCAAAAATCCTTAAATTCTCAAATCTCCAAATCCCTAAGTTCTCAAATCCCCAAATTTTCAAATCCCTACATTCTCAAATTTCCAAGTCTCCAAATCCGCAAACTCTCAAATTCCTAAGATCTCAAATTTTCCAAATCTCCAAATCTACAAATTCTCAAGTTCAAATACCCAAATCTCCAAATCCCTAAATTCTCAAATTCCCCAAATCTCCAAATCCCTAAATTCGCAAATCCCTAAATTCTCAAATTCCCAAATCTCCAAATCCCCAAACTCTCAAATTTCCCAAATTCTCAAGTCCCCAAATCTGCAGATCTCCAAATTTTCAAATTCCCCAAATCTCCAAATTCCTAAATTCTCAAATTCCCAAATCTCCAAATCCCCAAACTCTCAAATTTCCCAAATTCTCAAGTTTTCCAAATCTCCAAATACCCAAATCTCCAAATCCCTAAATTCTCAAATTCCCCAAATCTCCAAATCCCTAAATTCTCAAATTCCCCAAATCTCCAAATCTCTAAATTCTCAAATTCCCTAAATCTCCAAATCCCTAAATTCGCAAATCCCCAAATTCTCGAATTCCCAAATCTCCAAATCCCCAAACTCTCAAATTTCCCAAATTCTCAAGTTTTCCAAATCTCCAAATACCCAAATCTCCAAATCTCCAAATTCTCAAATTCCTCAATCCCCAAATCCCCAAATCTCCAAATCTCCAAATCTCCAAATACCCAAATAATTCCCAAATCTCCAAATCCCCAAACTCTCAAATTTCCCAAATTCTCAAATCCACAAATTCTCAAGTTTTCCAAATCCCCAAATTCTCAAATCCCCAAATCTCCAAATTCCCAAATTCTCTAATTCCCCAAATCTCAAAATCCCCAAATTCTCAAATCCCTAAACCCCCAAATTCCCAAATCCCCAAATTACCCCTCACACCTCCAAAACCCCAAAACCAAACAAAAGCACCCCAACAACCAAAAAGAAGAACGCAGCACAAGAACAGTTAAGCCGTGAGTTATAAACGCGAGCGGTGTTCCCACCGAGGTACGCGTGTTCAATTTATTCCGCCACAAAAGGACACGATGAATTGATAGAACAAAGAAGCTGAAGCTTTATCGAACAATCTCCCATTTCTCCTGTCCATTTCTCTATCTCGGCCGTTTGCTTCGGCCGCTACCATTTAAATATGTACATATCGAGGCCCGAACGACGCATTGGCCGCACTGTTAACTCGGCCACCAATGGAAAACGCAAAAACAAGACAATGAATCTGCACAAAGGGAAACTATGCCGTATCCTGTTTGAGCCGACCCACGGGGCAAGTGCAACCACAATGCGTTCGTATGCTCGCGCAATTGCGCCCAATGAAAATTGATATACCGGCAATTAGCTGATTGACCGACGAGGCACGCGTAGTCGCACATACTACGTTACTGCTCGTTACTATTATTTCTGATGTGGTTTCTTATTTTTTGCAAAATTTCATTTCCTATCTAGGTTTAATACTGTAGATATATGCTGATTTTGGGCTCTTCTTTTGGAGGAATTTTTTGAATTATTTCTGATTCAGGTTTTATAGGATGATTTAGGGTTTTAGGTTAGTTGGATTGTCGAAGTAACCACTAGGTTAATATTTATTATGGTATTTTTGGTTTTGAAGATTTTATAACTCTGAAAATTGAAGTTTCTACGTTAATATTTTTGAGGGGTAGTCTCATTTAGGTTTTATAATATTGATGATACAATTTGGGGTTTTAGGTTTGTTTTATTGCGATAAAACTAACTCTATCCCCAATTAGCCGATTCCCATATTGTCCCATTTCCATATTATCCAATTCCAAACTTGTCCCATTTCCATATTATCCAATTCCAAACTTGTCCAATTCCCATATTGTCCAATTCCCATATTGTCCCATTTCCATATTATCCAATTCTAAACTTGTCCAATTCCCATATTGTCCAATTCCCAACTTGTCCTATTCCCAAATTATCCAATTCTCATATTGTCCCATTTCTATATTATCCAATTCCAAACTTGTCCAATTCCAATATTGTCCAATTCCCAACTTGTCCAATTCCCATATTGCCCCACTCCCATATTGTCCAATTCCCTACTTGTCCTATTCCCAAATTATCCAATTCCCATATTGTCCCATTTCCATATTATCCAATTCCAAACTTGTCCAATTCCCATATTGTCCAATTCCCAACTTGTCCTATTCCCAAACTATCCAATTCCCATATTGTCCAATTTCCATATTATCCAATTCCAAACTTGTCCAATTCCCAAATTGTCCTATTCCTATACTTGTCCTATTCCCAAATTATCCAATTCCCAACTTGTCCTATTCCCAAACTATCCAATTCCCATATTGTCCAATTTCCATATTATCCAATTCCAAACTTGTCCAATTCCCAAATTGTCCTATTCCTAAATTATCCAATTCCCATATTGTCCCATTTCCATATTATCCAATTCCAAACTTGTCCAATTCCCAAATTGTCCAATTCCCAACTTATCCAATTCCCATATTGTCCAATTCCCATATTGTCCAATTCCCAACTTGTCCTTTTCCCAACTTGTCCAATTCCAACTTGTCCAATTCCCACATTGCCCCATTCCCATATTGTCCAATTCCCAACTTGTCCTATTCCCAAACTATCCAATTCCCATATTGTCCAATTTCCATATTATCCAATTCCAAACTTGTCCAATTCCCATATTGCCCCACTCCCATATTGTCCAATTCCCAACTTGTCCTATTCCCAAATTATCCAATTCCCAACTTGTCCTATTCCCAAATTATCCAATTCCCATATTGTCCCATTTCCATATTATCCAATTCCAAACTTGTCCAATTCCCATATTGTCCAATTCCCAACTTGTCCTATTCCCAAACTATCCAATTCCCATATTGTCCAATTTCCATATTATCCAATTCCAAACTTGTCCAATTCCCAGATTGTCCAATACCCAACTTGCCCAATTCCCATATTGTCCAATTCCCAACTCGTCCATAGATATATGTTGATTTTGGGCTCTTTTTTCGCAGTGGAGGAATTTTTTGAATTGCTTCTGCTTCAGGTTTTAGACTGGGGATATGGGGTTTTAGGTTAGTTAAATTGTCAAAGTAAGCACTAGGCTAATATTTTTAATGGTATTTCTGGTTTTAGAGATTTTATAACTCTGAAAATTTAAGTTTCTAGGTTAATATTTTTGAGGGGCAGTATTTCTCATTTAGGATTTATAATATTGATGATACTATTTGGGGTTTTAGGTTAGTTTGATTGCTGATGCATCAAGTAGGTTAATATTTGTGATGGGTAGTGGTTCTGATTCAGCTTTTGTAATATTGATGATACAATTTGGGGTTTTAGGTTAATTTGATTGTTGATGTATGACATATTTGATGTATGGCATATTGATGTTGATATAATTTGTGGGACATTTGATAATCTTAATAAAATTTGACTTTGTAGGTTAATATTTTTTTTCTTGGTATGTCAACTAGGTTAATATCTTTCATTATTGACATAATATGATATATCAACAAGGTTAATATTTTTGATTATTAATATTATATGAAGCATCAACTAGGTTATTATTCTTCATTGTTAATATAATATGATACTGTATAGAATAGACTAATACTTCTGATTATTGATTTGGAATTACTGACTTGAAATATTTTATTTTGTGACACGATTCACATATGGGGTTGCAAAAATTTTTGCAAGGTTTAAAAGGGGTTCACGAATAAAATAATTGAAAACTTCATCAATATACTAAATTCATGACGAGTTATTTAACATTAGTTAAACAACTAATCACATTAAAAATGAAAGAATGAATTTTATTGTGCAATTTACGTTTCTTATAATTACCAAGTGTAGAAGTACTCGTGAACCCCTGTATACAACTATTCGTCCTTCACAGAATAGCCTAATTTTCGTGATATTATGCAAGTTTATCGCCCACTCAGTCGACGGATCTATTTTACAGCGGTACGAATTAATTTAAGCAACTCAAGCTTTTTCCGGACCGTTTTGTCGACCAACGAACTCACCATTTTTTCACAAATTAATACTGTACGAACAAATTAATGTAATAACCTCTCACATGCTAATATAATTCAAAGTAGAATGTCAGAAATTTTCAAAACTTTAACATAATGTGTATAGACAAAATTTTAAAGACATTGTATTTTCCAAAATCACTCATTTGTAAATCAGTCACGTTTGTAAATTAATCACTCATATGTGTAGTTTAATATGTGTACATATGTATACTTAAATTTTCATTTACTACTTGACCATTCAACAAATATAGCAATTTCTATATGCAAATTTTTTTAATGAATTCATACTTTTGTGTAAATTTCAAAATGTATTATAACTGGAAATTTTTTCATTAATTTAAAAATTCCTACTTTTGTATATAATTTAAAATATACTATAACTTGAAATTATTTCATGAATCAAAATTTCCTACTTTTGTATAAATTTTAAAATGTACCATAACTTGAAATTTTGTCCTGAATCAAAAATTCATATTTTTGTATAAATATAAAAATGTATTCTAACTTGAAATTTTGTCCTGAATAAAAAATTCATATTTTTGTATAAATTTCAAAATGTACCATAACTTGAAATTTTATCAAGAATTAAAAATTCCTATTTTTACATAAATTTCAAAATGTACCATAACTTGAAATTTTGTCCTGAATCAAAAATTCATATTTTTGTAAAAATTTTAAAATGTATTCTAACTTGAAATTTTACCATAAATAAAAAATTCCTTTTGCATAAACTTGAAATTTAAACCTAAAACATTTATGTCTACCTAAAATACTTTCACAGAAACTTCCATCAGATAAAAACACGGTATGTGTATTTATATACACTCAGTAATTTTTTCGTGAATCATTAAACGCGTCCAAAATAATCGCACAATAATGGGAAAACTGGGCTGCGTCTGATTTCAGAGAAAAGCAAGATTTGTTTACCGAGCTGCTTCGTTAACCATACTTTTAGGTTAAATGAATCACAGCTCTGAGAAGAGAGAATTTCAAGTAACTCAAACATAGTATATTGCGTCCTCGAGTCCCTGATAAATGATCATTTTCTATTATTTGATGTTGAGGTTATGGGTTCACGTCTCCACTTTTTTTCGCGAACATTTTGATAGCGAACGAAACCATGTCGCTGACAGTTTGCCAATTTTTGAAGATACAGCACGAGGCGATTGCTCAACGCCGGTTTTCTCAGTTGGTTTGATTTATTTTTATGACTGTGACTTTTCGATGAACACGCGCTTGGAACTGTACGATCATTTTGAAGACAAATTGTGAAAAAATCGTTTTTTAGAATTTGTATTTGTTTGAATGACTTTTATTATCATAGGTGGGACAGAAAGTAATTTATTATTTAATAGAAGTTAGATATCTAGATATCTAGATACCTAGATAGATATCTAGTTAGATACCTAGTTAGATACCTAGTTAGATTTGGATATGCAATTTTAGGTTTTAAGATAACTACAGTTTTAAGATAATTTTAGAGTTCTATCAAGATTGAACTTAATGGAAAATGTTAGTCATGTTTAAATATAGTGTAAAATTTGCAGGTAGTGTATGAATTGTGAGAAAGTAAGATAAAGGTAATTGTGAACAAATTTTAAGTGAAACGTTTCAGAAGACTTTCACAGTTGTTTCAAAGTTGAGGCTTCAAGATCTTAAAAATCTTAGAAATCTGAGGTTTTGAAGATCTTAGAAAGATTGAAATACTTCAGGAGATTAGCTTCAAAGTGTTTAAGAACAACGCTTAGGTTTAGCAAAGCAAAGTGTTTAGGTGAACAACGCTGGACCTAACACAAGTTAGCTTGAAAATATCACTTAACCTAGAAAATAACATCTACTTTATTTCCAGGTCACCTTTATTTCTAATAACATCTGCTAATTATCATTATTTCTAAATTGTAATAGTACAGTGATTATTAGAATGAAACCTTAGACCTAACATAAAGTACCAAACCTCTATTTCCAAGTTCCAATAGTGTATCCAGTATATTCACATTTAATGTGAATGATAAGCAAACATTTAAGTGAATAACTGTAGAACAGAAATTACTTAACTTTTATTATTTTCAAACTTCAATAATGTAATTATAGTTTAAATAAATCTAAGTGTAACAGACTATGCAAACTTATCTATATCCAAACATTAAATTTCAAAAATATAACCATATTTTTTGAGGAAATATTGTAAAAAATATTGCAATTTAAGCAAATAAGCTAGTCCTAATAAACTATCTAAAATCATCTACATGTGAACTCCACGTTTCAACAATTTAATTACAGTTCAAGAAAGTAATGTAGACCTAACTATACAGTACCCATCCACATCTAGACTCCAACTTCCAATACTACAACCAGAATTTTAATAATTTAAACTTGATATGAACTACCCAAACCCATCCACATCCAGTCCCCAAATTTCACTAATGCAACCATAATTTAACTGGATCTAGACTTGAGATAAATTACCCAAACCTAGTCATATGTAGACTCCAGATTCCAATAGTACATCCACAATTTAAATAAGTTAAACTTGAGATAAACTACCCAACCCCATTCACATCCAGTCTTCAAATTCCATCAATTCTACCACAATTTAACTAAGCTAGGCCTAAGATAAATAACCCAAACCTAGTCATATGTCGACTCTAAATTCCACAAATACAACTATAACTTAACACAGATCTAACATAAACCCATCCAAGCTCCAAACCTTAATACTCCACATATTTCACCATCCACAACGATGATCCATCGATCTACG
The DNA here is from genome assembly GCF_000220905.1 of Megachile rotundata. Lineage (NCBI taxonomy): Eukaryota > Metazoa > Arthropoda > Insecta > Hymenoptera > Megachilidae > Megachile > Megachile rotundata. The sequence goes on along the minus strand of NW_003797177.1, from coordinate 4,745,582 downwards.
CCTTGATCGTCTTTTCTAACCGTCCTGTAAGTAATTCTAGTCCTAATAGTAACCCAATAGTAATCTAATAGTAACCTAAGCAGTCCTTATAGTAACCCAATAGTAATCTAATTAACCCTAATAGTAATAACAATAGAAATCTAATTAGCCCTACTAGTAACCCAATAAAAATCTAATTCCACAACATCCTAATCCACCTCTCACCCCAAAAACCACAAACCTCCCAAACTACCCCATCTCCACATTTCTCCACATTTGAGTCACCAAACCACTTATCCCGTTAACGACCTTGAAAACACCACAGACCCCCCGGGGGTCGCGCAAAAGGATAATCGCGAAGAGAAGACGAGACAGGAGTCTGACGGTGTCGAGCAGCACACTGCCAGGAATAGATGGACCGACAGAACGAAGTCGTCGTACGTCGACGATTCGACTCGTGGTGGTGTGCAACAACGTCGCAAACGTTGGATAACACACCAACACCAGCACGTCGATGTTCAGATTGAGCTTAACTGCTCGATTCAGCTTAGAGGATAACACCCTGCAGCGCGCGCCATATCGGTGACATAATTGAGGCATTCACGTGCTCCTACGTTTCTCTTTTTCGATACCTTCACGGTTAGATATATTTCAAGGCTGGGTTCAAGACTGGGATTTTTTGTGAGAAGCTTTTGGGATTTTGTGATGGTATGTTCTGCATTGTGTAGGAGAGAATTTGGAGGAGTAATGATAAATTTAATTTTGGGCGGTGATTTTTGTTAATGAACTGCATTAAGAAATGGAGGTTCAAATCTTATTGTCAGTTTTGAAATGGGAGAATTTATTCAGAATTAACGAGGCTATAAATCCTTGCTGGGAATTAGAGTAATTGTGAGACAACCTGTATATGTTATGTACTATGTATCTGTTTTAAATATGAAAATAATCAAATCTTGTAACCTTGTGATTAAATCGAGTATCCAAATTGTTATATTTTTTAGATCCTCAAGGTTTTGTGTTCCAACATCTTTAAATCTGAAGCATTCCTAAATTTTTAACCTCTAAATTGTTATGTACTAAAACTAGCAAATTTCTAAATTTTATAACCTCAAGATAATTCCATCTCTAAAATACCAAACTCACATCCTCAAATTTTCTAATTTCTATGTCCCTAAATTTCAAGCTTAATAACCCAAATTTCCTAACCTCTAACTTATCATATTTCAAAACTACCAAGTTCCTAAACTTCAAAACATCCAACTAATTAAATGGTCAAGTGTCCAAATTACCAAACTCCTCTATCCTCAAATTTCCAAATCTCTATGTCCCCAAATTTCAAGCTTAATAACCCAAATTTCTTAACTTCTAAATTATCACATTCCAAATCTACCAACTCCCTAAACTTCAAAACCTCCAACTAATTAAATGATCAAATGTCCAAATTACCAAACTCCTCTATCCTCAAATATCCAAATCTCTATGTCCCCAAATTTCAAGCTTAATAACCCAAATTTCCTAACTTCTAAATTATCGTGTCCCAAATCTACCAACTCCCTAAGCTTCAAAACCTCCACCTAATCAAATGGTCAAGTGTCCAAATTACAAAACTCCTCTATCCTCAAATTTCCAAATCTCTATGTTCCCAAATTTCAAGCTTAATAACCCAAATTTCTTAACTTCTAAATTATCACATTCCAAATCTACCAACTCCCTAAACTTCAAAACCTCCAACTAATCAAATGGTCAAGTGTCCAAATTACCAAACTCCTCTATGTTCAAATTTCCAAATCTCTATGTCCCCAAATTTCAAGCTTAATAACCCAAATTTCCAAACCTCGTGTTCCAAACCCAACTCCCTAAATTTCAACACCTCAAAATAATCCCTAAATCTCCAAATTACCAAATTCCTCAAATTTCCAAATCCTTATATCTTCAAACTTCTAAATTCCTATGCATGTCCCATATCTAATGTGTCCCATATGTAATATATTTCATATCTAATGTGTCCCATATGTAATATGTCCCACATCTAACATATGGAACAATATTCCACATCCAACATCTCTCCACATGACCCAAAAATTCATAAATCAATAAATTCTAAAATTTCAAATTAAAAATTAAAATATGATTAACCTATAAACCTTGTACATTATAATTTAAATTATGGAAGGTTTTACTATATCAAATTTCTATATTTTTACTACATTTTAATTGATGTGACTCAAGTAAGTACATGTTTTTTTACTCACATAATGTTCATCAAGGTTGATTGAGAACGAAGCGTCATATTTTCCCAGCCTCATTATTTTCATCGCCAAAATTTAACACAGTAATGGTATTATTTAGGAACATCAAACGACACTATTGGACTGAAACGTCGACGAATAGTCGGCTACAACTGTGCAACCTTTGTGAAATCAATATCGTCCTGTTACTGTTGCACGATAGATTTCACCCTCACAGTTCAATCATGAATTCTTGTGAATAATCAATGAAACAATACTTCAATATAATTAGACTATGGTCGATTTCTTTTTCAATTATTGTATGTGAGTGAAGGAAGTGTATAGAAGTGTAGAAATTGAAGTGGAGATTGAATTGCTGTATTGAAGAAAATGGTGGATAAGAAATTAATTATTTTAATTATGAATTATAATCATTTCATGATTTTTGTTTTAATGTAAGAATGTAAGAAATAAATTATATTAATTGTGAGATTGTTAAAATTAAATTAATTAAAATTATTTTATGTTACATTTAATTTTGTTAGACAAGAACTAAGTTACTTTAATTATTAATTAAGTAAAATTTTTGTATAAATTATATTTAATGTAGGAATGTGAGAAATAAATTATTTTTATTATAAATTAATTAAAATTATTTTATAAATTAGATTTAACGTAAGCATATAAGAAATAAATTATTTCAATAATAAATTAAGTAAAATTATTTTATGAATTACAAGAATATCAAAAATAAATTATATTGATTACAAATTGAAATTATTCTATAAATTATTATATATTATTTTTGTCTTAATATGGGACTATAAGAAAGAAATTGTAATCACAAATTCAGTGAAATTCTTGTGTACATTACTTATTTTTATGCAAGAATATAAAAGGCAAATTATTTTAAACGAAAATAAGCGGATGTTGAATATTGATAAGAATATTAGTTTATGTTGAAATAGTTTTTTTATTAAGTCAATGTATAAATATATTCCCATCTTTCTCGCTGTTCATAACTCTATTAGATAATAAATATGAATATACTACTATTTCTCAGAAACATCCCTATAAAATAAATATACTAACGTTTCACAAGAATATCCTTATGCAATAAATATACTAATGTTTCACAAAAAATATGCCTATACAATAGATATGTACTCCACAATTTCTCAGAAATATCCCTATAAAATAAATATACTTCACATATCCAAGAAATTAATTTCGTAACAAATTACGTTTACCAAACACATTAAAAACATATGTGAAGTGAAAGTGTATCACAGTAGCTATATGTAACAGTTCCCAAGCTTTTTCCTGCATCTGTTTCCTATAATCTCCGTCGTTAGCATTAAATAAATCCAACGTCCGTAAGTAGCGTCCATCGAACAGACCACCCCTTATTCTCGATGACGTCGACAACGCTACTGAGGTAATAACATTTTATTTTAAGTCGATCCATTCACGATTTTGCGAAGATTGTTACAATATCGCTGGTCGACTACTCTCGAAATACACGCACACCGAATTTTGGCCTCGGGAAAAGAAACTCTTGAAATTCCTCGACACCCACGCGTCGAATACGCGGACTCTCGAGCGAGCGAATCGATCAATGTTTTTACACAACATAATTGGGGATCGTGATAAATATTAAATGATAAAAGAAAATTAAGTATGTTAGCCCGTAAAAATTGATGTCTGACAGTAACACGTCAACCTTGATCTCGATTTAAACCACACGCGGAGGACAACCAAGTGTAAACGAAGAGTTACGCAAAAATACAACCACTCGACCCGAATTATGTGAACGAAAAGAATAAATAACAGTTCTAACTCACGTTCCATCCCATAGACTCGGCCAAGAAATTCGTGGCGTGTTCATTTTCGTCCCTGTCGCTGTCAGTCTCTAAAAGTGCTTCGACAGGCTCCTCGATGCTTTCCACCTCGCTCAGATTGCTTTCCTCTTCTTCTTCTTCCGCTTCCAAGTCATCCTTCTTCTTCGGAATGGGTCCTTCCACTTGCTCTTGCGCTCGCACCTTCTCGGCCAGTAGAGTTCCGAGGTTTTCGAAAAAGCCGCCATCTGATTCTTGGATTCTGTGAATTATTTTTGGGGGAAGATGAGATAGTGGATAGCGGAGATGAAGAGCTCATACTGAAGATGAGTTACATGTGTCGTTTGGGGTGTGGGTTTGACTTGGTGAAGCTTTCTGTGATTGTAGAAGCGAAATAGTTTTGCAAAAGAGTAGTGGATTTTGTGGAGCTGAGAAATTTTGATTAATGTGAGTTTAGTTGGTGAGAAGGTGTAAGTGTGAATTTTGTAGCTTTTCAATTTTTTAATTTGCAACTTCTAAATTTGTAAGTTTGCAAATATTTTTAAGCTCATGATTTTTTAAATAAGTGAGCTTGCAAACTTATATGCAAACCATAAATAATTATAAATAGCTGAGTAGTCAAATTAACAAATTCTCAAATTCCACAAATCTTGAAATTTTCAAATCTTTATGTATTCAGGAGTACAACCTAATCTAACCTTCTTAGAATATGCATTTGCAAATTTCTATTTTTGAATAACTCTGCATTACTGAATGCTAACATCTTTAAATTACTGTATCCCCAAATCTATATCTATATATCACTATATCTCTGAGACTCTGCAATCTTCAAATTTTAATATTTGCAAATTTCTATGTATTCAAATTTCTATATTTTTGAATTTGCAACGTGCCAAAACCAATAGCACTAAATTTTTATATTTTCAAATAGTTATATAGCCAAATTTTTGTTTCCAAATCCTCACATTCTCAACTTCTCACATCCTCAAATCGTCACATTTCCAAATCTCCGCATATTCAGATCTTCACATATCCAAATACTCACATGTCCAAATCTCCACACATCCCAAATCCCACATATGTCAAATACCACATACTCCAAATCTCACATATGCCAAATCCCACACATCCCAAATTCCACATGTGACAAATCCCACATATTCCAAACCTCACATATGTCAAATCACACACGTTCCAAATTCCGCATGTGACAAATCCCACATATGCCAAATCCTATACATCCCAAAATCCCACATATGCCAAATCCCACACATCCCAAATTCCATATATTCCAAATCTCACATGTGCCAAATCCCACATATCCCAAATCCCACATATTCCAAATCTCACATGTGCCAAATCCCACATGTGTCAAATTCTACATATTCCAAATCCCACATGTGTCAAATTCTGCATATTCCAAATCCCACACAACCCAAATTCCACATGTGACAAATCCCACATATGCCAAATCCTATACATCCCAAATCCCACATATGCCAAATCCCACACATTCCAAATTCCATATATTCCAAATCTCACATGTGCCAAATCCCACATGTGACAAATCCCACATATTCCAAATCTCACATATGCCAAATCCTAAACATCCCAAATTCCACATATGCCAAATCCTAAACATCCCAAATTCCACATGTGACAAATCCCACATATTCCAAATCTCCACATATCTAAATCCTCACATTTCCAATTCCACACATCCCCAAATCGTCACATGTCCAAATATCCACACATCCAAATCCCCACATATTCAGATCTCTACATATCCAAATCCTCACATGTCCAAATCTTCACATCCCCAAATCTTCACATCCCTAAATCCTCACATCCCCAAATCTTCACATCCCTAAATCCTCGCATCCCCAACTCCTCACATTCCCAACTTCTCACATCCCTAAATCCTCACATCCTCAACTCCTCACATTCCCAACTTCTCACATCCCTAAATTCTCCCCAGTATCATATACCTTCCCTACATTCTCTCCAATCCCCCGCTACAATTTTGCAAAATTATTATCACCAGTCCCCGCAATTATACTTCATCCTTAAACCTACATGGCACAGCCCATGCAACTATTAATCAATAAATCAATTATAGCAAAGCAAGCTTATATAACATTAACGTAATAACAGAATTTTATTTCTTATCCACAAATCTCTCGTTAATAACCCACAATACGTCATTAATAGTTAAGATTAAAAGATTAATAGCCTTATCTTAATTCAGCGCATTTTAACAAATAATACAAGCACTCAGCAAAATTTTACGCTTGAAATTAAATGATGTATAAACATAGCAGATGATTGTGATAAACTTGCTCCGTCAACTACGCTACGTTACACCACAACTTTCACCTTTTGTTCTGAAGAAAGTTGAATGCCGCAAATTTCCAATAGATCGACGCGACAGTCACTTCTTTAGTTTCCGGTTTTTGCCACATTCGGGCCGCGGCGATCGCGTAGTAAGGATGCTGCTCGTCCATCTTCTCGAAATGCGCCATTTTTCGGGGCTCTCTGCTTTCGGACATAACACAGAATGACCGTGTCACACGAGACTGAACGGGGAAGTGTTAATGAGACGCTCGCGATTCGCGGATATGTGGGAATGCATGACTACTTTCCTCGAAACGTGAAATTACTGTGCTATTCTGATAAAAACATAGTTATCTTCAGGAAACTGTTGGAACTGCGATGATACGTTATAAATGTCACTCTTTGAAATAGTTTGTTTAAATAGAGTTTATTTTCACTGTTGGTTTATATCGTTGCGTGGAGATCTAACGCAGAATTGTTTTTCCTGGGGAATATATGGTAATTCAGAGCTTTGGAGATGTTTTATTCGATCCTATTTTTTGCGGGAGTTTTAGGGAATTTTTGTGGGTGGAGAGGAGTCGAGTTTGGGATTTGGGGATTGGGGTGTTTGGGTTCTTAGAATTTGAAGATTTAGGGATTAAGGAATTTGGGATATGTGGAATTTGGGATGTGTGGGATTTGTCGCATGTGGAATTTGGGATGTGTGGGATTTGGCATATGTGGGATTTGGGATGTGTAGGATTTGGCATATGTGGGATTTGTCGCATGTGGAATTTGGGATGTGTGAGTTTTGAAATATGTAGAATTTGACACATGTGGAATTTGGCATATGTGAGATTTGGAATATGTGGGATTTGTCACATGTGGAATTTGGAATGTGTGAGATTTGGAATATGTGGGATTTGTCACATGTGGAATTTGGAATGTGTGGAATTTGGAATGTGTGGGATTTGGCATATGTGGGATTTGTCACCTGTGGAGTTTGGGATGTGTGAGATTTGGAATATGTGAGATTTGTCACATGTGAAATTTGGAATGTGTGGGATTTGGAATATGTGGGATTTGGCATATGTGGGATTTGTCACCTGTGGAGTTTGGGATGTGTGAGATTTGGAATATGTGAGATTTGTCACATGTGGAATTTGGGATGTGCGGGATTTAGGATATGTGGGATTTGGAATATGTAAAATTTGACACATGTGGCATTTGTCATATGTGAGATTTGGCATATGTGGAATTTAGAATATGTAGGTTTTGTCACATGTGGGATTTGGAATATGTAGAATTTGACACATGTGGGATTTGTCATATGTGGAATTTGACAGATGTGGGATTTGGCACATGTGAGATTCAGCATATATGAAATTTGGGAATCTGAAGCTTCTAAAAACTTGGAAATCTTGTTACTTAATTTGAAAACTAGAAATTTGAAGATTTAGGTAACCAAGAACATTAGAATTTGTAAATACAAAAATTTGTTTAAAATTTCAAAAATATAGAAATTTGTAAATATCAAAATTTGTGGACCCAAAATTTTGTACTCCTAAAAATTTATGAACGTTAAATTTCATAAATAAAATTGTATAATTCAGAATCTAGAACCTCCTGAAAATTTGAAAATTCAAAGACTCGCCAAAATATTAATATTCATAAACCATCACTTTCAAAACGTAAGATATTAACCTCCTCGGCGTTACAGCCGCATAAACGTGTTTCAACCACGAACTCATTTGTTAAATACACTTAATTAACTGTCATACCACTAACAATTCAATAATTGTCATATTTTCACTTCACTAAATATCTCGCGTTAAAGTGCAATTCGTTAGCAAACGTGTTGAACAGAGATGTTTATCGAAACAGGTCCGACCGCAAACTGCTGGAGGACCTCGAAAGATCAGAGAAAAAAAGGAAGTAGGAGGTAGAAGGATACACGCGAGATGTTAACACCGGTGATTATTGAAACTACATTCCCACGATTTGTACCGATCAGATATGATAATTCTATTTATATTATCGTTCGTTACTATTCTTTTATTTGTAGCCCAAGGTGAGAACTTCTCACACTTCAATGGATGTGGATAATGAGGTGTCATGTTTTTAACTCGTTAAGTACTCTACTGAAGATGGACATTCGTAGCAATGTGTTCTATGATACTCAATTTTTCAATTAAACCTTTCAATTTGTTGTCTTGTGTCAATAACGTAATTTTTCTTTAAAGAAGACTCTTCTTCTTTTTTAATTTTTTGGTTATGTATAGTAGTATTTATCATATGTGTATGTTAGTTTGATATGTTATATGTGGGTATGAGTTGTTTGATTGTGTTGAACATTTGTGTTAACTTTTTTGATATATTGAACATGTGTGTAAATTGTTTTCATGTATTGAACGTGTGTATTAATTATTTGAATTATATGGAACATGTGTGTAAATTATTTTGATGTACTGCACATGTGTATTAATTATTTGAATTATGTTGAACATGTGTGTATGAATTATTTACATGTATTGAACATATATGCATGTGTTATTTGATTGCATGGAACATGTGTGTAAATTAATTTGACGTACTAATCATGTGTATTAATTATTTGAATTATATGGAACTTGTGTGTAAATTATTTTGATGTACTACACATGTGTATTAATTATTTGAATTATGTTGAACATGTGTGTATAAATTACTTACATGTATTGAACATATATGCATGTGTTATTTGATTGCATGGAACATGTGTGTAAATTAATTTAACGTACTAAACATGTGTATTAATTATTTGAATTATATTGAACATGTATGCATGAGTTATTTGATTGCACTGAACATATGTGTAAATTATATTCATATATTGAACATGAACATATGTATAAATTATTCGATTATATAGAATGTGTCTGTAACATATAGTCAATTACATTAAACATATTTGTTTATTAATATGTACATTTGGAACATATGCATTACACATGTATATTACATATTTATGTACATATGTACTACACATATGTTCTTATGAAGGTCACACATATGACAATCACCGAACCACAGCAAACCTATTAATTTTTTTACACAATAATTGATGCTATTAAATCAATCACATTCAACAGAAAAATACATGAAGACTACATCAATTTATTTTTATTTTAATAACACAGCGAGTCAATTAGAAAATTTGAGGATTCGATTATAATTTTGTGAAATTTCGCTTGGGAAAGTAGAAAATCTGACGTTATTTCGAATTTATTTATTTTCGAACAAGTTCAATATATCTTCTCTGACTAATCCTTTTTATTTTTAGCTTGTCTCGTATGTGGTTCTCTGAGTCGCATTCTTGTGGCTGATACAGCGCTGCGAATTGGCTTTCGAATCACATTTCTCTGAACAAGTATCTTCATTGTCTACAGAGTATACTTGCTCTTTAGTTGTTTATTCTACTCGAGAATTAATTATAAATGTAGATGCATTCGTATGTTTAGAACGTTGTCTTGTAGAATGAGAACAGCAAGATAATTTCTGGTATTGCATTCATTCTTGGTTTAGGTTAGGTTCATTTAAAAGGTTAGGTTCACTTAGGAAGTTATTAAGAAATTGAAGAAATTGATGAGATTTAAGAAATTTAAAAAATATTGGAAATTGAGGAATTTGGAGAAATTTAAGAAATATAAGAAATTGAAGAAATTTAAAAAATATTGGAAATTGAAGAAATTTAAGAAATTTAAGAAATTTAAAAAATATAAGAAATTTAAAAAATTTAAGAAGTTAAAAAAATTCAAAAATTTGCTCAGAAGTTCAAAAAGTGTGTCAGCTCTCAATAACAAATTCAAATAAAATGATCAAAACCACGAATACCACGATCCATCCACAGTTTTATAATTGCCATACATCGTGAAAGACACAAACGTGAAACATTTCACCAGGTCGTTCTATATATTTAAATTTCACGTAGTTTGAAACTGAATTGGTCGAGAGTAACAGACACAAGGTCTGCAATGATGTAATCAAAGAACGACCTTGCAGTCTCTACCGTTTCAAAACTTAAACCGACTTTATCCGCATCGCGTTAATCTTTGCCTCCATTTATTTTATATACTTCATCTGACAAACATGAACGAATCTTTCAACAATTTGAAATATTTGCAGCAAGTTTCATTGCTGGTGGAAAAATTTATGATTGTCTGCTGCGAAATGCATTTTTCTTTCGACTTGTCACTTTTGAGGTTAGGTTTCCTAATTGAAACTTTGTCATTGAAAATTATTTCTGTGAGAATTGTTGATAGTAACTGTAACTATAGGCATTGTTATTGTAATTGTAAATCATTTGTCAAAGCAAGGTTTATTAATTATTGTCATTATATTTGTTACTAAAATTACTTTGTTATTTTGCAATTTTTTATTGCAATTTTTTATTACAATTTTTTTATTAAGGTTAAGATTATATCTGATTGCATTGCCTGTAAATTAATTGCATGAACTGTAAATCATGTTACACTATATACACTATACAATTAATTAGGTTAACAACAAAAATTAGGTGCACTGCACATAATCATATAAACTAAAGGATTAATTATATCAACCATAAATTAACTACAAAAAATATCTAAAAATATTAACTATGAAAATCATTATAATTAATCTGCTTATGGTCTGCCTCCTCCAATCTTTGATCCAACAATTTTATCCTATAACGAAAACAGAATTGAATTAAAATGAAATCAGAGCTAATCACGAAGCTCAAATCACTTCCTTGTTAATAAACCTGTGAGTCACAGTGAATCACAAGTGAAACTGTACTTTCGTGAGTTTAACATTTTTTATTTAACTGACGGAGAAATGGAATTGTGTCACTAATTATCTCGATCATGTCGTTCACCTACATGTTGATTACTGTTCTTAGTTTCATCAAGGAAACAAGGGATTCCCGGTGAACTCGAATGACGTCGAAGTCGCAGATATCATGGGAAAATTACGTTCTTACCGATTCCGCTGATTCAACGTTATTATACCTGTGATTATACTTTAATCATTACCTACGAAATTAGTCGAACATAATCTGTTGCAAAATAGTGTTTTCAATGGCACAAGTGATATGTGCATATTCGCTTTTAATTAAGCATCGCTGGAAAACGTTTCTGGGAATCCTTATTTTTACTGGGAGTTATTGCAAACGCAAACTATAAAAAACGTTATGAAAACAGCGGTTAAATAAAAGAATCCTTAAAATATTTTAGGAATGATAAAAATTGCAGTTGAGTGAAAAAGGTGTCAAATATTTAAAAATTATAAAAATAGTTTATTGTACAAGCTACAAAATGTTTAAAAATTACAAGAAGAGGAGTTAATTTAAGAAGAAAACAAATGTTTCAAAAGTAATGGAAGACAGCAGTCAGTAAACGCAAAAAAATATTTAAAAAATGATAGGAGCTAAAAATTCAAAAAAATTAGAAGGCATTTTTAAAATTATTCAACTACAAAATTACTAAGAAAGCTATGATAGAATTATCACTTGCAATTTTCATATGTGGAATTATACATGTATATGTATGAATATGTGTCTGTATATGTATACATTCATATGTATGAATATGTGTCTACATATGTATACATTCATATGTATGAATATGTGTCCTAATATGTATACATTCATATGTATGAATATGTGTCTACATATGTATACACTCATATGTATGAATATGTATAAACATATGTCTATACATGTATACATTCATACATATGAATATGCATTTACACATATGTATATACCTTCATATGAACCTATATTTCCACGTAAATATATATAAATATATATAAATATATGTCTACGCATGTATACATTCATACATATGAATATGCATTTACACATATGTATATACCTTCATATGAACCTATATTTCCACGCAAATATATATAAATATATATAAATATATGTCTACACATGTATACATTCATACATATGAATATGCATCTACACATATGTATATACCTTCATATGAACCTATATTTCCACATAAATATATATAAATATATGTCTACACATGTATGCATTCATACATATGAATATGCATTTACACATATGTATAAACCTTCATATGAACCTATATTTCCACGTAACAAAAATTTCTCAGAAGAAGTAACAGTGACTACACATCCCGCGTCACGATTAAAAATCTATCAATCCCCGATAGCGTATCGTTTATCGAACATTCGCTATAATCATTCCCAGTAGCATTTTATGATTTACTTAGCTCTGATGCGTCCGCCATCAGAAGCCTCGTAACAGCTGAGACATAAAAGAATTAATTAGCACGGTGCACACGTTCGCTTCTTCCCGTTTAAGGAGGTCGAATGGAATGTAACAGTCTGCTTACTTAATACACTATTCGCTTCCGTCATGTTTGTATGCCGGCGACGAAATCGTTTTTTGCATCGCTATTTGTACAAACGGTTATTCGTCGCGTCACATGATGCTGCAGGTTGATAATATTTACATTCTGGGTATTTATATACATTGTATTGCGTGCTGTGGTGACGCGATGCTGGGAGTATGCGATGTTTTGATGGTTGGTTTTTGTTTTCGGGAGGTGGGGATTTGGGGAGTTTGGAGAATTTGGGGATTTGGGGAGTTTAGGGAATTTGGGGAGCTCAAGGTTTAGGGATTTGGGGAATTTGAGGAATTTGGGAAGTTCAAGGTTTAGGAATTTGGGGAATTTGAGGAATTTGGAGTGTTCAAGGTTTCGGGATTTGGAGATATGGGGTCTTTGGGATTTGGGGAATTGGAGATATGTGGGATTTGAGGATTTGGGGATTTGGGGAATTTGGGAAGTTTAGGGAATTTGGAGAATTTGGGGAGTTCAAGGTTTAGGGATTTGGGGAATTTGAGGAGTTCAAGGTTTGGGGATTTGGGGAATTTGAAGAATTTGGGGAGTTCAAGGTTTGGGGATTTGGAGATATGGGGTCTTTGGGATTTGGGGAATTGGAGATATGTGGGATTTGAGGATTTGGGGATTTGAGGGATTTGGGGATTTGGAGATATGTGGAAGTTGAGAGATTTAGGGATTTGAGAATCGGGAGATTTAGGATTTGGGGATTTTGGGAGTTTTGGGATTTGGAGATATGTGGAATTTCAAGATTTGGGGATTTGAGAATGTGAGGATTTCAAGATATGTGAAACTCGAGGAATTTAGGGATTTGGGAATATGAGGATTTGGAGATATGTGGAGCCTGAGGAATTTGGAGATGTGAGAATTTAGGTATTTTTGAATGTGGGGATTTGAGAATCTGGGGACTTGAAGATTTGTGGATTTGGAGATATGTGGAACTTGAGAAATTTGGGGATTTGGGGATATGAAGGTTTGGTGATATGTGGAATTTGAGGAATTTGTGGATTTAGAGATATGTGGAACTTGAGGAATTTAGGAATTTGGTGATATAAATATTTGAAGATATGTGGAACTTGGTGAATGTGGGTATTTGGACATATGTAGAATTTAGGAATGTGTGGATTTGAGGACTTCTGGATTTGGAGGTATACGAAACTTGAGGAATTTGAAGATTTGATGTCTTGAGAATTTGTGGATTTGAAGATTTAAGAATTGAGAGTTTGGAGATTTGTGAAACTTTGAAATTTATGAAATAAAAAATTAAAAAATTTGTTCATTTAAGAACCTGGAAATTGGATATGGAAATTTGAGATTATCAGAATATGACGGTTCAAGTACTTGATTTGGAATTTAACAACTTTAGTATTCCAGAATTTGGAAATTTGTGGATGTACACCCTAAAATCCCAATAAAAATTGCCCTAAAAATTCCATACCAATTTCCTAAACCCACCAACCGCCACTTTACAAGAACCCACAATCACCATTTTCCATATCCACACATTTACCTTTTACATACCGACGTCCAACAATCAACCGCATCATCAAACCACCTAAAAAATGACCATCAAAATAAATCACCCAATCACATAAATTCGCTGCAGGTGTCTAAAATTCTCCACGGCTGATCGCAATTAAATCTCTATAAATCACGTATCACCATCGACCTTGAGCCCCGTTCACCTAATCCCAGTAACTCCAAGGAGCAATTCCATCGCAGATGTTCCGGGAGCAAGCCGGTTAGTCTCGTTTTATTAATAGCATAAACCTCTCACAATGCAGACGGTTCATCGTTTCGAGCAAAGTGCAACGAGCGTTTGTTTCGCATCGAACCACAACAATTTTAGTTCTTTAAATTCGCCTAATTGAAACACGTGTACTGTAGTGTCCACATTGCGACAAATAGAGCGACGTGTGAACGCGACATACGAATTCTCTTGGAAAAAGATAAGACAATTGCGGGTCTTGGAAAAAGAGATAACGACGAGTAAACGCGTGACACTGCTGTTTGCTATAGTTCCGATTCTTGTATGGGTCTTTTTTGCTTGGGTAATTACTGTGAGTCATTAGTTGCTGCCGATTTAGCTTATGCATTCAGATGATTATTACTGGAAGTATGAGTGAATGGAAAAATGTGTAGATTTAGTTTTGAGTGTGTTGAATTTTTGAAGGATGATTGAAAAATGATGAAAATTGGTTGATGAAGAAGCAGGATGAAAAATTATCACGTGTTAGATTTATCAAGAGTTAGATTTATCACGTGTTAGATTTATCAAGGGTTAGATTTACCACAAGTTTGATTTATCACGCGTTGGATTTATCAAGGGTTAGATTTGCTAAAGGTTAGATTTACCAAGGGCTGGATTTACCAAGGGTTAAATTTACCACGCGCTAGATTTACCAAGGGTTAGATTTACCACAAGTTAGATTAAATCAAGGGTTCGATTTACCACGCGTTAGATTTACCAAGGATTAGATTTACCACAAGCTAGATTTGCCACAAGTTAGATTTACCACAAGTTAGATTTACCACAAGTTAGATTTATCAAGAGTTAGATTTACCAAGGATTAGATTTATCACGCGTTAGATTTACCAAGGATTTGATTTATCACGCGTTAGATTTACCACGCGTTAGATTTACCAAGGATTAGATTTACCACAGGTTGGATTTACTACGCGTTAGATTTAGCAAGGGTTAGTTTTACCACGCGTTAGCTTTACCACAAGTTAGATTTATCATGTGTTAGATTTACCAAGGATTAGATTTATCACGCGTTAGATTTATCAAGGGTTAGATTTATCACGCGTCAGATTTACCAAGAGTTAGATTTACCACGAGTTAGATTTATCACGCGTTAGATTTACCAAGAGTTAGGGTTATCATGCGTTAGATTTACCACAAGTTAGATTTACCAAGAGTTAGAGTTATCACGCGTTAGATTTACCAAGGGTTCGATTTATCACGCGTCAGATTTGCCATAAGTTTGATTTACCACGCGCTAAATTTGTCACAAGTTAAATTTACCACGCATTAAGTTTGCTACAAGTTAGATTTACCACGCGTTGTATTTACCACGTTTTAGATCATCACATGATGAATTTACCACGCGTTAGGTTTACTACAAGTTATATTTACCACGCGTTACATTTACTACGCGTTGGATTTATCATGCGTTAAATCAGCACGTGATGAATTTGCTATGACTCAGATCATTACATATTATATTTACTGTGCTACTTTGGTTATTTAGTAATTCGGAAGTTTGATCCTTTGGAAAACAGGAAATTTGCATAATAGGTGATTTGGAAATTTGGTATTTTGGAAAATAGATAATTTGGACATAGGTGATTTGGAAATATGATACTTTGTAAAATAACTAATTTTGACAATAGATATCTTGGAAATTTAGTAACTTTACAATTAGATAATTTGGAAATTCAATAACTTTCTAAAGAAGTAATTTGCAAATGAACCAATTTGACAATTAGACAATTTAGAAAATAGACTTCATAATTTAAAAATTACGCAGTAGTACAATAATTTGAAAATTTACAACTTCAAAATTTGAGACCAACTTGTTAATTTGACAATTGATTCAATTTGACATCAAATTCAAATTTGATTCTCAGAATGCCTCGATAACTCCAATAAATTTCAAAATCAGACCCAGAAATGAAAACTTAACTCAAAGATTAAAAAATTGAAAAATCCACAAGCGAGCTCCACTCGAATAACCTTCAGTCCATCAAATTTCGAACGAGCACCTGCGCCATGCCGAAGCAATTAGCTCAATTACCTCAGCCTCTTACCAGGAAGTGCACTCCTCATTCATCGTCAAACATCAGCGTTAAACGATCGGTCAATTTCAGTTAGTAACACAAACAGCGGGTTAATTTCACGTTAAATATCATCTTCGATCCGTGTTCCTCTCTACCTTGTCTCGTGCTCCGATTTCTGCTCTTCATTCTCCTTCTCCTTCTCCTTCTCCTCGACGATCTTGTGATAGAAATCTTTCCACATCGCCTCCTCGTCCATTTTGTCAAGATTTCACGCCCAGGTAGAATCTCAGAACATCGTTCACTGAAACCTGTCTCGAAACGTCACTTTTCTACCGTTCAGAACCAGCACTGCCAGAAATTCCAGAGAAATGTTGACGTTAACGCCGGTAGGTCAGCTTGAATCAACTGACACTAGTCGCGATGGTATACCTAAACGTCGAGCTTCGTCTCCAGTCGCTAGATGGCGCTCTGTGACGGACTCTGCCTTTCGAATATTTTGTATTAAATTACACTTTTGAAAATCTTCATGGATTTTTCTTAAAATTTGGATATAAGTTTGTTATCACATTAAAACATTCTATACAAAGTTTGAGAAGTATAGGATGAAGCGTTTGGAAGTTATGAAGGAGTGAAGTTTGGAGAGTTTTATAAAATGGTGGATTCTTGGTCCTCGGTTTTTATGTTCTTTGTTTTAGGATGTATAAGTTTGTTATCACATTAAAATATTTTTTGTAAAGTTTGAGAAGTATAGGATGAATGGTTTGGAAGTTATTGATGAGTGAAATTAGGATAGTTTTATAAAATGGTGGATTCTTGGTCCTCGGTTTTTAAGTTCTTTTTAGGATGTATAAATTTGTTATCACATTCAAATATTTTTTGTAAAGTTTGAGAGGTATAGGATGAATGGTTTGGAAGTTATTGATGAGTGAAGTTTGGAGAGTTTTATAAAATGGTGGATCCTTGGACCTCGGTTTTTAAGTTCTTTTTAGGATGTTTTAGATTATGGTTGAAGGAATATAATTTTTTTTAGAAGTATTATACTTAGAATTTATGTGGAGGATTTTAGTTAATTCTACCTCAAAATATTAGTTGTAGAAATTTATTTATTTAAAGAAACCTTGATGAACTTTAACCTTTATGAAACCTTTAAGAAACCTTCGTGAAATCTTCAAGAAACCTTTATGAAATTTTCATGGAACCTACATGAAGTCTTTGTAAAATATAATCACTGTGAAATTTGTATAATTTGTAATAATTTATTGTACAGTGTAAAACTCTTCAAGCAACCTTAATGAAATTTTCATGAAACCTTCATGAAGTCTTTATAAAATATAATCACTGTGAAATTTGTATAATTTGTAATAATTTATTGTACAGTGTAAAACTCTTCAAGAAACCTTAATAAAATTTTCGTGAAACCTTCATGAAGTCTTTGTAAAATATAAACACTGTGAAATTTTTATAATTTGTAATAATTTGTTGTACAGTAAAAAACTGTATAAACTAAATAAGAACCTTGTACACTATAAAACTAATAACTACATTAATGAATTATATTAATGTAGCAATTTTTCTAAAATGCAACAAAGGTGACTAGAAATAATTTACAGCAGTACAGCATAAAATTAATTGAAGTGTTAATGAATAATTGAAATTTATTCGTGCTATCTACGGTATCAGCAATGGCGCCATGCTTCTCGAATAGCATCAGTGAGTCAACGAGATCAATCATCACGATGACATCAGCTTTGTCACAGGTGCATTAAAGAAACGCCACTTGCCAAAGGCATTATCTGAACATCTTGGATGATTTTAGCGAAGTGTCACTGACACTTTGACGCATATCTTTTGTTTCTGTAACTTGATGTTAAATACCAATTAAATACCCCTTTGTTAAATACCAATTAAATACTCCTTTATTAAATATCAGTTGTTTCACATCTTGTACTGAATTTGTATCTTCAAAACAATGTTTATTTACTGAGAGAGAACCATTTGATAACGTCGGGAATTTAATGTGATTTGTATCTGAAGACCAATTATTTTCAATTGTTAGCAATTTTGTCGGATAAATTATAGAAATTAAATGTTACGTTAGAGGAAATAAATAAAATTGCAAAGTATTCTATTTTTGTATTTTTCTCCTTTATTTCCTTGAAGATTTATTTTCAAGCATTTTCAATATTTCATTCTTTAAATACGTAGAATTTTATGTACTCTATGTGTTTTATGTGTTCTAATCTGAAACGAAGCTACAGCAATATTTCACACTTATCTGAAACCTCCATTTTACCATAACCCAAGAATTATATAAAACAGAAACAGTCTTCTAATCGTTGAAGTCTTCACCATGCTTCTCAAACTGATATTCTTCACAATTTTTCTTCGTAAGTACAATTGACAATCTTCCTCAATGTTCATTTATCAATTTTTCTAAAATATTGTATTTATTAATTTTTCTAAAATATTGTATCTATTAATTATTCTAAAATATTGTATCTATTAATTATTCTAAAATATTGTATCTACTAATTTTTCTAAAATATTGTATCTATCAATTTTTCTAAAATATTGTATCTATCAATTTTTCTAAAATATTGTATCTATCAACTTTTCTAAAATATCATACAGATGCCATCCACAACTCCGCTTCCGAGCATCATAGATCGCCCACAAAGCTACAAGAAAATAAGCAAATAGACTATGACTTCACTCTGGTCGGCCATCAAAGACTACATCAACTGGAGAAAGCTCTCCAGCGATTTTTGTCCAAACTGACGAATTCCATGAACGAAACAATTACATTGCGAGCAAGCTCGAGGGACTCGAAAGATGTGCAAGTATCCATACGCAGAATGTGCGACTCCGTAAGAGGAGCTCTTGCAAAATTTGCAGAGGACTGTAGACTGATGAATACTGTACGATCGTATAAGCAGAACACGAACAATGATCCACTGTCTGATGACTGGTTCTCTGAAAGTGTGCTACAAGGAGCTTACATATTCCGAGATGTTGCGAACGTGGTTAACGAAGTTGGAGTACAGATTCGGTCGCAATTTCGAGATGCGAATGCAACGAAGGTGGGTTCTGAAGTTTTAGAATTTGGAGATTTTTGTTTAGGATTTGAAAAGGTGGAAAGTTGGGAAGTGGAGAGATAGGGAGTTTAGAGAAAATGAGGATAGAGATTTGGGGAGGTGGGAATTTAGGGGACAGAATTTTGGGGATGTGAGATGTTGAGGATATGTCGATATGTGAGGATTTGGGAATATGGAAATTTAGGGTTGGGAAAATCGTAGAAGGTTAGAATTTGAGGAGGTGG
This sequence comes from Megachile rotundata, assembly GCF_000220905.1. NCBI lineage: Eukaryota > Metazoa > Arthropoda > Insecta > Hymenoptera > Megachilidae > Megachile > Megachile rotundata. The sequence goes on along the minus strand of NW_003797177.1, from coordinate 4,725,721 downwards.
AAATTTAGGGGATGGAATTTTGGGGATGTGGGAGATTTCATTATTTGGGGATTTGAGATTTTGAGGATAGGTGGATATGTGGAGATGTGAGATTTGAGTATGTGGAAATTTAGGGGTGGGAAGGTCTGAGAAGGTTAGAGTTCGGGGATGTGGAGATCTGGGAAGGTTGGAATTTGGGAATGTGGAGATCCGGAAAGATTGGAATTCAGAGGTGTGAGAATTTGGGGACGTGAGGACTTGGGAATATGAGGATTTGGGAATGTGCAGATTTGGGAAGGTTGGAATTTGGGGATGCGGAGACCTGGGAAGGTTGGAATTTGGAAATGTGGAGATCTGGGAAGATTGGAATTCAGAGGTGTGAAGATTTGGGGACGTGAGGAGTTGGGAATATGAGGATTTGGGAATGTGGAGATTTGGGAATGTGGAGATTTGGGAAGGTTGGAATTGGGGGATGTGGAGATCTGGGAAGATTGAAATTTAGGGATGTGAGAATTTGGGGATGTGGAGATCTGGCAAGATTGGAATTTAGAGATGTGAGGATTTGGAGGTGTGAGAAGTTGGGAATATGGGGATTTGGAGATGTAAAGAACTGGGAAGGCTGGAATTGGGGGATGTGGAGATCTGGGAAGATTGAAATTTAGGGATGCGAGGATTTGGGGATATAGAGATCTGGGAAGATTGGAATTTAGAGATGTGAAAATTTGGAAATATGGGATTTGGAGATGTGAGGAGTTGGGAATATGGGGATTTGGAGATGTAAAGAACTGGGAAGGCTGGAATTGGGGGATGTGGAGATCTGGGAAGATTGAAATTTAGGGATGCGAGAATTTGGGGATGCGGAAATCTAGGAATATTAGAATCTAGAGATGTGAGGAATTGGGAATATGGGGATTTGAAGATGTGAAGACCTGGGAAGATTATAACTTAGGCATATGGAAATTCTTGAACGTAAGAATTTAGAATTATAGGGTCTGCAGACATAGACGTTTGAGAATATGAAACTTTAGAGCCATAAATTTAATTAATAAATAAAGTACGCTTTAGGTAACCTTGCTTCACCCAAATTCTTTCAGCACCCAAACCAGCCCGAAAGCCACCAATTCCTAGGCGTAATACACAACGCAGCAGACTTCACCGAGACCCTATCTCAATGTCTCCAGTCCACCACCAAATCTCGCAAATCCCCCACAAGTCGCGCAATACTGAACCTCGCCAAAAACCCACCTAAAACCGCAGTCAACATCTTCAGATCGAACCTAATCTCCCGTCGTCCAAAAACATTTGTCAGAAGTAACAACCAGAAATACTGGCACGCGGTTCTTTGTCTGTCCATAATGAACAACGAAGGAAGTTACGAAAGCTGCATGAATGATTTGCGGAAACTCGATGAGTGTCTGACCGTCTCGAAACAGCGATCGAGCAACAAAAGGAAAAGCGTCGACGCGAATTCGTGGGTGAAGGCGATTGAACGCTTGAGCGACTGCGAGATTCAAGCGGATAAGCTCGGCCAGGTTTCCTGTAAATCGGCTCGAGGAAAGTCGAGGAGGATCAAGCAGAAGGTGAGATACATGTTCGAGAGGATATTGGATAGGAAAATAAGAAAGGAATCGGCTTTACATCGAGCTGCCACGGATTTGGGTGATGTTTTGTCGGCTAGTGAATGGGGACGGAAACTTGTTGACGAACTTTTGACGTATTTTGGGATTTTTGATGATGGACAGAGAAAGGTGCGGTTGGTGAAAGACGTTGGAACTCCGAGGTTCGTATTTGAAGTTGAAATTGAAATTCGTGGATGTCAAGTTTTTATTTGAAGGAAAATGAAGCTTTTTGTAGTGGAAGGACTTTTCAGAGATTTTTGCAATTTTATATAGCACTTTTTATTTGTCACTGAATTCAAGGTTTGGATAGTAAAATAAATTTGTAGATGATAAAATGTGGAAGTAGATGGTAAAATAAATTCATAGAAAGATGTTCTGAGTGTTAGATTCATACATGTGTAACATGTGTAACATGTTACATATGTAAACATGTTGTATGTTACATATGTGAATGTATCACATGTTACATATGTGAAGATGTTGAATAATATGTAGTTTGCATTTGTGAATATGTCACATGCTACATACGTGAACATGGTATATATTACATATATGAATAAGTCACATGTTACACGTGTGAAGATGTTATATCTTATATATGTGAATATGTCATATGCTACATATGTGAAGATGTTATATATTACATATATGAACAAGTCACATGTTACACGTGTGAAGATGTTATATGTCACATGTATGAATATGTCATATGTTACATATGTGAAGATGTCATATGTTACATATGTGAAGATGTTATATGTTGCATATGTGAACATATTATATGTTACATATGTGAAAATGTTATATGTTACATATGTGAACATATTATATGTTACATATGTAAATATGTCACATGTTACATATGTGAAGATATTATATATTGCATATGTGAACATATTATATGTTACATATGTAAATATGTCACATGTTACATATGTGACCACATTATATGTTACCTATATATTACACATATGAACATATTACACATTACAAATTTGAAATTTTCAAAATTCCCTACAAAAGATATAACTCACGTCTACATTTTTCATCAGATACAAAGAGCTGTCAGAAGCGCTGCAAACATACAGAAAAGGCATACTAATGAGAACATTCAACACGATCACTAAACTGCACCGATCGATCGCGAATTTCGAACAGTTCCTCATACACGGGATCAAAGATACACTGAACGAGGCTTGGCAGAGTCATTTGAAGGTTTTATCAAGCCTGATGGAGTGGATGACGAAGCTACTGGAGTTGTATAGCGGCGCCATAAGTGAAAATGGAGAGATCTCTTCAGGCACATTAACTGATAATCAGATGAATGAAAATGAAAGTTCGAACTCTGATGATTCGGAACAGTCTATGGCTCGTTCTAAACCTGGTTGGTAGAATTACTGATATCAATCCACGAGTTGACGCGTGAGAGTAATGATAATAACAACTACTGAATTGGCACTATATTTTAAGATATTTGATTGTCATAACTCAGAATATTTATAAACATTTTCTTGCAGAAATTATGGAAGAAGCAGACGCCTCCATGAAGAGTTTAATAGAATCCATGAATCGTGTGAGCAGATATCGAAGCACGAACGACAGCATGTTGTCCTGTCTCGCGAATAATCTTCTTCTGGTTACAATGTTCATGGAGACGATTGGTTTTGTCTCCACGTTGTATTGCTTCGATTATAGCATGAAAGAGGAAGATACTAATTCAAGGAAGGGGAATCGACCACGCAGATTTGTACCTTTCGATTATAACGAAGTTGGTCTTGTTTCACAGGATTTGATGCTTTTGGAGTCTCGTGGCAATCATACTTCTTTAATTGTTTATTAGAATAATAAAAATTATAATCCTTGAAAATGTAGAAAATGTATGTAGTATACTAGATATGTGTAGTGTAGTGTACAAGATTTACTAATATTATAATTGTATGGAATTATTAATTGTATAGTGCACAGTTGAGAATTGAATTAAAATAAAATTCAAGAAAAATGCACAAATGTCAATAAATAAAATATGTAAGCAATGTGTGTGAAATAAATTTATATGTACATGATATATGTAAATAAATAAATGTATATACAAATAATGTGTACTCAATGTTTATCATGTGCCCAACACTACAACCTAACCTCACCTAACCAGCAAATAAAATTTTAACTGTGTCTAAAGGCCACAACACTGCAACCTAAAATAACCAGCAAATAAAATTATAACTGCATCTGAAACCCTCAACACTGCAACCTAACCTAACCTAGCCAGCAAATAAAATAGTAAATGTGTCTAAGACTTCCAACACTGCAACCTAACCTAACTGAACTAGCAAATAAAATTGTAACTCTGTCTAAAACCCTCAACACTAAAATTTAACCTAACTGAACTTGTAAATAAAATTGTAACTGTGTCTAAAACCCTCAACACAACAACCTAACCTAACCGAACTAGCAAATAAAATTGTAACTCTGCCTAAAACCCTCAACACAACAACCTAACCTAACTGAACCAGAAAATAAAATTATGACTGCGTCTAAAACCCTCAACACAACAACTTAACCTAACTGAACCAGAAAATAAAATTGTGACTGCGTCTAAAACCCTCAACACTACAATCTAACCTAACTGAACCAGTAAATAAAATTGTAACTCTGTGTAAAACCCTCAACACTGCAACTTAACCTAACCTAATCAGCAAATAGAATAGTAACCGTGTCTAAAACCCTCAACACTGCAACCTAACCTAACCTAATCAGCAAACAAAATAGTAACCGTGTCTAAAACCCTCAACACTACAACCTAACCTAACCTAATAAGTAAATAAAATAGTAACCGTGTCTAAAACCCTAAACACTGCAACCTAACCTAACCTAATCAACAAATAAAATAGTAACCGCGTCCTAAACCCTCAACAACCTAACATTTCCATCGAATATTATTTTCCTATTCTATCTACATTATTTAAATAATGAGTCAAATAAACAGCAATCGATATTCGCAGAAACAGACAAGAAGACTAATTACATTAATCAGTGAACAAATCTGTTTAAGCTAGTAATAAAGTTTCGTTATAAATCAATGACGTTACATAATTTATCCTTCGCGTGTTTCGCCTTATCCGCGTTACCCTGGCAGATAGCAATAGCAATAATTCCGGCGATGCGTTTGTAGAACACACTACAACGTGACATTTATAGCTTTCAAAGATGCAGAGCGTCCTCCTACAGATTTATTAAACATATTTCTGTGAGCGGCTGCTCGAAATGCACGCGTCACCGGTCGTCTTTTGTTTAATATGTAAGTCACATATATTTCTTTTTTATTTATACGTTCATCGAACACGTTCATTGTCAAATTACGGTAGATTTATGTTCATTGAAGTATCAAGATTTATTTTCGAATTACGTGGATTTATGCTTGTTGGATTACGGAGATTTATGTTTATCTTTTGAATGCAATTATGGTAATTCTTTATATGGAATTATGCTAATTTTTTACATGGATTTTTGTTAGTTTTTTATACACAGTTTAATTTTTTTTTTAGACAGAATTTATTTTTATTTTTATTTAGACAGAAGTACATTTTTTTAGACAGAATTTATTTTTATTTTTATTTAGACAGAAGTAAATATTTTTAAACAGAATTTATTTGTATTTTTATTTAGACAGAAGTAAATTTTCTTAGGCAGAATTTATTTCTATTTTTATTTACATTTATTTATATTTATTTTTAGTTAGACAAAATTTTTTTTAGGCAGAATTATGTTAGCTTCTTACACAAACTTATGTTAATCCCTCACAAAAATTTACAATAATTTTTCACACATCATGATAATCTTTCATACAGATTCACACTTATCTTTCACATAGATTTAATCATCGTAAGAAACGTACAAGATGCAAATTGTAAAGTGGAGACAAAAATCATCGGTGGAGTGCCTGTGGACATAAAAAGTCGTCCATTTATGGTACAATTTTAATAAATCACTAAATACATCCTACATTTTATACAACATATGTCCTAATTATTAATTTTAGCTATCCCTTCACAATTCTGAAGGATTCATATGTGGTGCCAGTATTCTATCAAGCAACTGGGGTATCACTGCTCTCCACTGTTTGTAAGCTACATTTTTCAACAAAATAATTTAGATGTCATCGTAATAATTATTTAATTATTTCCACAAGAATCGCTATTCCTAAATATTTGTGATTATACAGAGTTTCAGGGAGGACGTCGAATTATTTTGTACGAGCAGGCTCGAACAACCCTTACGCCGGAGGCTCCTTGCATAGGTTAAGAAAAATATACGCGTACAATGATACAAGACTTCCATATCTGTTGTCAGGCATGTTGTATCATGACGTAGCTCTTTTTCAAGTAAAACCTCGATTTCAATTTTCAAGTACTGTTAAAGCAATTCGACTTCCTGGGGAATTTAGTACGCCACCTAGAAAATTGCATGTTTGCGGCTGGGGTTACACCTCCATTCACGATAATGTAAGTTCTTTTTTAAATCTCTTCTGAATTTCAACAGTATTACTTTACCAATTTTTCATTTGGTTCAAAAGTTTTATTGTCAATTTTAGTTTGAAACTACGAAAATTTGCAAAATTAACTTGAGTGAAATATTAAGGAAATTTAATAAGTATATTTTATTGCAAAGTTTTATTACAATGTTGTTTTTAAGAAATATTGTTTTTAGTCTTGAAATAAATTCGACAAAATTTTTTCTGGTTATTACAAATATTATTATTAGAATTTTATTTTTGTGAAATATTGTTTTTAGTGTAACAATAAATTAGAACAATTTTTTCTAGCTATTGCAAATGTTATTATTACAATTGTATTTTTAAGAAATATTTTCTTCTGTCTAAAAATAAATTAGAACAATTTTTCCAGCCAAAAGTCAGCAACGTCCTAATGGGCGTCTACGTGCGTCACACCCCCCACGAAATTTGCATCAATGAGACTCCAGAATACAAAATACTAGTTAAAAAAGAATACCATCTTTGTTACGGAACATTAGGAAAAGATTCTTGCTATGGCGATTCAGGAGGACCATTGGCAAGTAAGAACACCATTTATGGTGTTGTGTCTTTTGGCCATAACTGTGCTGTAGTGTCAGGAGTGTACGAGAACGTTTCCTATTATCGACGGTGGATCAAACAGATCACAAATTTGTAATTTCGAATAAATCAATTAATCAATACACTTCAAACCACTTTTAAAAAAAATCATCTAACAACTGCAATAAAATTATACTTTTCAATTTTTTTTATTAACTAACCATGTTAAGATTAAATCCTTCCTTGACAATTTACACAATTTATTAATTAACTCTTTTTTGAAAATTGTATAAATCATTTTATTGAACATAATCAAATCAGAAATCTAATTCAAATTCAATCAATAGTTCGTTCATATGAATGTTAGAAGTACAAGTGTCAGAAATTAAAAAATAAATGTCAGAAACTAAAAAATAAATGTCAGAAGTTCGCACAAAATCAAATTCGATCAAAATGTTCTTCAAAGATCAACATTTGATTAATCCTCTTTCCCGAATCAATGATTCATCTAATCAAACACTAAAACACAAAATGAAAGTAAATATACAAATAAAGTCGGGAAATCATCCCACAGGATGCTGTTTCCTGCTCACAGGAGAAATAGTTTCCAGGAAAAAAGAAATAGTTGTGCCGAATAGCAGAGTATGTGGACCCCAGTTGGTTCAGGTTCGATGCACGCCGGAAGTCCATTACGCACGTTCTGCGCAAGATCCTGTCGCGCACATACTCGGCTCAGCTCGCGTACCGTGTACTTAGGGCTGAGTAAAGTTCGAACGGGGCATTTTAGTAATACATAATTAGGAAACTATTGTGTACGAGGTTTTATATTATCGTCACGCATACCCATTCACGCGGGAATGTCTTTTTATTAACTTGTTTTTACCTCGTATATATTTTTCATTTTTATAGATATTTGTGGTTTTCAAGGTTTTAGGTATTTACTTGAAATTATTAATTTTGGGGGTGTGTCATTTTTGTCATTTTCACGTATTTTATATTTACATGTTTGGTAATTAAAATGTATAAATTCTTTCTAATTTTTTCTATTAATAGTAAAATAGTAATATTCTTTCTAATTTTTTCTATTAATAGTAAAATAGTAATATTCTTTCTAATTTTTTCTATTAATAGTAAAATAGTAATATTCTTTCTAATTTTTTCTATTAATAGTAAAATAGTAATATTCTTTCTAATTTTTTCTATTAATAGTAAAATAGTAATATTCTTTCTAATTTTTTCTATTAATAGTAAAATAGTAATATTCTTTCTAATTTTTTCTATTAATAGTAAAATAGTAATATTCTTTCTAATTTTTTCTATTAATAGTAAAATAGTAATATTCTTTCTAATTTTTTCTATTAATAGTAAAATAGTAATATTCTTTCTAATTTTTTCTATTAATAGTAAAATAGTAATATTCTTTCTAATTTTTTCTATTAATAGTAAAATAGTAATATTCTTTCTAATTTTTTCTATTAATAGTAAAATAGTAATATTCTTTCTAATTTTTTCTATTAATAGTAAAATAGTAATATTCTTTCTAATTTTTTCTATTAATAGTAAAATAGTAATATTCTTTCTAATTTTTTCTATTAATAGTAAAATAGTAATATTCTTTCTAATTTTTTCTATTAATAGTAAAATAGTAATATTCTTTCTAATTTTTTCTATTAATAGTAAAATAGTAATATTCTTTCTAATTTTTTCTATTAATAGTAAAATAGTAATATTCTTTCTAATTTTTTCTATTAATAGTAAAATAGTAATATTCTTTCTAATTTTTTCTATTAATAGTAAAATAGTAATATTCTTTCTAATTTTTTCTATTAATAGTAAAATAGTAATATTCTTTCTAATTTTTTCTATTAATAGTAAAATAGTAATATTCTTTCTAATTTTTTCTATTAATAGTAAAATAGTAATATTCTTTCTAATTTTTTCTATTAATAGTAAAATAGTAATATTCTTTCTAATTTTTTCTATTAATAGTAAAATAGTAATATTCTTTCTAATTTTTTCTATTAATAGTAAAATAGTAATATTCTTTCTAATTTTTTCTATTAATAGTAAAATAGTAATATTCTTTCTAATTTTTTCTATTAATAGTAAAATAGTAATATTCTTTCTAATTTTTTCTATTAATAGTAAAATAGTAATATTCTTTCTAATTTTTTCTATTAATAGTAAAATAGTAATATTCTTTCTAATTTTTTCTATTAATAGTAAAATAGTAATATTCTTTCTAATTTTTTCTATTAATAGTAAAATAGTAATATTCTTTCTAATTTTTTCTATTAATAGTAAAATAGTAAAATTCTTTCTAATTTTTTCTATTAATAGTAAAATAGTAAAAATTCTTTTTATTAATAGTAAAATTCCTAAATTCCTGAATTTCAGTTTTAAATCCTTTAAATTCCTCGATATATAAATCTCAAAAATTTCAAACTTCCTAAATTCTCACACTATTAAATTCTTAAATTCCACAATTCTCACCCTTCAATATCCCTATTTCTCCAAACTCTCAAACTTCAAAATTCTCAACTACCCAAATCCCTAAATTCCTAAACTCTCCAACCCCTTAATTCCAAAATGCTTTAATTTCCATTCCCATAAATCCCTAAATTCTCAAACTCTACAACCCCTAAATTGTAAAATGCCTTAATTCTCATCCCCTTAAATCCCTAAATTCTCAAACTCACCAACCCCTTAATTCTAAAATGCCTTAATTCTCATCCCCCTAAATCTCTAAATTCTACAATTCTTTCCCTTCAATATCCCTATTTCCCCAAACTCTCAAACTTCAAAATTCTCAACTATCCAAATCCTTAAATTCTCAAACTCTCCAACCCCTAAATTCTAAAATTCCCAAATTCTCACCCCCTAAATCTCTAAATTCCCCAATTTTCTAACCTTGAAATCTCTAATTTCCCAATAGCAAAATCCACTCCACCCTTAAATTTCAATCTTCCTAAATTTTCATCTCTCTAAATTCCCAAATTTTCATCCCTCTAAATTCCCAAATTCTCATCCCCCTAAATGCCCAAATTCTCATCCTCCTAAATCCCCAAATCCACATCCCCCTAAATTCTCAAATTTTCGTCCTCCTAAATCCCCAAACTCTCAAACTTGAAAAAAATTCCCAATTACTCCAATCCCTAAATCCAAAGCGTCAAACCCTCCCTCTCCACATTCCGCCATCTCCACCCTCCAAATTTCTCCATCCCAAATCACACTCCTCCTTAAATCTCCTTAAAATTACAGGAGCGTACAAAGGTTCAGTTACTCCATCTGAAAAGAACCGTACATTCAAAACACACACTCGCTATGTTTCACCTATTATTGTGCGGCGGTGTTCACGCAAGCGTTACGACTGGCTGTCATTTACTCGAATGAGTCACCCGCACAGGTTTCCCTGCATAAACATCGACTTTTTCATTATGTTCCGAGGGTCTTTAAACTCCCTAGCCACGTGCACGCCGTGTCTTCACCGTGAGAAGTGCATTATCTTCGGGCACATCCGTCGATTTATCTGAACACGATAGAGACTCCCTTTCCGCCATTAAACCTAATCGATTTGATAGCACGAGTTTGCGAACCTGATCCAGGTGTTTGGTTCAATAATCAATGCGTTAGGGAATTGTATTGGGGGGGAAAGGTGAATTCTGCAGGTGTTTGTTTCAATAATTAATTCTTTAAACTTTATTATACTTTATACTTTATATAATTTATTATACTTGAAATTATACTTTATTAAAGAGAAGACTTGTGTCAAATTTGTACTGTATAAATTATTTAATAATATTTAAATAATGGTTAATAATTATTTAGTAATAAATATATACTAAATAAATTTGTAATTTACTAAATAATATATGTATACTAAATAAATAAATACTAAATAATAAAGATATTACTAAATAATTATTTAGTAATATTTGCAGCTGAAGTTTAAACCCCTTGTGTTCTCGTGACTCACCTATGACACAGCTACTTCTGTGATTATTTTTTATCAGAACTTTTAATACGTTTTCGTTTGCAGTTCAATTTGCATAGTCAACGATCACATAACACCGAAGTGACATGACATTTCAACTTCCTTTGTTTTAATTGTTGTGATTTGTGTCTGACCTGACTGGGTCAAGTTTTGTAGCTTTATGGTTTGTGTCAAAGTTTATATATTGATGTAACATTGAGTTAACAAAAATTGAATTAAAATAACATTGATATAACATAAAGTAAATTGACATAATATTGATATAACAAAAATTAAATTGTCATAACATGGACATAACATTTACTACTTTTCTTTCAATATTGTAATTGTGATCATTTCTGACTGACGCACCTGACAATGTCGACTTATTATGTTCCTTGCAGAATGACTTATATTAAACTTTATAAATTGATGTGACATTGACATAACAAAAATTAAATTGACATAACACTGACATGACATTTACTTTCTTCGTTTCAATATTGTGATGAGTTCTGACTGATGCACCTGACAAGATGAACCTTTGTCAACTCTCAACTTCTCAACTCTTCAAATTCCTAATTTTGAAATCTGTAAATTCTCTATTCCCAAAATTGTCAAAATTCCAAATTCTCAAATTTCTAATCTGTCAAATTTCCAACTTCTCCAATCTCCAAACACCTAATTTCCCAAATTCCTAAATTCCAAATTTCTCTATTTCCAAAATTGTAAAATCTCCCATTTCTCAAATCTCTAAATTCACAAATCCCCAAATTCTCATATTTCCAACTCCTAAAATACCTAAATTCTTATATTTCCAACTCCTAAAATACCTAAATTCTCAAATCCCAAAACACCATATAACCTACATCCCTAAACTTCCAACCTCCCAAATCCCCAACTTCAAAAATTCCAAAAACTTGTATAAAAATTAAATAATAGTAAGTCTGACATAAATCATACTTCAAAAAGAAAATTTGACCCAACTCCACAAGAACATATTACATTGATGTAATTTATTTTGAATAAAAATAAAACTTGCCTAAAAATTAAATAATACTAAGTTTGACATAAATCATACTTCAAGAAGAATATTTGACCCAACTCCACAAGAATACACCCGAATAAACTTATACAAGTTTGTACTTCTATAAATTGCTACTCACCCGCTGATAACATCAGGATAGACCCTGTTGCGCAGACTCTTCAGAACGTGACGCCTGAACTTCAGGTACCAAGCACCACAATGTGGACCGCAGTACTTCCGTGACACATTCTTCACGCTTTCGTTGATATCCTTATCCACTTTTCTCCTTAATGCGCCACCACCCTGTGAATTTACTCTACGAACTCGGTTAAGCTTCCTAGGACTCGAATTCACCAAACCGATATTCACCGAGCGATCATCAGGTTTGCTGTCCGTCATAATACTCAGGTTTCTGTTCTTCAAGTACTCCATATTGTAGGATACGTTCATTGTAGGATACGTTTTCTCATTTTTGGAGATACTTTTTAGATTCGAGATTGCGGTGAATCTTTTGGAACGTCTTCTGCGACGTTTCACTAAGTCGGTCAACATTTTTTTGTGGGTTGATTTATGATGTACTGATCATAGTGGATAGTTGGATGATTTATGGCTTTGGTTTATTGTTGCAAATGTGATTGAGTTTGAGATCGTTTGAGAGCGCAATGAGCCACGTGCGAGTCGCGCACATGAAACGGTTGGACTGAACACTCGCCACGCTAAATGCCCAACGAGTGGGAGCACTATGGCTCTATTAGGTTTGGAGAAGGGGCTACCTCTTTTACGTATTGTGGATTCGTTAGTTGTGGACTTGGAAGGTTTTAGAGGCGGAGGAGAAAGGGAATTTGGAGGATTTGGGAATTTGGGAGTTGAGGAGGTGAGAATTTTTGGGTTTGGAGAGTTAGGGAGTTGAGGAACTGGGATTTGGGAAATTGGGGATTTGGGAAATTGGCAGTTTAGGGATTTGGGAATTTGGGAATTGAGGAGGTGAGAATTCTTGGGTTTGGAGAGTTAGGGAGTTGAGGAATTGGGATTTGGGAAATTGGGAAATTGGAGATTTGGGAATTTGGGAAATTGGGGATTTGGGAAATTGGGGATTTGGGAAATTGGGGATTTGGGAAATTGGGGATTTGGGAAATTGGGGATTTGGGAAATTGGGGATTTGGGAAATTGGGGATTTGGGAAATTGGGGATTTGGGAAATTGGGGATTTGGGAAATTGGGGATTTGGGAAATTGGGGATTTGGGAAATTGGGGATTTGGGAAATTGGGGATTTGGGAAATTGGGGATTTGGGAAATTGGGGATTTGGGAAATTGGGGATTTGGGAAATTGGGGATTTGGGAAATTGGGGATTTGGGAAATTGGGGATTTGGGAAATTGGGGATTTGGGAAATTGGGGATTTGGGAAATTGGGGATTTGGGAAATTGGGGATTTGGGAAATTGGGGATTTGGGAAATTGGGGATTTGGGAAATTGGGGATTTGGGAAATTGGGGATTTGGGAAATTGGGGATTTGGGAAATTGGGGATTTGGGAAATTGGGGATTTGGGAAATTGGGGATTTGGGAAATTGGGGATTTGGGAAATTGGGGATTTGGGAAATTGGGGATTTGGGAAATTGGGGATTTGGGAAATTGGGGATTTGGGAAATTGGGGATTTGGGAAATTGGGGATTTGGGAAATTGGGGATTTGGGAAATTGGGGATTTGGGAAATTGGGGATTTGGGAAATTGGGGATTTGGGAAATTGGGGATTTGGGAAATTGGGGATTTGGGAAATTGGGGATTTGGGAAATTGGGGATTTGGGAAATTGGGGATTTGGGAAATTGGGGATTTGGGAAATTGGGGATTTGGGAAATTGGGGATTTGGGAAATTGGGGATTTGGGAAATTGGGGATTTGGGAAATTGGGGATTTGGGAAATTGGGGATTTGGGAAATTGGGGATTTGGGAAATTGGGGATTTGGGAAATTGGGGATTTGGGAAATTGGGGATTTGGGAAATTGGGAAATTGGAGATTTGGGAATTTGGGAAATTGGGGATTTGGGAAATTGGAGATTTGGGAGTTTGGCAGTTCAGGGATTTGGGAATTTGGGAATTGAGGAGGTGAGAATTCTTGGGTTTGGAGAGTTATGGAGTTGGGGAATTGGGATTTGGTAAATTGGGGATTTGGAAGTTTGGCAGTATAGGGATTTGGGAATTGTGAATGTGACAGTAGAGAATTTGTGGCTGTAGTAATACGAAAATTTGGAGCTTGGAAATTTGACAATTTAAAGACTTGATAATTTGGGTTTTTGAAAATTTATGTAGTTATGAATTTATGAAATACAGTATTTTGGACTTCAAGAATTTGAGGAATTAAACATTTGACAATTTCAGAATTAAGTGACCTAAAAATTTGAGAATATAAGAATTTGTAAATTTGCAAAATCAAAAATTAAAATTTGCAGAAGAGAATTAAAAATTCTCAAATTTCCAAATTTAACTCCCAAAGAAAACCAAAAATTTAAAAACTTGAATATTTTCAAAACCAGAAATATAACCTAATTGACAATCTTATAACTTGCAATACTAAGTTATAACTTCCTAAACTAAAGAAATATAAAACATCAAAATATACCTCAGAATAATTCGTAAAGCGACATGTTTTGAGAGCGTAATTAACGAGTCCCGCGACCAGAAATCAAATTAAACCGAATTATCCGCATACCGTATTAACGTAAGAAACTACCTTCATAATATTATTATCCCCTTTGATCGTTGAAACGAAAAATCCTCATTTTCCTGCTCATCAAGCGTTTCCTGCGTTCCGCCATTCTGTATCCTTCCTCCTTTCACCCCTCCTCACCTATCCCTTCCCTGAAACGTCGGATTTTTATTGCGCGTCTCTTATTAGACGCAGCTTCGAAGTTCTCCTTTTATCTTCCAACGAATTTTCCCTGGTGCCTTGCTCGCGTTATTGAGTCGAAAGCCATCGTCAAAGAGAACGGGGCAAACATTTGGCTTTTGAGATTCTAATTAACAATGCACGCGATCCTACTTTAGCCGGAGATTTAAACGAAAGCTTTGTGCACACGGTACGTGTTCACTATAGGATAGCTTGCTCGAATTTCACGAGAACAGGTTAATTATTCCTTCTAATTGCCGTTCCTCAGTTTTGATACTGTTCCTGTTTTTGACCTTATTCTGTCCATTTATCACACTGCATCATGTTTCGAGATATTTACCTATGAACTTCTCACATACTTTTTTATAAACCAGGTGGAATTTATAGTTAATATGTTTGGTCAATGAAAGTGAGTCATTTTGGCCCGTTTTTGTGGCAACTGGGAGGCTGTAGACCGTTTTTGACAGACTCGTGCCCGAGTGAGTAATAATACAACTTTCAAAGCGCGTATAGCATTAACAGCTGATACCCTGGGATCGAACTTGTCAAATTTTTCTAAAAAAGTCCGAAAAAGGAAAAATTATGGTGCAGTTTTATTCTTGATGATCAATACTTTAATGAAGAATAATAATCAAGTAGATATACTTCTTCTAACCTTCATAAAATGGCTTCCTTTTCATATACTTTTACGAGCACCATAAATAACGTAACATAAATTCTCCTCTAAATCTAAACAAAACATGAAGTCTCAATTATCAGCAATGATTTGAAGAACCAAATAATTTGAACGACCAAAAAAGGAAAAATTATGGGGCAGTTTTATTCTTGATGATCAATACTTTAATGAAGAATAATAATCAAGTAGATATACTTCTTCTAACCTTCATAAAATGGCTTCCTTTTCATATATATTTACGAGCACCATAAATAACGTAACATAAATTCTTTAAATCTAACTACAATATTCAAATATGATATCTAAATAAAATATGAAGTCTCAATTATCAGCAATGATTTGAAGAATTTGGATCAATTAACCCGTTCTAACTTCCGCAAACATTCTACCACATCCGAGCTCATCCTAGGAAGTCCATCAAGATTTTCTTCGTAGCCAGGTCGTCCAAAGATCTCAATCAATTCACCCGAGCCATCTTCCGTGGAAGCCGGTTTCCAACGGGACGCGTCGCGCCGCGAAAAACCACGGGGGTGGATTGAGACGTGGCAGGGTGTGGCCAGAGCGAGGATTAACCCGTCTGACAGCCAATCATATGCAAGACAACCCCACCAGCTGGAGTGCCGGGTGAAACTGTCGTCCTCGACCGCCACCCTTCCTGGCAGCCCCCCACCGCTAATTGCCCTGGCTTGTAATATCGCATGTGGAACTCGACACGGGATGAGGGGGTGATAAGGTGGCCAAATGTGCCGGGAAACGGAGACTGCGCCCCGTTTTGCGTGTACCTGTTCGCTGTGACATATACAATAACCCTCAAAAGTATCTGAACTAAAATAGGTGGTTTAATAAAATTTTTACCACACAGAACTTTAAATAAAATTTGTACCACTCCTCAATTACGTTAACTGTTTACAGGGTGGAAAGGAACTTGTTGTTTTGATTATTGGTAGCTTGGGAGTTTGCAAAGGGGTTGCTTGAAGATTTTTGGAGGGCAGTGTACACGAGAATGTGAGGTTGGTTCGCGATGGTGTGCATATTTGTGGATTTTCCGTGGCTCAGGCTCGTCGAACGTTCGATTTTCGGGGCAATTTGTGAGGCTCGTTTGCTTTATTAATGATCCCCCGATGATCGAGGAGCGACACGATAGCGTAACTGAGAGATTGATCGACGCAACCGGCCGAGTCAATTTGCGTCATCACCCGGCGATGATGTTGCCGTTAGGATATACGTTTCTGTTGTTATGGCGATTATGATCTCGTTCGGCTTGCGTAACCATTTTTGAGAATGTATAAATACTATTTTCTGTAGTATTACTGTTGGTTATTATGTTTGATGTTACTTGTTTCACTTATGTCGAAACTGTCACTAAAATCACATATGATTTTATTCATGTAGTGTGACAATTAATGGTACATTATGAAGATTTTAGAATGCATGAGGATGATCATTGAGCAGTAAATTTGAAGATGAATAACAAGTTACACATTTAACTACAGGGTGTTTCACAAGTTGAGCATCAAAATTATATTATTGCTATTGAAAGAAATATTAGCAATACAGACTTCCATCAGTCTTCCCTTGACAGCAATCAAGATAAATATGATGGCCACCATAAATGGATCACCCTGTACATCTCAACTGAAGCTCCTCTACCATCTAATCTAAATATGTTACCAGATGTATTTCTTTGTGTTTCTTCAAATATTTCTTAATCACATATTTACTTCAGTTCTGTTTAATATTGTCATATAGTCTCGTTTCATTTATATCGAATCAGTGCTGCCACTAAAATTACATATGAAGTTTTATTCATTCATTCATCATATGACAATGAATACATTGTGAAAATTGTAGAATGCAAAGTATAATATATTAATAAAGTATGATCACTGAGCAGTAAATCTTGAAGATAGCTAGTAAATTTACACATTTGACTACAGGGTGTTTCACAAGTTGAGCATTAAAATTATATTATTGTTATTGAAAGAAATATTAATAATATAGACTTCCATCAGTCTTCCTTTGATAGCAATTAAGATGACCCAAATAAAATAAGTATGATGACCACCATAAATCACCCTGTACACCTGAACTGAATCTCCTCTACCATCTAATTTAAATACGCCACCAGATGTTCCCTCTCTCTCTCAAATATATCTATCTCCATAAATATTTCTCAATCACATAATCCTTGCAATTTCACAACACACATATAACAAACAATTCCAAAAACTTAAAGATATCTTCATAATTAGCGAAACGAAAATGGTGTTCATTTTTAACGAGGCGGGACTAATTGAAGATCGAGAGAAATTCGCCAGGACCGAAACTCGGATGTTCAAGATCGTCTTCGCCCTCTATATTGGCTCGTAAGGGTGGCTCTTATAAAGCGGTGCAATTATCCGGGTAAAATACTCTCGGAAATTTCCGTGATAAATTTCCGCCTTTAATAAGGGTGAGTCGCAAGTCATTTGGCCGAGCTCCGCGAGGGTGGGTACCAGGGGCTCTTCAATAGAAATTCTTTCCAACCCCCTACTACGCTCGCTACACTTTAATTTAAACATTTGTCGCTAATCCCATTCGATATCCAGACGACTTGGTAGCTTCTTCCGGTCGAAAGCTAATAATTACCGACTGCTGAATGTAGTGTAGTCGGAACGGGGTTGTAGAGATAGGGGGTGCTTCTTTCATTGTCGTCCGTCACTCTTACAGGGGCGGTGGATGTAATTGAAATTATACCGTGGTGTGGAAGTCTGCTGAGAATTCAGTTTCGCTGTGTTGGTGCTCATTATTGATGACTAATTATTTGTTAGTTATTAAGTAGTGTTTGTAATTAAATAGGTTGGGATGTGGATGCATTTTGATGGATTTGGAGATGCAGATGTTTGGACGTTTAGAGATTTTATTATGTGGGATGCGGGTTTTGATGGAAGCAATATGTGGATGTGGAGGATGTGAAGGATGTGGATGATGTGAAGGATGTGGAGGATGTGGATGATGTGGAGGATGTGAAGGGTGTGGAGGATGTGGAGGATGTGGAGGATGTGAAGGATGTGGATGATGTGAAGGATGTGAAGGATGTGGAGGATGTGAAAGATGTGAAAGATGTGGATGATGTGGAGATACATTTGTACTTTCATACCTATCTACAGTTGTAGAGATGTGGGGATGTGGGGATGTGGGGATATAGGGATCTACTGTCAAATAGATTTAACAATATTTAAGGTATCTTGCACCCTGACCTAGAAGGTATAAAGCTCCATAGTAGCCTAGAAGTGTAGCCAGCTTATGAATCCAGAAGTAGCTCATACTTCAGAACCCAGAGATGTCCACATGTCATCTAGACATCAGACTATCTATTGATCTACGAATCTAGCAATCTAAGAATATTCTAAACATCACATGTCACCTTTCCCTCCACATTTAAAACACGAATCCCTGACATCTCAGCAATATCCAAAATAAAACAACCCCTGCCACACCCTCAGAATTCACCACATCCATTCATCGACCCCCAATAATTAATTTTATAGTGCCTTTTGAACTCAGCCAAAGGTGAGCCTGATGAAATATGCTTGCAATTACCCCTGGCCTATTATATAGTTTCTGAAATATGTAAGCAGAGGTTCAAGTAAATTTGGGATTTATAGCTCAATCTCAACTTCATAATGGCTCGAAAGTTTTCGCGAGGCCACGCTATACTGCCTTCCCCTAAATCGAGCTCTTTTCTTGTTCCCAAAGAATTTAGATATGCGTACACGAGGTGTCTAATAATTACGAAGGTAAGACGCGACGTAAGAAGTTCAGCAAAACAGGGGTGAAAAGTGAATGGGACGTGTAAAACCTGGTCGTAATTAAGCTGTTGCCCTTGAGCTTAAGCTCCTTAGAGGTTTTCCGGCAATGAAATTTCCGCATACCCGTCAACGTCTAATGAGGGGATTGCGGATGAAGTTTCAGACCAGGAAGGAGCAATTAGGCGAGCGACTGTGTTTGCAACTCTGAGAAACCTCTAAACTCTAAACAGTGCTCTGTGATCTTCGAGGATTCGGTTACAGTCACTGCACAAGGATTCAAATGTCCAAGTTCATGTCCAAATCTTGGACATTTGGGGGAGTACGGAATGCTAATCTATTTATTATAAATAGGGGTTGGACAGGTAGTTGATGTTTAGTTAAACAAATACCAGGTGACATTTTGGTGAACAAGTACCAGGTGACATTTAGATGGACAAATAGCTGTTGACATTTAGGTGGACAAGTACTAGATGACATTTAGGTGGACAAGTATCACATGACATTTAGGTGGACAAGTTGCTGTTGACATTTAAGTGGACAAGTATCAGATGACATTTAGGTGGACAAGTGTTAGATGACATTCAGTTGAACATGTAGCACATGACACTTAGGTGGATAATTACTAGAAGACATTCAGTGAGGCAAATACAAGATGACATTCAGTTGGACAAATACCAGCTCAGATTCAGTTGAACAAGTACCACATGACATTCACATGACTATGTACCTGATATGATCAAATGCTACTTGATATTTAGATAATCAGATACCAAGACTCAGCTGATCAAGCACCAACTACCAAGTAACCTAAAGTCCTGTCAGACTGATCCCCACAATAACCAACCACTCCACAACTATTTCTATATCTCCCAAAAATCTGAATGTCCACATCAGTCCTAATCAAAACATCATAACCCATAAAACAGAGGCACCAAGTGAATTCATCAGCAGCTGGTGTCTCAATCGTAGTCCCCGCAAGAAAGATCGCAGGACAAAATTAAACGACCTCATCATCATTAGAACGCAACCACCTAATTACCGGAACGTCTTAGAGACGTTGGATGACATCGTCGACGAACGCAGACAATCGAGGCAAGGAGAACGAGACACCTCGGTTTCTTGTGGCTGTGGTACGCGCCCTCTCCGTGTCTGTGAAGGGGTATGAGTCTGCCTGGGAGAAAGCTTATTAATGGGGGTAGGTTGGGAGGGAATAGCAGTTGGGACGAAAGGCCTAGAACAGTAGCATCGCGGGGAAGAACGAGCACGGGCCTTGAGAGCTGGTGGCTGGTGGAGGGTGGAAAAAAAGTAACAGACTCCCCGCAAATAACCCCCCACGGGGTTGCCGGGTGGGCGTGTCCTGTCCGCGGGGTGATGGCAGAGCTCGGCCAATGGCGTCGCAGCTGGGTTGCCGCGCCGACGGCTTCCTTCGTCGAACGAAAAAATATTGACCGCGACGAAGGGGTATTCTGCGGTCCATTTGGGGGTTGCGGAGGTGAAACATAACGTCGGACTGATTGCCGGCGAACGGGCGCAGCGGGCCGGGAG